>JBAIZL010000001.1:256768620-257348620 GCA_036971475.1 Prosapia bicincta | reverse complement strand
AACACAGCCTTATTTATAGTATAAATGTTTTAAATTTAAGTTTTCTTGTTTAAAATATTCATATGTTTTACTTAACATGGAAAATTAACATTGCAAAATTTTAAAAACTTCTAAAAGGCAAAAATAACCTTTGGGTTAGCAATGCTCCAATGTAAACCATAAAATATATGAAATGTTACATAAAACGTTTCATTTACAATATGGCTGCTGTGACACAACGGTTGTAATATTTAGGTTACCCAAAATACGCATCTGTTAACACGTTAGGCTTCTCATTTAACTGTTATAAAAAAACTGTTCTAAATATAGTGACACAATAGCACGAAATTATAGGCTTCTGGTATAACTCGAGACTGTCGCCAAATAAAAATACTGTAAATAACACCATGTGGGAAATACTAATTACCATATACCAAAATAATTACTATTTACCATAAACATAAGTTTTACTATTTACCGTAAACATATGTTTACTATTTACCATAAACATAAGTTTTACTATTTACCATATACATAATTAATACTATTTACCATAAACATAAGTTTTACTATTTACCATATACATAATTAATACTATTCACCATAAACATAGGTTTTACTATTTACCATATACATAAGTATTACTACTTACCATAAACATAAGTTGTACTGTTTACCATAAACATAAATCTTACTATTTACCATGAGCATAAGTTTCACTATTTACCATAAACATAGGTTTTACTATTTTCCATAAACATAAGTTCTTCTACTTACCATAAACATAAGTTGTACTGTTTGCCATAAACATAAATCTTACTATTTACCATTAACATAAGTCTTACTATTTACCATATACATAACTATTACTACTTACCATAAACATAAGTTGTACTGTTTACCATAAACATAAATCTTACTATTTACCATGAACATAAGTTTTACTACTTACCATAAACATAAGTTTTACTATTTTCCATAAACATAAGTTCTTCTACTTACTATAAACATAAGTTTTACTGTTTACCATAAACATAAATCTTACTATTTACCATTAACATAAGTTTTACTATTTACCATAAACATAGGTTTTACTATTTAAATCTATTAAAAATAATATAAATTCATTTTTGGTATAAATAATATTACATACGTTTCAAGTTACTACAAATGTACAATAAAAATGTTAAACTTAACCTCCAAGTAACCCATAAGAGAAGACGAAATCACCTGGTAACGTTATCCTCTTCCATGTATAAAATTTTACGTTAAATTTCTATAGTGCTGCTCCCGTTACACTTCGTTCTTTATTAAGATACTGACAAAATTCTTATTAACGTTCAACTACTTAGCACTTGCGAAAATGATAGATCGCCCATCAAGTGCGCCTTCAAATTAGTAAACAGAAACTCTTCACACCGACCTGCGTTAACATCGTATCACCCAAATTGCAGGCGTTACAAATACTACATGTCTGTTATATTGAGTACAAGTGTTTGTATTTACAATACCTTGAGCTAATTCAGATTAAAAATAAACAGAAAGTGTTGTAGTGTTGAGTCATGCGGATTTACTCATGACGGTGTTGTATATGGAGGTTTTACTACAGTGCAACCTCGTTAACTTGAACTCAAATAACTATAATCTCATATAAATCAACCTTTTCAGCCCGTTTATGCGTATAACAATACAAATAACAATAATTTTACTTTTACAATTCCAATATTTTCAAGCATAAATTTTAATAAATGACTGTTTTTATTTTGAAGACCTTTATTTTACGAATTTTCAACCTATTGAAGACTAGGTCTACGAGAACGTCACTTGACATGCGAGTAGTGTAAACTTGTCTTCTGTAGATGTATACGTACGGTTTTGACCGACTTTTTACTTTTACTAGGCATACGGTGTTTAAATAATGTTAACAATAATTACATATTGTAAATAATGTTTTAACTTACTGTAATTACAAGACATAAACAGTGTCAAATATATATATATATATATATATATATATATATATATATATATATATATATATATATAAACATATTTGAGATAGTCTTATTATATATTTATCTTTAATAAATTTATAATCACAAGGAGGAGTTTGTATGCACTTTATTTCTTACCTTCAGTTGAAATTACTTTCAGTTTACCTAATGGATAGTACAGCCAAGTGCGAAGCTCGGCGCATTATAAATATAGTGACCCTTTACAACTCGTGATTAAAATGCGTGTAAACCTGAAGTTTCGGCTTTACGACCTTCTTCAAGTTAAAGCTCTACTCTATTTACTACGAACTCTTTAAGTTAAAGCCGATGTATTCTACGTACGATTTATAATTGATGTTTTACCTATATATTAGGCCTGTAGTGCTTAAATATTGTGTTAGTTATCAACATCCAGAAGTAATCGATATCAACAAAAACACCTGGCAATGCGAGTAGCGTCCTCAGGAACATTAGTAATAACATATTGATGTCAACGGCAAAAAAACAAAAACGTTTATAAAAGACAAACGGCCTTTACACTATAAACTTTATAAAATCATCGGATTCTATTATACAGATCCCCGTTTTGCGATACAGCTATCACTGATTTAGTTATTAAAGAACAATGAAGTTTAGTAATCCGCGACATTTCAAACGTTAAAGCGAAACAGTGCTCCTAGTTCTGACGGCATTGCATAGACATGTACTAAATTGGAGACCACTCCACTTTCATTAAGTTGCCTTATATCAACAAACTTTATTTTTTTTTTGTAACCAAACCATCCCGGATACTTTGCATCTATGTTCTAATGAAGGATAATAAGGTGCTTTGTTTTATAAATAAATGGAGATTTTATATATTTTTCTGTTTCTTGTGAGATTGTTTGTGTTTCCTTTGAAAATTTTCTATTTGGATCTTCAATACCAGGTTTTATTACTTTGTATTTGTTCCTGAGGTATTTCTACATTACCAGGTACTGTATTTCTTATTTTGGCAATATTGACAATAATATTTTATTACTAAAACATTGTCAAGAAATCATTATAATATTGACAATGTTTTTGATAGTAATTGTTAACACACTAAATACAGCAAATAAACGATATGTGCTGTATAGTAATTTGGTATATATATATATATATATATATATATATTAGGTATGTACAAAATTAGATACAGACAAGTTCCTAGGCGCTCTGTAGCTTAAAGACCGTTATTTTCACCATCGTTAACTCGAACCCCGTTTACTCGAAATTATCTAATACTAAGGTTTTTGACAGTGGTTTGGATTAGTGATGCTCCACTGTAAAACTCAAAATATAGAGAAATAAAGGAGAAAACGCTTTCTGTCCTCAGTTACCATGACGCAATATTTAGGTTAACCAATATACGCAACTGTTAACACATTGAACCACTCATTTAACTGTTATAATAAAACTGTTCTAAATATAGCGACACAGTAACACGAAATTATAGGCCCGAATGGCTACCGGCCAAACTCGAGGCTGTCGCCAAATAAAAATACGGACTTTGTCTTCTTGGATCAGTTCCAAACAAGGTTTCTTAAATTTGTAACCGTTAAATACTAAAATATGTGCGTGACTTTCTTGAATATTAGTTATTTTTACGCCTGACGTTGAAATGTCGGTCTGGTTTCGTTTTTTATTCAATGGAGACTGTAAATGCAGGGAACTGAGTTATTGACAAGGGTTTTGGCGACCACTGTAACACAATCAAACACAACTCCTAATGACCTAATATTTACCTTTTTGCATATATATGCAATAAAACTTACTTTTTTTATTCATGTTTTCATTTATAATTATGGTTTTAACAACCGGTATCGATTAGATGGCTATCGGCCTCCACATCACTTCAAGCTATTCTTCAGACCCTCGTCTTATCTATTCTACTGTTTCTGCCCAAATGCCCAAATAACCAAATAACATCTCGACCAAGAAAATTCCTAAACGCCGGACTTATAGAGTTTCACAGACGTCATGCAGTGAAAAGACATAGGAATTTCAAGAAAAAAATGGACAACGCCCAAGAACCAACCAATTTTGCAGTACAAGTTTATATAAACAATCTATTTTTCTTTCTAATACATCTTCATTTCAAAATATATTAATTTCAAGTCAAAATTAAGTAAATATTGAATAGCCTATGGCAGATACACCTGTCCTAGGTTATCTAAATTTACTTTTTAATATTCTAAAGTGACTTTCCATGCAACTGTTTGTCTGGAATGGAACGTAACGTTTTAAGTTTCGATGACAAATCCAATATGGCTTTATTCTATAAATAACTGATAGAAATCATCTATTAACAATGGCAGATAATTGCTAAAATGAGTGAATTCAATGAACACACACATACACACAAAAACACTCTCTCTCTCTCTCTCTCTCTCTCACACACACACACACACACACACACACACATACCTAGGTAATGACTGATTTACCAGCTTTCGATTTTCAAACTGCAATGAGTGAAATTTGGGTTATCATTGTGTATAGGCTACAACAAAAAAATGTTTAAACAGTATTACAGTGTTTAATAGTCTACAAATTACGATTATGAACACCAAATTTTGAGAGCTACTTGTGTATGTTTTAGATTTTATTTCATTTAATTATGTTCTGATTTTTTGGAAAAACCTTTCAACTTATTAAGGGCTTTTCATCTTGCCGTTTGTTCCTTTGTACGTCGAAGTATTATACACGAGTTCAAAACAAGAGCGCTAGAAGTTGCAATTACTAGGTTGGGAAGATTCAGGAGGTTGAGATACAGGTTAAACAATTGGATACAAACAGCCAAATAAGCGGGTAGTGAAGCCAACAAATTTAGAACTGATTGTTGTACCGAACGCAAATAAAAACCTTTATGAAATTTGCCCCAATTTGTGGCTGTTACTATATTGTATTCCGTTACAATATACTAATTGTAAATTCTAGCTATGATTTTATACTCCTTGTCGTCTACAACATTCATGGTAGAAAGTACTACTTGCCTAGACATTTATTGCAACATTTATTCATATTAATGTTTTAAAAACACTTTTAATATCGCGTTACAAAAATAACATCTTCGCGGCAACCGATTTATGTGCATCGAATTTTACAAATCGGACAATAAAAACTGAATCGATTAAAAACACGGAAAATATTAGTTACAGTATATTGAGTAATCTAGTTTTTTTCTAATTCGAGATAAGCATCTCACCGCGATATAAGAACGGGATTATAACGGTTGGTTAGTAGCCGCGGACATGCGCATCTGTCGCGGTGCTATCAAGGACGTCACCAGGAAGATGGCTAACTTGAAGGTTAGCGTACATCGCGGTTAGCTCCGGTGGGATCTTCTTGGCAAGGAATTCCGGTTGTTTATTTATACACACGCATTGCTTTTGTGAGAGAATTTGAAATTATATAAAATAAGCTTGTGAGTTTATGGAATGTCTTGTTATAATTGGAAAATTTGCATATTGGTTACGGCCATACTTACAATTATGTGATGTCACTTTCCTCACGGTCGCTAGATTCCTAGCCTCTTACAGCACGTATATTTATACATGTTTGTTTACAAATGCGCCGACTGTTTAAAACATTTTCTAACAAACATTTATTATAATGTAAATAAATATCTATTGTACAATTTTTCTCACGAATTACGAATAATGTGATTTTCGTATAGTATATATTTTTTTTAATAAACTTGAAGATGGTCTAAAGTAGTGCAAAGTGCGACCCTATTAAGCCAAAAATAAAGATTTACATAAATGGTTTTTGGTTTTTGTTGATAGAGGCCTATATTGAGAAGATTATAATTTATAGTTTTGAAATGGTATTGATTAAAATTTATTAACAATTAACTTTAAATTAATAATAATAAAAAGCTAATAATATTAACTTAGTAATAATTATGTTAATAATAATAATAACTTTAAAATTATAGTAATAAAAATTACCTTTAAAAATACCTTTAAATTAATATTATTAAAACTTTATTAATAATTAACTTTCACATAATAGCAAAAAAAGCTAATAAAACTAAATTTAATAATAATGAAAAGCTAATAATAAATAGCTTTAAAATAATAATAATAATAAGTAATAATAATTACCATTAAATTAATAATAAAGTTTCAGATTTATTAAGAAATACAGGTTGGAAAAGAAGTACTATTAAAATGTAAACACTAAGAAAAGGTTAGTTTAGAATAAGCGTATATGTTATGTTTACACAGACGTTTATGTTAAAATATTCCAAAGAGGACAAGATGAATCTACTAAAATATGAAAGACAAGTTTATAGGCTTAGAACATGTAGAGCCAGAGTTTAGAGAACTGCTTATCCAAAACCTGGAATACGGAGTGAAACCTTGTATAAGTAAGATTTACAAAATGAGAAATTATTTCCGGAAACGTTTTGCTGGATGAAAGGGGAAAATAAAGACAATCTTTTTAATTTTAAATAAAATAAACAGCTTAAGTAACTTGGACTATACTAACTTGTTATTCTTTATAAATTTTTTAAATGTATGTTCTACCATATCTTTTTGTTAAATGGAATTTTTCTTAAAGGTGTAAAATGTTTTCTCAATCATTTTAAATTTAAGACCACTCTTACTTCCTCTTAAAAACTATAACAACTCTTTCTTATACTAAATTTAAACTATTTCATATTGCTTTCAATGATGTTTATGCCAGATACATTTGTGACTGACTAAAGTACAAACTATAAATGTTTAAAATAAAATTAGAAAAATGATAAATGTTCACCCTTGACTCTAAATGTACAACAGCTGTTTTACTAATGTTCAGGTCAAAGGTTAAAAGGTTTATCAAGTAATAAAACAAGTTATCTAAAGCATATTTATTTTAAAAGGTTTTACGTATTTCATTACGTTAGCCTGATTTTATTATAGTAACTAAGCAACTATAACAACTATTATAGTACTTAACCACTATTCGGATACTGTGAATATTTTCTTATAAGTAATTATTTTAGGTTAATTATTATAATCTGTTCACATCTATGACTTCAGTTGTCATAACAACTCTGTAGCTAAATATTTACGGCTGACTTTGTTTTCACAGTCAGAGATATTGTCCTTATGGAAATGTAAGCCCAGTAGCTGGAGTATGGTCATTTTTGAGGGATGCTGATAATGGTCATAACTTCTAGAAACGTACAAACTAGACGGTTGGAAGGGAAGATCTTAACCATTATGTATAAGACAATATGATTGTTAATCTAAAACTATCTAAACATTTAGGGCTTTGTAAACAGTGAGAAAAGAAATTATTGAGACCTAACGACTGACTCTGACCTGAGTTAAAATCTTCACCCTGATTCTTAGCAATAGTGCAAGGCTTGGTAAAAGATGCTCAGCAATAAGATGTAAAGGATGCATAAAAATATATTGTGTGTATATATATATATATATATATATATATATATATATATATGTGTGTGTGTGTGTGTGTAGATACACACACACACACACACATATATATATATATATATATATATATATATATATATATATATAAAATACGTTTTCTTGTTTAATAATTTAAAACAACACAGGTTATTCAAATACAAGAATATTTATTATTTTATATCCAAAGCTTTTCGTTGGCAAACAGTACCAACATCATCAGGAATGAAAATTACAATAATGTAAGCTATAGGCCTAAAACATATGTTTATTTAGAAATAGAATTGTTGTTAAATTTATACAAATTGCTAAATTTATTTTGTTGCTGTAACATTATAGACATTGAATATAGTATCAAATTTAGAATGTATTTGTATTTGTTCTTTTATTAATTTGTTATTATTATTGTGTTTATATATTTCGAATGCTTCATATATATTCATTCTTAATCCCTTATTAATTTCTTTTATAAGTCTCATATTTTCTATATTCTATTTTCTATATAGGTCAAACAAAGAAAAAATTAAAAGAAAGATATAAAGAACATTTAAATGCCTACATTAATCCAGAAATATATAAATCAAATTTCGCAAATCATTGTATTAATAATAAGCACCAATTTCCAAATATAGAAAATATGAGACTTATAAAAGAAATTAATAAGGGATTAAGAATGAATATATATGAAGCATTCGAAATATATAAACACAATAATAATAACAAATTAATAAAAGAACAAATACAAATACATTCTAAATTTGATACTATATTCAATGTCTATAATGTTACAGCAACAAAATAAATTTAGCAATTTGTATAAATTTAACAACAATTCTATTTCTAAATAAACATATGTTTTAGGCCTATAGCTTACATTATTGTAATTTTCATTCCTGATGATGTTGGTACTGTTTGCCAACGAAAAGCTTTGGATATAAAATAATAAATATTCTTGTATTTGAATAACCTGTGTTGTTTTAATATATATATATATATATACATATATATATATATATATATATATATATATATATATATATATATATATATATATATTCAAGATTAAATAATATACACTAATTACAGGAATTAATTTATTGAATAATACACTCAAAGCTTTTCGTTGGTTGACATTACCAACATCCTCAGGCATTACTTTAATTATTCCTCAGGAATTAGTAATGTCAACCTTATGTTGGTAATGTCAACCAACGAAAAGCTTTGAGTGTATTATTCAATAATTTAATTCCTGTAATTAGTGTATATTATTTAATCTTGAAAATAATTCTAACAGGAAAACCTATTTGATATTTTACATATATATATATATATATATATATATATATATATATATATATATATATATGTGTGTGTGTGTGTGTGTGTGTGTGTGTGTTTTTGTGCGTGTGTGTGGGTTTGTGCGTGTGTGTGTATACACACACACACACATATATATATATATATATATATATATATATATAATTATTAAATTAAAAATATTTCAAAAACAAGAATACTTTTAATGAATATATTTATTCAAAGCTTTTCTCCGATAAAATAGTACCAGCATCTTCAGAAAAGTAATTATCTAATCCTGAACCTTAGCAATATTTTTCTACAAACGAGGAGTAATCCTGTTTTGCTATACGCTGAACTTAGTCACGTTCTAATCTACAGAATTGATGTGGATCCAAGTACAATTTAGATCCGCCAACAGCCAAACCGCTTGTATTTTTTTTTAGATACTTTCACGCTATAAACTATCTCAGACGAATTGTAAAATGATATTTGATCTGAAACAAATAAATGCTTTTTCACTTACAATTGTGCACGGGGAAACTAACTGGCGGTACAGCAACGTTCAGCAACGGAGTTAGATAACTCTTATGTACGGGGGGGGGGATACTGTGTGGTATCGTATACCACACAGCAAAAGTTTTAAAATTAATTATCTTTTCCGCAATTCTAACGCTAAAATCATGCACAAAATGACAAAATAAGGAAACTAAATGTGTTCCTCATTTGAATGCATTCCATGAAAAATAAATTGAACCACGGGATAATATAGTAATAGTTTGTTAAATCAGATAAAATAAATAAGGTCTTAAAATCAAACATAAAATTCTACAAAGAATTATACTTTTCTTCTTTGAAAGATAAATATAAACTCCATTTTTGTTACAGCAGTTTTATTTTGGATATAAGCCATGGCAAGGTCATTTAGGCGCTCTCCGTAAATCGATTCCGCAAATTTGCGACCTTCGTCAAAAGTGTTTTCGTATTTTCGGAGCTTTTATGGGCATCTACCACTCGTATTTATCAACAGGTCTAAGACTTCTGACAACTCGTTATCTTGGAGTTATAAAACTTGAATTTGATTGTTTGTTTGGAATTTTAATTAAATTTGCTATGCATCTTGTCAATTTAAAGTAATGTTTTAGCGGACTAAAGGTTAGAAACACGCTTTGAAGTACATTTAAAGGAGGCTAACTCATAAACCTCTCAATGCAACTCTAAGAAAATTGCAAATCGCATCGAACGAAAATATTTAGAATCACAATAATATTAGGCTAATTAAAACAGGCAAATAGTAAAAGTGGGGTGTATATTTGAACAACTGATATTTTAAAATGTTGCACTATAAAACGTGTGTTTTATTCCTAAGTAATAAACCAAAAGCAATGCCATCGAAACAAAATCCAAAATCGTGAATATTCAAAAAAAGGTCTTGGTTAGGGCTTACAAAAAACATCTAATTACTGTAAAAAATAAGAATATTTAAAGCATGGATAGATGTGGAATATCAATTAGGTAGAAAAACGTAGGTAAAAATCTAAAAACTAGCCCTAAAGTTTATCTGGTGTGGCCTGTAGACTCGCCTTTACGGGACCAAGAAGACCCAGCGAATGTATTTGCCTCTCTACGTGCTTCATGTTCATACATTATGGGCACTTATGGGTAGGATCGATTTTTATGCATCTGAACTTACATGTGTAATCTCTCAGAATACATCCAAAACTTAATCTACCTATTTTACTCCAGCCCTAGTATTTTTCACTTCTTTCTATTACCTCACACTCTCCTTATCCTGTTCAAATTTTCAATCAATAATAAAATAGCCCCCTACTCTTTATTCAAGTTCAAATACATTTTTTTTAACTTTTAGTGAATGAAACTTGATGTTAATAAGGTTTTTTCATTTATTAGTTCATTTAATAAATTTAATTCTTTATAGAAGAAAAACTTTTCTCAAAAGGGGCAAATTATGCAATCAGTTATTTCGTCCCATTTGGCTTAAAATAAAGGATAACATATGATTTAATAAAACAGCTGTGTTTATATTACATGTTATTTGGTATAACAGCTGTTTTAACGTATATATTAGGTTACTTTATTTATAATAATTGTAATTATTGAATGAAATCTAATTCAAATTAACCTTTTTTTGATGACCTAAGTGGGAAATAGATTTTTTTAAATATTACTTGTATAGACGGCAATACGTTATTTGCATTTTAAAACACAAAAGTTTTCTTAATGTAAAAAATTTCAATCATTTTTATAACGATTCGTACAGAAATTAATTACGAAAATTTAAAGTAGGTCCTATACGGTTTTACAATTTTTAGACATTTAAAATATTCAATTAAATAATTGAATCGTAAACATGTGTTACATGTCTGTTGCTCCTACTATTGCCATAGTTTTCCTAGCAACGCGTCTGCAGGAAGAAGCTGGTGAAGGATATCCACCAGTCAGAGCTTCCTGTACCCTGAAGGGGGCAAACAATTATGGTAATCTAAATGGCGTGATAAATAGGTTAAACGAAGAAACACAGGGATTGTTGTAACACAAGATAAAATTAAATATAGAGAGAAGATGATAATAATAAATGAAACAGGGTTTATAAAGTGGCAAAATATTGGCCCTCTAGAGATGGGATTGTAAATAGTAACATTGCATTGTTCAGGAGTTCAAAATGGAGAGATCAGTGACAATGTGAGTCTGTTGTCAAAAACAAAATAGATAGTAATGCCAAACCTGCAGGGGGAACGGAAATTTTCTGTCAAGGATTAGGTTTTTATAACACTTTACTAGATGAAAAAACTTCCAATTAAAAAATTTATATTCAGTAAATAACCACATAACTTTAAAGAGAAGAATTAAACATCATCTTCGTAAAGTATAAATAGAGGCGAAGAACTATCTAGAGATGAGTGTTTAGTATTGCTATGAAAAATGTAACAATTGGTGTTCATAAATTTATAGAAACAAAGTGAGAGGTAATCACTCTAACTGAAAGAAGAAGAAATGATTAATTTAAAGAGATATTGTTTAAATCGACGTTTCTAGCTGTGATTACTGGGTCGCCATAGGTCAGATGAAATCAAATCAACTCAAGTTTTTGTAACATGTAAACACTTGATGTAAGGTCAAGTTATGGTTCAACATTGTATAACTAATATTTATTGCGACTTGTTATTGAATAACGCGAATATTAATTAAATGATAAAGAAATTCTTATTAGTAAAAATGCTTGAAGTCCCTTACACCATGTGCACGTGTTTAGTCGCATACAATTATAATAAAGTTAGTCGCTTGGCAACGGACACATTATTACATGTATTGAGCACAACTATGTAATGATATTAAAGTGCCATGATTTGATTGCATTGAACGCAGCGCCTTTCCTGTATATGTACATCATTACATCATCATTATGCCATGTTAGATGCACAAATATGGGTCTGCGTACCTTGTTAGGGTCGTGTTACATTTTGTTAAGGTCGGGTTACATTTTGTTAAGGCAGGGTTACTTTTCGCATAACAAAAGCATTTGTTAGGTTGCACACAAACAATTATGAGAAAAGAAACATATTTATAACTATTTTCAACACTAATATTACGTGATTTTAACACATAATGACTATATTTCTACATATATATTTTCTACAAAACATACTTTCTGTAAATGGTATACATTAAACATAATTTAATTATATGTTATAAGATATATAAATATATATATAATATTTTCTTATATCATAAGCAATTGAGTCATTCCTTTGAAACGAAAAGCTTTGAATAAAAATAAATATATATTATTTTTGTATTTGAATAGCCCCAATATATATATATATATATGTATGTGTGTGTGTGTGTGTGTGTGTATGTGTGTGTGTGTGTATATGTATATATATATATATATATATATATATATATATATATGTATGTGTGTGTATGTGTGTGTGTATATATATATATATATATATGTGTGTGTGTGTGTGTGTGTGTATACATATAAATACACACACACGCACACACACACACACATATATATATATATATATATATATATATATATATATATATATAGATATATAGATATATATACATATATGTATAATGGGGCTATCCAAATGCAAAAATATATAATATTTTTATTCAAAGCTTTTCGTTGATAAACAGTACGATACACACACACACACCCACACACACACACACACACACACACACAATTTTAAATATATATATATATATATATATATATAAATATATATATATAATTGTGTGTGTGTGTGTGTGTTTGTGTTTGTGTGTGTGTGTGTGTGTGTCCATATATTTCAAAAAGCGATACTAATTCTTAACTAGCATAAATATGTATTACTGAGTTTCACATGAATGCTACTTTGTTTATTATACACTTTATTTAAAAACTTTTATATTATTGCTCACATCCTTATTAAAGGTTTTGCAGATTGATTCCTTATTGATGCCATAAGGAAGTTCTCTACCACAAAAGTATATCAACTTCCAGAATTTTTTCCAGAATTGGTTTTATTTTATAACTCAGTCTAAAGGTATTACGTTTCCCTGACAAGTATAAAAGCCAACTTCACATTACAGATGAGTCTCTGTCCTCTACTTTATCTCCCAGTCCCACAGGAGGGTCACGATTCTGGATTAATCTTACCTACGGAGAGTATATACCTGAGTATATCCCTCTTAACCCAAAAGGGTTTTTCGAATTGAGGATATTTTTTTTACTGAACAAAGTTTTTAATATGTTCAGTGTGATTTATATATCTTGTACTTTTTTTTAAAAACCTAACTGGTTATAATTGCTTTAGAAGAGTCTAAAATAAGAGTGCTGTAATAAGTAAGGTTTCGAAGGTCGACACGTAAATACGCCTTTTTTGAGTATATTAAAGTGTAAGTGATACGTGAATACTATTAAATAATTTTCCCAAGGTAAATATATATAATAAAATATGTATTCTTGTGTATACATGGAAAATAAGATAAATACAAATACAAGAATAACTTATTGCATTATACAATTCATAGCTTTTCGTGGGCAACTAGTACCAACATCATCAGGAATAGTTATCCCTGTATAGGGACTTATATATTTGTGTGTGTATATATAAATATATATATATATATATATATATATATATATATATATATATCAATAATTATTTATGTATAATTTTCAAATATAATTTTGTGTTGAGTCATTTTTACCCAGTTGCAAAGTCCACAATACAAAATAATATTGTTGCACCATATATTCCCCTTTTTAACTCTATGAACAAACGTATTGTTAGCAAACCCAGTATAAAGAAGCACTCAATTTTATCTAGCTAGATACCTTTTAAATAATTTTAAAGATTTAATTAAAAACACATACTATGAGTAAAAAAAGGAACGAACTTATAATAATTAAGGATCTACTTCACTGAAACCAATTATAATATATTATATTATAATATAACAAATATATTATATTGTAACGATTACAACTAACGTATCTGTGTGATGACATCATACATCACTCATCGTCGGATGGTTGAATTACTTTAATTAGTAAAATAACGTAACGGTTACACTGTTACTTTAAAAGTTATAACAAATTACTTTGGAACCTGAACTAAAACATGACAATAAAAAATATATCAAATTTAAAAATGCTTCAAGCTCAAGCCCTTAACTTTCTAATCATTAATCAGAAATTTTCATTTTCAGAAATTAAAATTAAAACTGCTGATGCTTTACATTGAAGTTAAACAATCTTTTCGGTCCATCACTAACAATTTGTTTTTGCTTTTTGGTGTAGGAGTAACAGATTTTCGTGAGTAATACTGAAATGTCTGAGTAAAACTTTATCTATAATTCGAGAGTTTTAGTAAGGGATATGATGTTATTTGCTAATACGTTTATGGTAAATATAGTTTAGTAATACAGCCTATTGCATTTTTAATGCCGTCATTACTCAATTATTAATTAAATAAGGCCTAATTGTTCAAACAATGTTTGCTTAGTAATTTTATTATAAACCTATTTACTTATGACTATAAAATTTTAAAGTTTAAAATTGTAATAAATTTTAGAATTATAACTAAATATCAAATCACAATATTAAATAAGGTTATGTGTATTTCTACATTGTAGCCTTTGAGGTTTATGCCTTTTATATCGGGCATTGAATATGTAATAAATGACCAATGGACATTGAATTAATAAAAGCAGATGAGTTATGTAACGTTCCAGCCATTTCCTAAATAATGTTTATGGTTTTTATTTCTAACAAATAGTTTGAAGTAAATTTCATATGATTGCCACAGATATTATTTTTAAAAGAAACATGTCAATGGGTGAATTTAGGGAGTTTTTTAATGTATCTTATTAAATATACATATTATATAATATTCTACTGTGCATTAGTCTATAAATTAGATATATTTAGATAAATAATATTAAGATTTTAATAATATTAATTATATTTTGATAATACAAATAAAAGACGTACACAAAAATCTCAAATTAATAATTTATTACCTCAGACTCATTTCTCTGACAACTATCATTATCATCAGTGAGTGTTGCTATTACAAACTTCAACTTACAACTCCACTTTGTAATAGCAACACTCACTGATGTTGATGATGACTTTTTCATTGAAACGATTATGAGTAAATAAATGATAATGTTTATGAGTGTTGTGTACGTCTTCTATTTGTATTAATTTAGCCTCACAAGCTAAGCTCACAGAATAGTTGAACATATGTTTGTTATTATTAATAAACCTTATTGTTGTAGTAGTAGTTGTTATTGTTATTATAACTGAAATTGTTATTATTAATAATTTTATTTTTAATACTCAAGTATTATGCGTAGATTGCCGTGTATATTTTAATAAATAGATTATAACCAAATGTTTTTTTTAAATCTAGAAATAAAATCCCTATCTCTGTATATCTGTATTATAAACCACAAATGTTACAATTATTACAACCGATATGATTATAACAATTAGCTAAGTTAAAAGTTTATACATATAACTAATAATTAAATACATAGTTGCGTTTCCCGGGTACCTTGGTCTGATCGATCCATCCTGTTTGTGTTCGCAGAAACGATCCTGATCTTACGGTCGGTCATGTTGCACGCACTGTCCTTAGTCCTGCGTTCGCGACATACTACATTAAACAAGCCTCCCCCCCCCCCAACTGCATACGTCACCCATTCAGTGGAACAGCATGACGGTAAGATCATACAACTTGTGAAAGTATTACGTCACCTGGTGTGCAGAGTGCTCACGTGCGTGTGTGCACGCAGAAAGAGTTGAATTTGTCTGAAAACCGCTTCATTTGCCAAGGCGGAAAATAGATTTACACCGCGTTCAGTCTATAAGGAATGAACAGAACCTGTACTATTATTAGATAGTTCCATGTTATAACTCAATACCTTCTATATATATATCTTTATTTTCTTTCTATGTAAGTTACACTCGAGTATTTGTCTACACCCACTCTATTATTTGTTTAGTTTCTAACATTTCGCTAACAAATACAAAAATGTTCCAAAGCTGGAACGCGACTAGATCTAATTGCAGGATGGCGAAATTTTGGAATTGAAATTATATTTGGGTATAGAAATAAATTCCTATTCTTTACAACATTTTCTTACAACAAATGCATTTTCATAACATTCTAGGTACCTAATAATATAATAGTTTTTAAATTAAGTGAAACAAATATTTTCATTACGTGAGATCATTCGGAATTTATTAAGTAATCGATGAAAATTAAATTTAAATATATCTTCAAATAACATATATTTAGCAATTTATTCACCAAAAAAAATGTTCAAACTTTCCATTACAATACAGAAAGAGTGACTTTCTGAGATATGAGACTTGATATTATTTTAGAAATAGTTACATATACTAGATAGTTTATTATAGCAGTTTGTGTGTGTGTGTGTGTGTGCGCGCGCGCGCGCGAGTGTGGTGTTGTTTGAGTGTGTGTGTGTGTGTGTGTGTGTGTGGGTGTGTGTGTGTGTGTGGTTTGTGTTTGTGTGTGTGTGTGTGTGTGTGTGTGTGTGTGTGTGTGTGTGTGTGTGTGTGTATGTATGTGTGTTTGAGTGTGTCTGTGAGCGTGTGTGTGTGTGTGTGTGTGTGTGTGTGTGTTTGTGTGTGTGTGTGTGTGTGTGTGTGTGTGTGTGTGTGTGTGTGTGTGTGTGTGTGTGTGTGTGTGTGTGTGTGTGTGTGTGTGTGTGTGTATGTGTGTGTAGGTAGGGTTATGCTGTATTCATTTATATCCTCATTTACTCACTAACGATTATTGTTTGTTTGAAAATAAGCTAACAGTTTAGTTCGTTATTGCAAACACAGAAATCATTGACGTTAAATTCTTCGATATTGTGTATTATACGTTTACACAATTATTTGTGTACAGTTATCTAATTTAACTAAATGTTTTTTTAACAAAACCGTTTTCTTTTCTAAATAAAGATTAGATCCACTTATGTTTTAGCCGGCAATGTTTTAGATGGCAATGATCCAAAATCGTTAAATATGGAGAGGCGTATACATGCATGCTGGTGCAACAGTTTGGTAGCGTGTGGTTACGTCACAGTTTATTGGAGTTATTATTTTAAAGTAATCATTATTTTAGTTGATGATGTGGGATGATAAATTCTATTTATATTTTACAAGTATTTTTTTTCAAAAGTATTTTCGAATTTGAAAACCAATAGTAGTGTTGTGATCTATCACTATAGGCTGATCTATCATCGCTTGTGTACTATAGGCCGATCTATCATCCCTTGTGTACTATAGGCTGATCTGTCATCCCTTGTGTACTATAGGCTGATCGATCATCCCTTGTGTGTTTTAAACTACCAGCTACCAACAAACATTCTTTAAAGATAATATAAATATGAAATGTGAGAGTGGGTTTGTTGTACGTTGAGTGAGTGGATGAGGATATCGTAGAGGTGGGTGACGGTTGTAGGTGATAGTGAGTGGACGTGGGATGACGAGTATCCGGTGAGTTTAAGGGTCATGCCCGTGTTGGACCAAACCCACATTCTAAATGTCTAGCCCTTAAATAAGCCCAACCGCGAGTGAATAAAAGTACCTTTGCACTATCTAGACAATCAGATGGGGTAAGAAAGTATAGAAAAACATGACGTTTGGAAGGTTCTACTTGTACCGAGTAATTCTGTGGAAGGGGTTGTAACCGTATTGTATGTTGGGAGTGGAATATAGTTTCGTCTAAGAGGCGGAGGTCCAGACCTTACATACTGGTACATGTCCCGCGTACCGCCCCTGATTCGCGTAACTCGATGTAGAACAATGGGGTTGAGCTTGTATTTGTGAGAGCGTGATTTCACATGCAAGACTGTACATGGTTTTCAAAATAATTTGCCGTATTTGTGTGTTCTTTCGATGTAGTAGTAGAATTTTCGGTTCTATATGCTTTTCACTCTGCTTATTGGTGTTTCATCATCTTTTATTCGTCTACAAATCTTGCCAGTTAAACAAGCACTCAGGGGATATGTAGTGTTTGTGTGGAAGTGTGGGTTTGTTCCTGGGGGTTTGGTGGAAATTGGGTGGGTGTATGTATCCTTGCTCAAGAATAGTTAAACTACATGACACTGAACTCTTTCGTTAAAAACAGAAATTAATTTTAACATACACTGTAAAATTATCATGCACAGTTCAAATATAAATTAATTCCTTTTCAATGCCTTTCATCAACTTGGGCCATTGGGAAGATTGTAATGCTACATATCTTTTAGAGAAATGTGTTTTTATTTGGATTATGGTTAAAATACTTTTTTTCATATCTAGATTTTAAAGAATTCTTTAGTTTAAGGCTCACAGTATTACGTATCATATTTGAAATAGATAGTTTCTTATATATCTTCTTTTGTTCCCCAATATTCATATGTCTAATTATAAATTTTTCAGTACTCACGAATATTATTTTCCGCAAATAATAAATCATAAAGGGGCACAGCTTAAACTGGCCTCAGGAGAAGAGTATTTGAACCAACATAGGACAAACTTGTTGGGTAGAACTACCACCCAACTCTTGTCCTGATAGCGTTTTGGTTCTATTGCATTTATGAAAGCTTACAAATTCCCAAAACTAATTTTTGCAGTTTCAGTAGAGTCGATTCTAATGTCTTGAAGCTAAATAATCTGACTCCTTAAATATTATCAAAGCCTGTGCATACATGAAACAATAGATAATTGCATCTGTTACACGAGCAACATAACTGGGCGCGATAGTATTTCAATTGCGTCACACAACGCAAGCGGTATTGTTACCCGCCTGACAAGGACGACTGTACAATAGCTACAAGAAAACCTTCACCTTCTGTGCCAGTAAGGAGGAGTAAACAGCGACACACAAACCGGTAAGAAACCGAAGTATATAGGTACTATAAAAAGACACAAAAGTTAATTAAAAACACAGAGACAGAAAGAGAGAGAGAGAGAGAGAGAGAGAGAGAGAGAGAAATACATACTCATACACACACACACACACAAATACATACTCACACACATGCACACACACACACACACACACACACACACACACACACACACACACACACACACACACACACACACACACACACACACACACACACACACACACACACACACACATACACACACACACACACACACACACACACACACACACACACACACACACACACACACACATACACACACACACACACACACACACACACACACACACACACATACATACACTAACTGAAATACATATTCATACACTCACACACACACAATCTCCCTCTCTCACACGCACACACACACACACACACACACACATACACACTCAAATACATAAAATACATATTCATCCACACACTCAAATACATATTCTCACACACAATCTCTCTCTCTCTCTCTCTCTCTCTCTCTCTCTCTCTCTCTCTCTCTCTCTCTCTCTCTCTCAGACGCACACACACAAACATACTTTAGACATAGTGACTATTGTTTCTAGAGGAAACACTTATACTTTAAAATAATCATTGCATTTCCTAATACCTTCTAATGGGTGATATGTTAATAAAAAATCATAAAGTAGTAAATAAATATATATATATTGGCGTTTGACGATTCAGCCATAGTTTATGAAAATTGTTCTTGGTCTCGTGACCGATATCCTCGTCGCGTGCCATCTCCTAGTCAGGGTGTGTCCGTCACATCGATCGTCACATCTCCTCGTAACAGGAACGTCATTGCCTTCTCTCTGTGTGAATGTTAAACCCGTGAACGAAGCATCTTAGCCCTCTGTCTGATAACATCCTCATTAGAGCGCAAGCAATAACATTCTCGTCAGTACGAAACACCCGCATTGTTGTTTCAACTCAGTTTCTAATTTCTCCATTCGTGAAAATTGAGGACGCAAAAACATTGTATCACGTTTTAAATATTTTATTTTCACTTTTTAATCCTCAACTGATACCAAAATTACCCATCCACTCTCCACCACTCATCGCCTCTTTGAGCCAGCCTGTTTGACTCTTCGCTATCCTAATCTATTCTACACCATTCTTCATTACTCTCTACCACCATCGCTTTTTTCTACTCTCTAAAACTTTCCCCACTCTCATCAACCTTTTTTAATGTTTATAGAAAACTTACTACAGTACTACTTCATTTTGGTATATATCTTTATATGTATGTACTGTTACTTGCATTAAAGTTTCAGTACAGATTTTCTTTGTCCCTTTCTTGACTGAGATTCAATTTAAACACTTTATTCATCTAATATTCTGACTTTTAAAACGTGTGTAAGAGGGTAAAAACCTACACATAAAGTTTCCATTTCTTCAAGGACTTATATCTCCATGAACTTAGAGTGTTTACAAATTTGAAACCTCCGACTTGGAAACATTAAACTGTATTTTAAATAAATTACGAAGAGAATTGGGAGCGTGCCGA
This sequence comes from Prosapia bicincta, assembly GCA_036971475.1. Lineage (NCBI taxonomy): Eukaryota > Metazoa > Arthropoda > Insecta > Hemiptera > Cercopidae > Prosapia > Prosapia bicincta. The sequence goes on along the minus strand of JBAIZL010000001.1, from coordinate 257,327,915 downwards.
GCCTCAAAATTTGGGGATTACTTCCCCTTAGGTTTAATAAAAAAAAAAACATTATTTTGAAATCTCTTTTAACAACGCGTGTTTTTATAAGGATTATATTTCAAATTGTTTTGATTTGAGTTGTTAATTAAGTTTGTATAAATAGTTCAGTCTTACTTTATTAATTTTAAAAAATAATTAATTGTAACAACAATACTCAATGTAAAACTGAGTTCAGCTTGAGTAGGCCTAATGCTACTCGCGAGGGTTCTGTTTTTAAAAGCTCACTTATTCTTTGAATATTTAATGAGGCCGAGTAGCCTCACTACTAGCGTAGGCCTGCAGATTCTCTGTTCGACGCTGGGAACACCGCATAACTGTAACCCAGGCTCTCCTGAGGCTTGGCTCTGGTAACCATTATCTTTGTTTTTTGCATTATTTAGTTCATATTATTCACGTATTGTTTGCTCAGGGAGGCCGAGTAGCTTCACTACCAGCGTAGACTCGCTGTTCGACGCTGGGAACACCGCATAACTGTAACCCAGGCTCTCCTAATTCATGGCTCTGGTAGCCGTTGTCTTGGTTATTTGCATCATTTAGTTCATAATATCCACGTTTGCGCTAACATATTTAGCCTATAGTGAAATATTTCCTACGACTTGAACATTTTACAGTACGAACGATTGGGATCATCCAATAAGCGTTGCACGGTCATTATTAAGAACATGCAATTGACTGAAGTCAAACTATGTTTTATATTGTGTAATGTTAAAGACACTTTGATTATTTGTATAACATAATTTTTATATAAGTTCAATTTAAATAAATTTAATTAAAACTCATTAAAATTATTATTATCAAGGTGACTATAAATCACTATTTTTTCCCAATTACTCCAAAATGGTAATGAGAATATTGTGCTATCACCCTAATATAAGTAATAGACTATAAAAAAATACATATAGTAAGACAAGACTCTTGAAGAAAAATTATAATCTTAAAAATAATATTGATGACGCTGCTGATGATGATGCTGGTGGTTGTGGTATTGATGTCGATGAGGATAACGTTGATAGTGACTTTGGATATGATTATTATTATAACAAATTGGAATTATAATGATTTCAATTGATATATTATGGTGATAATGCTTATGATTTTATTCGTACGATGATACGAAGGAGGCGGATGAAGAGAAGGACGAGGATATTGAAGATGATGAAGATGATTATTATGATGATGATGATGACAGGAATCAGAGCAAAAAGAGAAGAAAAGGATTAGAAGAGGAGGGGAAAACGTGAGTAGGAGGATGATCTTTTGGATGATGATAGCTCTGATAGCTGCTGTAGTTGATAAAAGAAGTACAATGAAACAATCTCAGCTTTAGAAAGTTTCGATTATAAATTACATTTTATAAACTTTGTGTATGCTAAGCAAAGTGTAGAGTAATTGAAAATTAAACACATTTAAATGAAAATTGTATGTTGAATTCACAACCATAGCCTAGTGTAAGCCTAGTGCACTTATCCAATATAAGTGCATTAGAAATTTGTGCTAGTTTTGAAGTGCCCAAACGTCGATGGGGTGTGCTAGTGATTTTAACATTTCTGGATTAAAACGTACTCTTCCATAAATAATTATTTTTTAATGTCACCTATCTAAATATAGTCTATGAAGGTTATAAAAATTAAACTTATTCGCAAGGCTTTTGCTGCGGTTTTTTTAATCCAAGTGTAATGGAGGCAAGAGTGCATATTTCTTGATAAGCATTCAAGAACCCAAGTACGAATGTTACTGGGTGCTTAGATTAAAGCTGCATAGATTGAAGCTCATAGGTTGAAACTGCAAGATTGAAGCTTCATAGATAGAGTATAGTGAAAGTGATCTTGTAGAACTTTAAGAAAGATAAAAACTCATTATTTCTTTTCAATCGAAGACTTTTTGAAACTATTAAATCTCGCCAATATATTACCGGTTACAAAATGCTGATAATAATATCAGTTGATTTAATTTTAAAATGTCGATATTAAATTGTTGACTCAATACTGGATCGTAACGAGTAGACAGTCATTCGAACTATGAAAATATCTTGTATTTAATTAGGAATATTATGTTCAAATTATTTTTGCTTTTTATCTAAACAGTAATTTAAATATTATTACACTAATTAACAGCTTTCCGAACGAATATTTATCTAAATACAAGTAAAAACACATAAAAACAAACGCACATAAATAAAACACTGAATCATCTTTCCGTGCTCACACAACAGAAACAGGCCACAACTACAACACGTCAATCATAACCTCAGGGGCAATAACAAAAAGAACCAACACGCTTGAAAAATATAGAATTTACAAACGCAATACAGATCGCAAACACTCTGACCGCATTGCAGAAAACCTTTCTTTAAAACCGTTGCCAGTCAACGCTCCCAAGCGGCCAACCTAGACACTGACAAAGATCGGAGAGTACGTTTGGAAAAATGTTTTCCCAGTCACTTTTTCACAAGTTTGTTTGATTTTTAAAATCTTCAATCCGTTATTTAATTAAATACATGAAAGATTTCAATTTTAATGTAATGCTTATCGTCATATATACTAATATTTTTTATAAAATTCTCGAACGTTTTACTTAAATAAAACTATTTTACAATATAAAACAATCGGTAAGTATTCCATCAGATGGCGCTAATTGATTCATTTTTGTGAGAGTTCAAATTAAACATTTGTGCCAAACTTGTATCAAAATATTTGATTAAGAAAATCTGCTTTAAGATTCAAGCATTTAATATTAATGACTCTCGTTTTTCAATTCCTTCTTTTAGTTCCCTCTCTTGTTCAAAATTTTTTTTAATATTTTGTTAAAAGGCCTATTTTTTTACTTTTGTGGATGACACCTAGCATTAATGAAGTTTTTCCTATATTATTACATTATTTTTCAATTATTGAATTAATTTTGTTTTATATATGAGAAATATTCTTTCACAAAGGTAGTAACGTATGCAATATAGTTATTTCGTCCTATTTGGCATAAAAAAAGTGATAACATATGATTTCATAAAACCGCTGAATGTATGTTATAGGTTATGTGATAAAACAGCTGTTTTATATGTATTAATTATTTAACATACATTTCTTAAGCAAAGTATTATGCAATTGACTACATTTTAAGAAATTAATTACTTCAATAAACTTATACGGTATGACAAAATCTCGGAGACAATGCTTTTATAATCGTATTTGTGGTCTTCGAAGTATTTCGGTAAGTTTTTTCAACTTCTCAATGGGGTTTTAACGTCTTAATACGGATTTTTATAAATTTAAATAAAATTACCGTTTCCGCAGTTCCTCATTTGTTGATTTTAAATAAAAACTTTTCGTGGCCAAAACAAGCCAAGACGAATTTGTTTTTAGTACTTGACTAGAGCAATATTCTGTGACCTGACAAGAAAATAGATGCTCCACAATTACCCTAATTTCTAATTCTGTTAAATTTCATTATTAAGTTCCTTTTATTAGCTTACACTCTCCTGATATATATCTTGTACAAATATTCAATTGTTAATAAAATACCTTTTTATTCATCCAATCAAGTCCAAATATATTTATTTTTAACGAGTATGTATGGATGACAATTAATATTAATAGAGTTTTATTTTAAATATTTATTCAATATTTACATTATCAAATTTGTGGGGTCGAACCGGATTCGAATTGAGCAACTTCATGTTCGAAGTCTAGCGCTCCTTGTTCCTTCGCCTACATTCCTATACCTAGAAATATATTTGTGAAAGATGAAAAAGTACAATATTATTAAAAAAAACTCTTTAATAATTTTACCTTTCTGAAAATTAAAATTATTTTCAAAACAAAGGCGTTTCGTCATTTAAATTTAATCTATAAAGAGACGTGATTAACATCTATCACAAACACACACACTCACACACAAACACAAACAAACACACACATACACACACACACACACACACACACACACACTCACACACACACACACACACACACACACACACACACACACACACACACACACACACACACAAACACACATACACACACACACACAAGACAGACACATACACACACACACACACACACACACACACACTCACACACACACACATACATACATACACGCACACACACACACCCATACATATACACACACACACACACACACACACACACACACACACACACACACACAAACACACACATACACACACACACACACAACACACACACAAACCCACACACACAAACACACAACTAAGGAGCGCTTAGTATTAGTTTATAATTTTCCCCCTTAAATAAATTTTAATTCCTACTCAAAGCATTTGGGAAATTTGGTTGCACTTACAGCTTTCGATAAAAATATAAACCTAAAAAAGACATCAGAAACATGAAGCTTACGAAGTGAATTTATTCAAAAATCTAACCAATAAATAGATAAATTTAATTACAATGTAAATACATGTAGATACGCTAATGTTGGTCTAATTTTAGCCTGTTAGGGAATTTTCCCAAATATTCAATCAGATTTAAACTGTTATGTATTTGGCGAGATAATAATGTCAGATGAAGATAGCGATAGTGTTTATTAATAAATTTAATGACGTCAAACTTGAAGGAAGTCACTTAAGTGAATCCGTTACAGTATGTCCCACTGGTTGTTAGGTTCAGACATGGCTAATTGTACAATTAACATAATTTCATATAATTGCAGCTACACGCAGTACAAGAGTGCATTGTATGACGGGGGTTTTACATTTAATACCGCCTACCTCGTGTTTACTTTTATATTTAATTTAATTAATGGAAAATGAAGTATTACCGGTGAGGGATAAAGTTAGGAATAGACATTCCAAATATTTAGGAATGAAATTGCGTTAATGGTGTAAGTATAGAGAACTACGAAATCAAAGAGCAATATTTCTCAAATTTGTTGATTCCATTTTCACGTGAACTACTAGTTTTCAATAAAACACTTGTAAATATTTTACAAACTTGAATATAGTAGCACTTATATTCGTTGAGGACGGCCGTTTCGGGAGATGTGACCTATTGTCAACTCAGACTGTCACATCTCCCTCAACAAATGTAAGTAAGTGCTACTATAGGCATGTTTGTAAAATATTTACAAGTTTTTTCCAATAAAATACCGCTATTTTACACCATTATAATAAGGTTTACGTTTAGAATAGGTTTGATTTATGTTAACAAAATATAAGTTTATTACAGATAACAATAAACTCAACAATCGGTTTAAACTTGATATAACACAACAAATACTCAATAATACCCACACCACAAAAAATATAAAAAAATAACTAATACAAACCTTGTCAAAGAAAACTCCTTATGTACATTTCGACGACCTTGATATCATCAGAGGTTTCAAAATAAAATCTAAATAGCCTATTGCGATAAAATTAGGAGCTAGACTGTAGGTTTTATTTGCACAACACAATTTTGGGTTACGCACAGAGCTATATAAATTCAAAACTTCCTACTTACACAGATCTGTAATATACAACACTTTGATATTTCAAACATAATAGGTAGAGAGTGACAGGTTATGAGAAAATTGTAATAAACAAGTAATATAAACAAAAGATTTTCTAAGTCAATTCCTACTTAGGACAACAACAACAAATTCCATTTTTGTTACTTTTTGATGAATAATTACAATTATTATAAATAAAGTAACAAACTGAGTGTGAAAACAGCTGTTCTACCACATAACCTATAACATAAAATCAGCTGTTTTTGAAGTCATATGTTATTACTAATTTTAAGCTAAATGGGACGAAATAACTATATTGCATACCAAGCCCCTTTTGAAAAAAGTTTCCCTTCCCCCATATAAAACTAAAATTATTTCATCATTAAATTCAATCAATTAATATTTGCAAAAACTGTTGACATCAAGTGTCATTGAGTAAAAGTTTAAACAAATGTATTTGAACTTGAGTGTGTGAATAAGAAGTATTTTATTAATGATTGAACTTTTGATCAAGTAATATATAACTGGAGAGTGTACTAACCGAAGGAGTGGTAATACACAAAATTAAGTGTAACAAGTGTAATAAATACTCTATTTATCCCTGTTTTGTAATGTGGTTAGGATTACTTTCATTGCGAGGTCTTATTGTTGTTTTCCACTAACTAACTCCATCCTAACCGGATGCATTGTAGCTATATTTTAATAATGTATCTATTTATAATATAATAATAGACGGATCCTCTTCAGATAATACCCTAGGCGTGGATAACAGCTCCAGCGCACTGTGCTGTCAGCATAAAGGTCCACTGAAGAAACAAAAACCTCCAATTCTGAATTAGTCAGAAAGGAATTCCGGACAGTGGAAATGTGTATTTGAATTAGTTCTGTGTCCAGCTAGGTATGATAATCTCGGTAGGTTTTCTTATAACCTTTCATCGATATTCAATCTTCTGTGATGGTCAGCTCTTAGCCTTAGCATTGTTTTTACAACGAGTCGATCCTCATTGATGTTACAGAGCTGTTGTTTCATTACAACTGTATTCTGTCTTGGTTTGAGTATAGCCACTGCATTTGCGTTCAATAGGGTGGCGGCGATAATAGTGACATGGTTTAACACCGCTTCGTTTGTCACTTTATCTCCACACTCATTGCCACTCAAGTTGTGATGTACTGGAATGCATGCGTTATCCAGCTAATAAATTTCATTAAAGATTGAGCGAATCCCATTGGTAAGCAAAGAGTCAAAACAAGGAGGTGTTTGAAGGGCATATTGTATCTATAATAATGTAGTATAACATGGTGAGAGAAAGAATTCGTATGAAAGAATTACTTGATAAAGGAGAGTGTTTTATTAGTGACGTAATGTTTTCTAGACGATAATAAACTTTGCAACCCCTATTGATTAGTAATACGACAATTAAAATCACATGTTTCGAATGTAGTTTTGAGTGACGTATTTGAATTTTAAAAAGTGCTAGAAGACTCAATATTTACAAGTATTGCTCATTAATCTTCACAAAACTTTCCATTTCGTATGATACTATTAACCAATAATAGATTCAGTAAATTAAAAATATAACTAGTGTATGTGCGCCGGGAGCATATTACCACTTATTGTCATTGAGTACATTGCAACTGAGTGATTATTTGCAAAGAGTTTTCAAACTATGCACTATTTTGTGAGGAGAAATTAAGATTTCTTTGAGCAACAAGTTTTGTCAGAATTCGCTTTATTTTATCCCAACAGTTCCTCTATAATTTAGAGGTCAAGTATATACCACTTGAAAATACAATTTCGCACATTACATATAAATTATTCAACTAATTTAAATATAGTCTTTAAATAAAACTGTATAATTTAGATAAATGTATATGTAAATTTATAAAAATCGTAAATGTATATAAATTAATAATTTATTTGTCCAGGAAATATGGTTGTGAACGGAAAGAGAGCCGTCCGAAGATGGAAGTTTGCTGAAGCAGCCAGGTCTCACAACGGGCCTACGCGCACACACCAACACATTTCCCCACTGGGTGGGTACGACACCTCTCACTATAAACACAGACTCTCCCACTTACACTATAATACACTTAATACTTAAATCACTGTTTCAGAGTTCTGTTACAGGCGATAAATCCGCACTGCATATGAAACTCTAGATAGCATATATAGTATCTCCTACTTCAGCTTTGGGTAGGCATCAGGAGGCAAAGTACCATTCAGTCCGTAGAGTCCCTACCCGTCCCTATCCCCTAGCATTAGGATACTCTGGATGACCTATCTCAGGTGTACTCCTGTCAGATGTTTTCGAATCCCTTCTTTAAGGGTCATTATGCTGTATCGTTTCACTGACTTCAGAATGTCCTCGGAAAGAGCTCAATACTTCGCCGAATGAATTGGGCGACTAAGCGCATGGGCATGAGAGCCTCGCTATCAAAAGGGCTCTCTTTGGGTGTAGAAAGCCAGGTTTAGAAATCAAATTAAGTAATGCCCGCAGTAAGAAGATATTCTTTTCTTTGGTTGGAGCACTGACCAGGTCTACAACCAAAAGGCCTAATCGATCTTAACTATCCAATCCATAAGTTGCCATCAAGTTCCAAGGGATCTATATATATCATTTCCTTTGCCCTTCGTCCATTACATGTAACCTTCCTTTCTCTCTTCTTGCATTGGATTTACCAGCTATAAGCTTGTAGTGAATCCCATAGTGAGCAGATACTTGAGGATGTATTCTTCCAATCGTGATGCTAATATCATTTCCTGCATCCCATACCATATGTTAATGCAGTAAATTAATATTTCACAACTACTTCCCTTAAACTCCATTCAATCGTCTTGAATCGTCTAAAACTAAATATTAAAAGACATTTTTGTAAAAATTAAGTGTTTTAAAGATATATTATAAACTTATTATTTAAAGTCTTTTAATGCGTTATTAAAATCCAAAGTTACATAATTCCAACACAGAATATTCAGCTCTAAGGGCGCCAGCAAGCGTAGTACTCCATAGGTATAAGCTGCACTTATTGGTGAATTGTATAGTTACATTGTATAGTTGCATATTTTCAGAGTATTGTGTAGTTTTATGTTTTAGGTGTATTGTATAGTTGTATGTTTTAACCATATTGTATAGTTGTATATTTTGAGCGTATTGTATAGGTCTATGTTTTAGACGTATTGTATAGTTGTATGTCTTAGGCGTATTGTATAGTTTTATGTGTTAGGCCTATTGTACAGTTGTATGTGTTTAGGCGTATTGTAGTTTTATGTGTTAAGCCTATTGTATATGTGTATGTGTTTAGGCGTATTGTATAGTTTTATGTGTTAAGCCTATTGTATAGGTGTATGTGTTTAGGCGTATTGTATAGTTTTATTACTTAGGCGTATTTTATAGTTTTATGTGTTAAGCCTATTGTATAGGTATATGTGTTTAGGCGTATTGTATAGTTTTATGTTTTAGGCGTATTGTATAGTTTTATGTGTTAAGCCTATTGCATATGTGTATGTGTTTAGGCGTATTGTATAGTTGTATGTATTAAGCGTATTGTATATTTTTATGTGTTATTGTATAGGTATATGTTTTAAGCATATTGTATAGTTGAATGTTTCAAGATTGTTGCATAGATATATGTTTTAAGCATATTGTATAGTTGAATGTTACAAACGCGTTGTTTAGGTGTATGTTTTAAACATAGTGTATAGTTGTATGTGTTAAACGTATTGTATAGCTGTATATTTTGAGTGTATTGTATAGGTCTATTTTCAGGCTTATTGCTTAGTTGTATGCTTTAAGCATATTGTATAGTTAAATGTTTCAAGCCTGTTATATATGTGTATATTTAAAGTATTTTGTATAGTTGTATGAATTAAGCGTATTGTATGGTTGTATGTTTCAAGCTTATTGTGTAGTTGTATGTTTTAAGCGTATTTTATAGTTGTATATTCCGTGAATTGAATGTATAATAAACTATCGAACGTTTTGTATAGTTGTATACTGCACTAACCAAGTATGCTTTATGTTTGTATACTACACGTATTGTGCATGCGTGTTTGTATAGCTTTTGTATTATGAATCCCATAAGTAAAATTTTGTGACAAGTAAAACAGTATTGACTGTATTGTAGCGAACGCATCTAACAGCACCATTCTGTTAGTGTATATTAGCGCCTCACTCTTATGTATATTCATCGCGCCCTTTATTGTGTGCATATGCTGCATTATGATGCACAAATTTATAATCGTCATTAACCCAAATTAGAATCATCGATTCGAATAATTCCATGCCTGTTGATCTTTAAACTTACGTTTTCACACGTGCACTCGCGTCTCAATGTCATGCTAAGGTCACGATATCGATTCCGTAGCCAAGCCGTTCCCCGCCTTTTTCATTCTTGAAACGTTTATAGACGACTATGAAGGAGGTAAATGAACTGAAATTAGGTTCTTTAAACGAGTTACTAATGCAAATGAAACACAATAATGGTTTATCACTTTCATTAAGTCAAGAGCTATAAATGCAAGCCTAGGCGTTTCGAATACTCAAGTCAGAAACTGTTACTGTAAACTTTAAAAACCTAAAAATAAAAGCAGCTTGTTTTTCCCTAACTAAAATTATTATTTCTTTACTTTGAACCAATAAAATTAAAGTGTAAAAGTGGATTAGACGAAAATAAATTTTTATTTCAAAAAAGAGAGGTATTTCGTTTTTGAAATTTCAATTACTATTTTAATTGTGTTGTTAACGATTGTTTTATTTTGAAATTATTTAGAATAAATCCAAGTCAATACTCATTACACAGCATGAAATTCTAATACCTTCAGCGATACAAAGTGAAGAATATTTTAACTATTTGAAGTAATTCCTCAAATACTTGTTAAAACATAATTATAATAATCAAATATTTAAAATTGTAATTAAAATTTTATTGTAGTTTGTGATACAAAACAGAAAAATGTCAAATAATATTTTAAATAAATAAATTTGTCTATAGAAAGTGTTCAGAGCTTTGCGTCGGAGGTTAGCTGCTTGTTTTTCTGCGTTTGTCAGAGGGTGGGTGACACCCCTTTTTTATATTTGGCGGCAATGTCATTGCAAGGTCAGTTTATATCGTAAACTAATAATATGATTTCAGAATTTTACAGTTTATAGCCTATGTACCGATGTTAAATAGTAAACATAAATTACATGCTTCAGTACTCTCTACTCGTCCAATTTGTAAATAACTAAGAGATATTTATAATCCAATATGTCTTTAAATTCAAAATGTTTTCAAATTTATACTACGATAAATTGTGTAGCTCATAAAATATTATTATATTTAAAAAGGTGTTATACTTTAATTTGATTAATATTTTTATTTAACTCAAACAATAATTTACAAAAACACAAATTATGCAATTACAATTTATAAAAGCAACTTAAAATAAAAATAATAATATGATGATGTGTGCAATCACCAAAAATTTTTTTTGTTCTATAAAAATGCGGTTGTGTCATGAGTGAAGTATCATTTATTATAAATTTGGCAACGTTTCGATAACTATACTGTTATCCTCATTCTGGCCTATAGTACATTGGATAAAATGAATTATAAATGTCTAAAATATTTTAATATAATATTAAAATATCTAATATAAATGACACACACAGTCAAACTAAATTAATCAAAACACTATAAAATGTGTTGGTCCATGAGAATTATAATCTATAAAAACAACTATCAATAGACTCTAGAAAATAATTATTTGTTTTTATAGATTTTATTTCTCATGGACTAACACATTTTATAGTGTTTTGATTACTTTAATTTGTCTATATGTGTCATTTACAATAGATATTTTCATTGTATATTAAAATTTTCTAGACATAAATAATTATTTTTGTCCAGTGTACTTTAGGCCTGAATAAAGATAACAATAAATTTATTGAAACGTTTTTAACAAATTTGATACTTGACTCACGAAACAACCGCAGTTTTATTCAACTAAAATAATAATAAATTTTAAAAAAATTAATACTTGTAGAACTCACCCCCATTGAGTTCCTTAGCCATGTTGCGTATCGCACAACCACTTGACGCGAGAATTAAACAAGAAATGTCCCCCCCAAAACAAAACTTTCGTTGGGAGAAGGGGGTCTCTGGACAGAATTTGTCAAAATAGCAGCGATATGCGTTATTGTGTTCACTGCGCATGCGTCCGATGTTAGACAAAGAGAGCGATAGATAAGTTCCAGTCGAACTACAAAGCTGACTTAATTAAAGAATGATGTTTGTGTTTAGCTTGTAATCGATATGTTAACAAGTCGATTCGAGTGTATTTTAATTTGCATTCAAGCACTTGAGATAATGGAAAACATGTTATCATTTTAAGTGTAATTATAAAATAGATTAAATACGTACGCACTAAAATACGTAACAGGATGAAGGGGTTGTTTTATTTTTAAATACAAATCATCGAAAAAAAACTGTGGTAATAGTATACTAGAATCTATTCCACTTCCATTGTATCTACTCGTAGGCTACACACTAAATAAGAAACAGGTGATTTAAAAAAATTAATACTGGTTGAAATTTCAAACATAACCTCACTATAACAACATACACAAGTTTCTTGTTTCACTTCACTACAGACCTAGTATTTTACAAAATACATACATAGTAATCGATTAAGATAGTTTTGGTTATAGAAAAGAATGGGTTTTGTTAACGATAGCAGTGAAATCGAGAAATGGAGCCCTACTATAAAATGATACACGTGCCAACAGTTGTACTTCATTGATCAATGCCATCTTGACAATTTATAAACCCTGTTTTATTCATGTCGGCTACTTCCGGCAATGGGAATATAGGACAATCGCGCACACTAGAAAATATGAGACAATCCCGCACACCGGGTCACTAGCCTGTCACCACTCGGGAAATTCCAACCCTAACCCCCCTCTCGGAGCAACAACCACTCTGTGCGCCCCTCGAATCTTGAGTGTCGTGGTGTAGTCTATTAGAGTATCATGAAAGTTACTCGACTACTCATGAAAAGCCTGTGCGCAATATGACGGGTACAGCTGTCTATAGTTGAGTATGAAAGAAAGATCCAAACGATATCATGGAATTTTGAAGAGCAAAGAAGCTGCCATACTGGTTGTAACAGAACATGTATGGGGAAATCCAAGGGAAACACGTGTAGAAGTACATAAGAAACTTCAAGGGGCAAAGAAGAAACGTAGAGAGGAAGATAATTCGATTTCAAACATCTACGATGAGGAAGTAAAAAGCCTGCATAATAAAGGCTACGACTTTGTAACTGAAACGCAAACTCAGTCAACTGTCCAGAGAAACTTGCGCCGTCATGGAAACCAAATGGAGCCGAACAATCGTAACAAAGTGATGTTGGATGAATGATTACTGAAAATACTCGACGGGGGCAGTTTTATTTTGAAATTAAACCTTATAATGTAGAAGGTGAAAGAATAATTAATTATTTTATGCATTAAAAAAAATGCAAAAACCGCTTACAATTTCAAGACGATTTCTTTATGGATGGTAGATTTAAAAGTGCAAGTAAGCAATTCTCTAAAATCTACACGATACATGCGGATTAAGGCAGCACTGACGAAGAAACAAACATGCATTCTGTGGCATTTGCACTGATACCTGACAAATATCAGAAGTCGGAAGATATAATTGAAAAAACTCTTAGAAATAATGAAGAGTACATCAGATCATGTCTAAAGGCTTTGTCGTACATGGCTTGAATAACTGTAGGCTTTAGGTAAATAACTTGTGCCCTAAGCCAAAATGTAATTACATATATAACAACTAATGAAAATACAAAAATTTCAAGAAACTAATAAAACAAATAAGTTGTAAATATTTAAAATGGAGTAGCTTCTAGACTGATTTTAAACACACCTAAATAATTGTAAGTTTTAAGTTGTTTAACCAGTCCAAAGTATGGATAAAGTTTGATGGGAATAAGTTTTAAAATAATAACGAAAAATCCTTTGCAAGTAATCGTAATGTAGTTGACTACGTTTAACGTGTCAGCTGTTCTTAGAAAGGTGTGCGTGATTGTCACTGTCCGTGATTGTTACGACACCCGGCAATGGAGCCCAAGTGTTGAATTTTTAAAATTAACCAATGGTGTGGGTAACACTCTTGTGACCCTCGCAGTATACTGAGATGCCCCCCAGTATACTGAGATGCGTCCCCCCACAGTATAATGTGATGCCCCCCGCATTATATTGGTATGCCCCCACAGTAAAATGGTATGCCCCCCGCAGTATAAAGAGATGCCCCCGCAGTATAATGAGATGCCCCCGCAGTATAATGATATGCCCCCAAGTTTAATAACATGGACCCCTATCTCTTGGCTCCAGTAACTCCCTCCTTATCCTCAACTATCCAGATTTATTTGTATACATACAGTAGCTCGTCGTTGAAGTTGGTATGAAGGAAGGTTTCGTTTGGTATTGACGCTAATACAGTTGTAGAAGTTTCCGGTCGGACTCGCCTTCACACAGTGTAGTCCATTTTCAGAAAATATTTAGAAAAGCAGACAAGTAGCAATACAAATACCTTATCGCTCTTTGCTCGAAATGTTTTCTAAGTATATATAATTACGTTCTCAAATTAAATATCAGACTTAACAGCTTTTGTATTCAAATTTCGTAAAGGTAAGTTGTTGCCGTGGTTTGAAACATGAATATTGTTCTAACTTTCACCAGTTACGTTTGACCAAGCTGTAAAAAGTGATGAACGTAGTGAAACCGGGTGGAATTTTTAATAGTTTATTTTTCACACGATTTATAATTAAGTTTCCACTTGACTGGCTGGGTCACCCCTCGTCGCTGGAGAAGCTGCGCAACTTTGAATCAATATTATATTAGGTATATATAATGTAATGTAACTTAGTAAATATTTATTTCATACAAAATTATGTTTTTAGAGTGAAGTTATGTTTCCGGCGTGACATTTAAGTAACTTTTAGTCAGTCTTTATGGTTTGCGACACAAGTTTCACGATTTCTGTGAAGAGTGATTTCCTTAAAGGAGACATCAAAATTTATTAGTATTTGGTTAATTATGGTCAACAATGTTTGTTGAGCTTAACTTGATCCGTGGTCAGGTATTGTTAATTAGTATCCTTTACCATTGCTCTTGATGAATCAGATTTTCTGACTAGACCTTTCTCATCCATAAGATATCGTTCCTTTATCACCATTATCTCTTTAATCATCGTCTCTTTTCTTGTTTTATATTCCCTGTTTTCTCTTCAAACGAAACTTTAACCCCTGCAGATCTTTCTCTGAAGATTTCTTACTTAATCCACAATTCATCATTAGCATAAGATTTCCCCTAGAATATGATTATTTTAAATGGTCTCCTTTACTGTTTCCAAAATATCTGTAAATGTTCTGTCTAGATTTTTGCCAAGATGAAACCTGATACGTTTTAGATTTACAATATTTCTTGAGGTGAAATTAAATTTCAAATTTTGATATTAGGATTATTGAATAGGGTTTGATTAAAATAAATAGAATTTTAGATTTTGAACCTTATGGTATTATGGCATAAAGATTAGGTTCGCAACCCACCGACTACAAATGAAGACGTGATTCTCCTCCTTCTTTCTTACTAGAGAGTTTTATATCCATATCATGCCCTACATTTTATCCCAGCTTCCTATACTGCCTGATTCCCTTAAACCTTTCCCTTACTTCGCAGGTGATAACAGACTTACTGTCTGATCCTCTTAAAATTACAAAATAAAAACACTTGAGAAATCTCTCGACAAAAATAACTTCAAATGCTTGACGTAACTGTAACCTTTGGTTACAATGGCAAAAATAGAGAGTGCAGACGTTTTCTGCTTGGTAAAATTCGACAGCGTTAAAACAGTTTCAGTAAAAAATCGTTGTAGTACTTGCAGCCCAAACTTATTAGTATTAAATAACCTTAGCTGTAGTTTAAGATAGAGTCATGGGTTAACAGAGATTAAATTAAAGAAATCTATATTTAAAAACACTCTTTAGTTTATTTATAGACGGTGGTTATGATCTAGGCAGCAGATATGTCTTGACACTTTGTAAAAGGATTAACCACCTTCGACACTTTGGATATTATAACATCGATAATGGCTGCAAAAAATGAACCCTAAAATCAATGAATAAATTAATAATTCAATCAGGCAAGGGATCGTCACTGAAACATGATTTTTTTTTGTATTAGTAAGAATAAGAATGACACATGAATTACTGTTCAACTCTGTTTCCCTGTAGAGTCCTTAGTGTAGACGGATTCAATTTTTAAATTTTTGTGCTTTTGTTTCAATGCAGGGTAAACGTCTTTAGGTAACACTATCGTTCGATTGGAGAAAATATGTATAAATATGATGCCACAAAAGAAGAATGAATTGCCCTAAATATTTCCGAAAACAAAACATGGCCGTTAAAGGTAATAGCTATTTTCATCTTCACTTAGCGGTGATATAGAGGGGATGTTTAAATAATTCAGAAATGCATTTTCCTATACTTTATAGTATATATATATATATATATATATATATATATATATATATATATATATATATATATATATAAGTAGAACTCTAACTATCGAAATCAGTTTAGTTTTATTTTTTTTCTAAGCTTCTGAGCCAACATCTTAGCTTTTTCATAAATAATCGGACCCGAAATTGGGTTTTCCATTGCACAGTGCTCCAGAAGACAACTTGAAAACGGCTTCCCCTAATTCTTTTTGTTTTTTTATGCCTTCATTGATTTTCTATGATTGCTATTGTCAAGCACACGAAATTTAAAAGTGTAGGCTTGTTCTTATAATGCGTGAAATCGTTTTTTGTCCAACGCCGTAAACTCTTTATACGCTACTCCCTTATCCGATTCATGTATAATTAGTTTAACTCATTTTCTTTTAGAAGCCATGGTGAACGACGGACCGAAGCGAGAGGGTACTTGGGCCGCCAACCTGGCAATACACGATAGTCAACTACTGTGTACAGAACTACACTGAGATGGTGACAGCATCCACATGTGTTGCGCTGCGCCCACAATATAGCTTCACGGAGACAAACCTAATAACATACGTAGACAGAACATTATTTTGGAAATTGTAGAACGTTTCTGTTTTATTATTTTTTGCTTATTTTGAAAATCAGAAAACCATTTGGAAAAAATCAGCGATTCGGTTGGTTGGTGATCGGATAATTGGAGTTCTGCTGTAGTCTACATATATTTAATTGATATGATTCTATGATTTAATACACAGCTTTTTTTACCATCTGTAGGTGTTCTTACTTTCTGTATATTACATTATCAATGAGTTCAACTAGATTATTGTTTTAATACATCATTAGTAATATAGGTGTCTAATATACTGATTTCTTAACGTCAACCGCTATATTTATTATCTAAGTTTATTTATAAGAGCCTAATAAAATTAATTTTAAAAAGGTATAAAAGTGAATAATTCTGAAATTCAAATTAGATAATCCAAAGTAATAATTAAAAAAATGACCTATTATTTCGTCCTGTATTGTATGAGTCTTACATTTTACTATACGTTTTTAGAATATACAATAATTACATCAGGAAAAGTTGAACTACTACAGATATTTTTAAGGTTATTTTACGTTTTATTTTCTGTTGCTTAATCCCTTTGTGGTTTTAACCTTATGTCTTGCCAAAAAGAACTTTATACTTCGATCGTGCATGTCCGACAGCCATTTTTGTTTTTTTTTTTCAAATGTATCACTTGGCTGTAAACATGTAGAGTGTTTAATTGATAAGAGGCCATCTGTGAAAGGCGAATCCTGTATCTGTGAGAGAACTTAGTCTTTCGTTCGATTCGTGGCCACATTTATTCGTTATCAGAGTTGAAGTTCATGAAGATTCTAGATGTTCTGATGGCAACACACTCCAGGTCATTCAAACACTTTAAGCTTACAGCGGTACTTTATTTTTAGTATTTCCAACAGTAAACCTAATTGGATGTAAAACAAATAATGACTAAGCAACAACAAAAAAACACAAAGATAATCCTAAATTAACTAATAAAAATTAGTCGCTAAACAGTACAGTTACGTAATAAAGATAACTGTGAATTAAATATTACTAATATAATTGTTAATTATGTCAATGAACCAATTTATAAAGTTGAAACATTTCAATAACATTTCTAAATAATATTTTTAAAGCAGTGTGGTCATTTCTTGTAACAAACGTTTTTTTAAATCAAAACCATGGATCCGTCTAAAATACGAAAAATGTTATTAAATTCCCTCCCTCTATTAGTGCACACTCATAAACCTCATTTAACTTTTTAATCGTTAATAAAATAGGCTACATTTTATTCATCTACTCAAGTTCAAGTACAATTTTCAACTTGTAGAGGTTGGCATTTCATGTTAATATAGTTTTTTTTTCAAGTTATAGTTCATTGATTAAATTTAACAATGAATTATTTTAGTTTCATATGAAAGGGAAACATTACAAAAGAGGGGCAAGGTATCCAACATAGACATTTCGTCCTATATAAGTTTTTAAAAAAAGTCATAACACATGATTTAATAAAACAGGTGATTTTATGTTATAGGTTATGTGGCAAAGCAGCTGTTTTAACGCATAGGTAATATTACCTTATTTATATGTATTGTAATTATTTAATAAAAAGTAAGTAAAATAAAAAGTAGGAATTGACTTAAATTTTTGTTCGTATTGTTTTCAATCAACCCCCCAGCGGGGACACTGATTTAAAAATGCTAGAGGTGCTACACGAAGTTTTCCTTCAGGTCCAAATATAATAAACACCGTAGCAAATTAAGTACATTTATTGTTTTATATCTAACATACAAGCCTAAAATCATTTTCATTATACATGTTTGAGTACATTTTTCTGCCATTCCTAACTTTTCACTATTCTCTTCTGTTGACGCGTTTCGGATACACTCCATTTTCAAAATTTCAATAGTACTCTAACAGTATTATTGAAGTTTTGAAAATGGAGTTAATCCGAAACGCATCAACAGAAGAGAATATTGAAAAGTTAGGAATGGCAGAAAAATGTACTCAAACATATAGAGATATTCATAACAGAAATGAAGATGAGTATAATAATAATTTCATTTTCATTACTTTATTAACTACAAATAATCAATAAATGTTAGCTTTAATTGTCTCTAGACCTAGTTTGAAATGGTAGCGGTTGTAAGTCCCAAAGTGTATTTTTGTCTTTGCTTATACGATCCTTTCTTCAGTTATGTAACGTTTGCACTTTTTATTCTTTCTGCTAAAGAAGTTTCTTGAATGTCATCAAAATCGTTTCGTAAAAACAGATGTTTTGGGACTTTATTAGCTTCTTGGCATTCGAATACCTCCCGATCCTCACTTCCATGACTTCTAATTTCTTGCAATGTAACAAAACCTTCGTCATCATCAACATCCATGTCTATATTTCCTTCTACACAGGTGGCTTATGATCATCAAACTCCTCTCATTCCACAAGAAATAGTACCCTATCCTCTCTTCTTCCTTTAGGTCCATGTTAAAATAAATACACACTAAAATATATTTAAATATCTGCACAAGTTAAATCAATACCAAATTTACAATTATATCACTAATTACGTAAAATATCTAAATTTACAAATTACTAAATTCAAAACGCGAAAGGTAGCACACATATATTTACTCCGAGATATTAGTAACATGAGAGGAGGCACAAGAACGAATTCTCCATGGTGTTCGAAACACTGTCCAACTGAAACTAAATAACATCTGGTAAAATGAGTGAGGTGTGTAAAGAGTCTCGTGAGATATACGGAGTATGGTGAATGCCGATCGTGCGCTACTATTGTTGTTTAACAAGTTTTTAGAAACACGGAGGAAAACTTCGCTATGCCACCTCTGAGATTTAATTTTCACTGTTATCAAGTCTTTACCGATTTTCCAAAATGGAATAACTCATCCCTTTGTGACCCCTGCAAAACAGCACAACCTAGCTCGGACTAATACTTATTTCCAATCTCAGCAGAGCCTAAAACTATCACTTCAAGCAAACCTAAAGAATAAATAGAAACTTTTGACTAACTATTATTAAACATCGATATTCTCCATTTCATATATGTAATAAAGGAAATAATACTAATATATGCATTCTAAGCGAAGAACAAGTTATTTGGATTATCTAAGCCATAAATACTGGTTAAAAATATATGAAGCTTATTAAATAAGTAACTTTAACAACTTTGGCGAGCTTTTCTCTCGATAAATAAAAAGGTCTCGACCAAAAATAATTTTTTTTGCATACGTAGATATTAATGTACGTTTCGATTCCAAAGTAATCATCGTCAGAGGAATCGTAATAAAAACTGAATAGAAATAGGTACGAGCAAGGGCGTACCCAGGTTCAAAACTAGAGGGGTCAAACCATAGTCGTTCAGGTAAAGATAAAATACCCAAATTTCATAATTTTCAAAAGTGTACGTTTTTTAATTGGTTAATTATTTTTCAAATTGCAATAAATTCCAACAACCAAATTTAATAACCATTTATTTATTACAATTTTTCGTCCAGGTGGGCGGCCGCCCCCTGCCCCTCGCTGAGTACGCCCATACGAGTTAATACAAAATTAAAGTGCTTGTAAAGTGAATAGTGTTCGTTAATTCAATTCCTAATAGTTGGTTTTAAAAAATAAACATTGGTGTAAAAATTATTGTTACATTTTATTATATTTTGTGGTAGCTTGTTTAAAAGGTGGCATAGTTTGGGATTTTAGTGAGACACTGATGATGTTCACTTCGTATCATCTAAAACGTTATGTCTCGGTTTGTTTTTTATAAATTTACCTAAATTTTTAGGTTATCAAGTTAAGTTCAAATATACTGAACTGGTGAATAAATGTATCTGGTCCGTAATTTATATGAACCGAGATTCTCACAACGCTCTCTTTACAGTGATAACATATGTTTTACATATAGTATCCTTATCACATCTTCAGATAACACATTAAGATAGCTGAGTTTAAATAGAGTGTTCCATTGAGGTTGTCATGGTTTCGTCACTCCCACTCTGGCCTAATTGCTCTGTTCGGCCCCTTTCGGTCTCTTGTTATGACAGTCTGATGTAACTTCACTCGAATATTTCATTCAAAAGTCGTTCGAGAATCGACCCGTTTCCAAGTCTGGCAGATCTGTATAATATCGCTTACGTAACCCTGTAATTAACATATCTGATCAAGTAACAGCTGTTTTGGGCTAAAGAACGTGTACGTAAGTGCGCTAGCTGTACTGGTTCTTGTGGGCGATGCGACCGAACTGACCAGCTTGTATAACCTCATTGGGGGGGGGGGGGGGTATTGGAATATCATATACTCTGACCATAGCTGACCTTTGAACTTATTAGACTCCTTTGGTAGGCAAACCAATCGATAGTAGTCTTATTTTCCACCATATTTCCAACACCAAAGAATCTTTAGATGACTTTCCTAGTAACATCTGCCTACATTCTACCTTACATACCTCTCTTTACTCCTCATATAGAGGGCACGATTACTTCTGGTGTGAAACCCTAACCATGCGGTGCCATAGTTTCCCCTTACTAACAAAAATTAAGGGGTTAGTATATCCACTCCTTAATCTTACTTACTTTCGTATCCCATGTCTTTTCTTTCTCTTCATTAGGGGTTGTACATAGTAAACGTCCCTTTTTGTACCGGGATAAAGAGATGGTCTACTTCAGACCCTTGCGCACAGTGAAAGTTTGTAGGAGGACTGGATGTGAAGGAGTTCCATACTAATAAAATAAGGCAGCTAGAAATTTCAAGTTTTAACATTGTTTAATCTATTACTACTTTTAAAGTACTAAGTAGCCCAAGGTATTTATTATATAAATAAAATAAACACATTATACTAACTAATTATTCCTACATCTTATAAAAAACAAAAATATGTAAATTTATTCATAGAAAACACTCATTTTATGTATATAAATATTTTTTTCTCAAGTTATGTCCTAAAATTCACCATTTTTTAAAAATAACTTTCTCGAAAAAATTCATTAGTCTACAAATGATACCTGTAAACTATTTTGTTTTTTTTTTTAATCTGGGGAGTAAGCTATGGAGAGGCAGTGGAGCCCATGTTTGCACGGTATGGTGTGACCCTCGTTATATACCCTGCCATTGGTTTTATGTCCCCACATTTAACTTATGTCTATTATTCCTGCTTCATAGACGATGATAGTCACGCTGGCCTTGAATCTACAATACAGTGAAACAAATAAATTAAGTTTAAATCAACATATGTTTTACAATTACAGTACAGATTCGATTATCAGAACTAAATGGACCGGATGGTGTTCGGATAGTCAAATATGTATTATATTAAATATTAGATTGCAGTGTATTTTTGATAATTTTCTACTTCCCCGCTTTGATTTATATTCTTATTTATAATATCATAATTACCTGTCATTCCCGGCATTGTCACACTACTCGTTGAACTTTTTATGAACTGTTCTAAAAAGTTGTTTAGGAGCAGTTCATAAAAATGTTCTAAGTTATGGAGATCCTACGAAACGTGTCAACCAATAGTGTGACAATGCTGGGAATGCAGATATTTACAGTGTATGTTTTTAAAAAACATTTAGAGCTCTGCTTAACTGTGTGTGCTAGACTGTACTTCACATCTCATTACTGTAGTGCAACAATCGTTTAGTTATTTTACACAAAGGTTTCTTGTCGCAGAGTAACACTAGGTGTTTATTCTTTCTGTTTTTTACAATACTGTTAATTATGTACAGATATAGTTAAATATATTTAAAATTTAAACATATTCTTTACGGATATCATAGAGACACGTAAACTATAATTTTTCAATTTCTTGTGCTAGTTAACACACCCCTTTTTTCTTAAAATTTTTAATCGTTAATAAAATACTTGGTTTTCATTCTCTCAAGTCGAAATACATTTGTTTTTAACTTTTAGTAGATGACACCTGATTTTAATACAGTTTTTTCCAATAATTCATTCCAATAATAATTCATTAATTAAATTTAATTATTTAATGTTAATCCTATATGGAAGAATAACTTTTCCTAAAAGGGGTAAGCTGTGCAATACAGTTAAATCGACCCATTTGGTTTAAAATAAGTGATAAAATATGATTTCATAAAACAGCTGATTTTATGTTAGAGATTATGCTGTAGAACAGCTGTTTTAACCTATGTGTTATATTACTTTTCTTATATTAATTGTAATTATTTATTGAAAAGTAACTAAAATAAAAAATCTTTTCGTTGACCTGAGTAGGAATTGACTTTAAAAAATGTTTGTTTATATTATTTGATTTATATAATAGGTTCCAAACAGATTGTACTTCATCAAAATACCTCATCGATTTGGTGAATTTAATTTTGAAATACGTTTATCGTTTCAACAACACAAGCTATAATTAATAATGTTTTCCAATAATCAAAACCATATCCCTGTGCACATATATCAAACTAACCACACTAACGGCGTTCACGTGAAGCAAAGATCAGTGTTATCTAGTGCCTATCTGTTGTGGCCCTACACTTTAACCTCAGAAATGCTTACATCATTTCCACAAGGATAAATAGATATATTCCTTGTTCTCTAAGAAGTAAAACCGTATTTCTTTGTATTGTTACTTTGCGGGTTTAGCTTTAACCTTATCTGTTTAGTTATAATTTCTCTCATTTCCTATTGGAGTGTTTTTCACACAAGTTTTGTTTTTCTAAGGATGACTGTTTTAGCCCCTTGCCAAAACCACAAATTCTTCTGAGAAACAGTCTACTTCGAAATGTAATTCTTATACATACATACATACATATATATATATATATATATATATATATATGCTGATAAGTGTTCCTTCACGGGTGGGGATGGAAAAATATGAAGAATAGTTACTATCCGGAGTATATCCGTTCATTCTGCAGTGCATAAAATTGCAGTTCTGACGTTTCGCTAGAATCTCATTTAGCATTGACGAAGTGAACCCAACAACAGTTGAAGAGCGAGTCAAATATTGGCGAAGGTTAACCTCGTCAGTGGTAGATGCGATTCAAGCGAAACGTCAGAACTGCTATTTTCCGTACTGCAAAATGAACGGATTTACTCCGGATAGTAAGTATTCATCATCATCATCATCATCATCATCATCATCATCATCATCATCATCATCATCATCATCATCATATATATATATATATATATATATTTATTTATTTAAGGAAAACTGGAGTTTGGATAACAAAATTTTATGAAAATAAATTTTTGTAAAACAAGAACATGCTAACTAAATGGTAAAAAAGTGTTAATTTCAAAGGCAAACCCTCTGGAATAGTTTAACGCGGTAGATCCCTAACGCCATTCAATTATAAAGCTTTCGCTTGCCAATGTTTTACTCAAAACATAAACATCACAGTAGGATTTATGCGCCAAAACAAACATTACTGGAACAGTTGTAGGATAAGATTGTATTTCATGTGCATAGTTTTAGAAGTACGTGCAAGTAAAAAGAAGCTAAATCGAAACACGAGTATAATGATCTTCTATACGTTCTACGTACAATTTGAAGCAACAATAGCACCGTTCTTTAAGGGTTTGCATCATTTTTGTGAAGAGGGGTTATTTATAATCAGGGTTATTTTCTCCTGTAGTTGAATGATGGTGGTTGATGGGTCGTCACGAAAAATCTTCTCCTTTATTATTCCTCAAACGTAGACGGCGGTGTAATATCAGGAGAGTGGGCTGGGTGAGGAAAGTTTGTTCTAATGGAGAGGAAGTTGTTCCCAAAAGTTTCTTGAACGAAAGCAATGTTGTCTAAGGCAATGTGGCTGGCTGTGCCATCTTGCTGGAACCATTGTGAACGAAAAGGAAGGTATCCGGCACACAGAAATCTCCTGAGGTCTCCGATAAAACTACCAATAATGACCCTACATTGGTCATTCTACTACAGCTGATTTAGTTTCAGTACCGTTTATTTTGCGCATACTCTATGAAACTATAACAGACTGCTAGTCAGACTATGTCGAGCTAAAGATAGTCCTATGAAGGATAAATAAGCTAGAACGTTATAAAAAAAATTTAGAAAAAGCTAATTAGATTAGACACGTTATCTTATTTTAAGAGTAATATCAAAAATTATAAGTTACTAATTAAAACTGAAGCTGAGTGGTTAATTAGGAAAAACGATTTCCTACTTATGTAACGATATATGGTTCGATTCCTGGCATTACTAAAGAATTTCTGTAAATTTTTTCCGACTCTAGCCTATGAACTTGTTTACTTAGTGTCATACGTAGAGTAACACTGTCAATTATTTCTTAACTCTTGAATATGTATTATGTTACACTTGCCTACAGTAGCACTTACTTTGATGTTTATTGAGGACGCCATTTCGGAGAATGTACCCTCTTAACAATTCAGAGCACAATGACTCAGATGGTCATTGTGGTCTGACTTGACATTAGCACACACCTCCGGCAACGGTTTCCCTCTTTAAAAAACCAAGTGCTACTGTAGGCAAGTGCTACGTATTGTTTGATATATATTCGAGTATAAACTAGCTCAAGTTGAAGATAGAAACGAAAATTTTACAATATGAAAAGGAAATGTAGTTAGTTAGTACTTGTTCTTATTTACATTTGTTCAGCTTTGTTCAGATGCTGACATTTAAATTTGTATCTTAATAGTGAAATAGTTGACTCATATCGGCAATCGTGAAGAATAACAAAACGTTTTATAAACAAGGAATATAAACAAAAAATTTGTTAAAACAATTCCTAAGTTGAAAAAAAATTATTTTAGTTATTCAATAAATAATTACAATTATTATAAATAAAGTAACATTAACTATGCGTTAAAACAGCTGTTCTATCACATAACCTATAAAATAAAAACAGCTGTTTTATAAAATCATATGTTTTACTTCTTTTAAAACAAATTAGACAAAATAACTATATTGCATACCTTGTCCCTTTATAATGTTTTTCTCTCATATAAAACTAAAATTATTTCATTATTTAATTTTAATGAATTAATATTTGAAAAAACTATTTTAGTTTAAGTGGATTTTACTTGAACTTGAGTGAATAAAAAGTATTAAAATAACGATTGAAAATTTGAACAATATTTATATAAAGAAAAAATATGAATTAATAGAATGAATTGGAAAAGAAATTTTTTATAATTAAATTCAGATAAAACATACTAGCGTTTTGTTTCTTCAATCTTTTACTCACTGCTATGTCCAAAAGATTACACCCCACCAACCTTAAATAAGTACAACTTACTAATTCACTGTTTGAGACTTAATTGCAACTCTTCCATTTTTCACTGACGTTTTCACACTTTCACCACAATGCCTCGTCCAGTAGATACACCCGTGTTCGCTCAGTTTCTAACGAAAAGTTACGAACTAAACTGATGAAACTTTACGCGCGAAGGCCCCGAGGGAGCACGGGTATCCTGTCTGTGTAAGAAGGAGTTACTGCAAAGTGTATTGTGAGATAAACGGGAACACAAATGGTTTTGTGTTTAGAACAAATGCCACATAAACATGCAGACTTTAAACATTTAAACACTATAAGTAAAGGCCTCGCCTTCCAAATGCTTTCATATTTCATCGTTTGTTTAGACTCTTTTATAACGATTTGTGTTTCGCTTGGTAATAGGCTTTATTTCTATTTTAAAAACTAGTTATTGCAATTTTTCGGATGTATGAATAAGAGAATGACTCTTGCTTGCGGTAAGATACATCAAAATAAAACATTCACAGAACATTAAAAAATTCAAATTTAAAAAAAATGCAACAAAAATCTCCAAAATAAACAGGCCTACTACCCGATAATTGATCAAGGTTATTTGTACAATTATGACGCGACAATGACACAGATCAGAAGGAAGACGTTCAAGGACGAACAGTTTAACTCAGAGTAATATATGTAACAAGGATTGATAAAATTACTTTATAATTATTACAAATAACAAGCTGGATATGTAATTAATGCCTAATCATTTGAGAATCATTACAAGGTTTTAATTTTTTTTTTGAATTGTTTTAAACATATTAGATGGAACTTTGTATTTAATAAAAAAAAAAATAAATAAAGTCTTTTCAATTTTCTGCCTTTACAACGACACCTAGTAGCCAATAATTTAACTAAGTTACACTTACGGATACTTCAGTAAATGTGGATTTATAATGGAACACCGCTATTTGTAAAAATTTAAGAAATTAGCTCTCTTTGAAAATGTTGCAAGTTTACGACAATTCACTGTCCCAAAGCTAAATTTTGAAAATTTAATGTCTTTTACGCCATTGTAATTCTCATAATTAAGATTGGTGTTTTATATATATTCAAAATCTATAAAATATTTAACGAGGATTAAATTTAAGTACAATGTGGCACTGGTTTCAAAATCGAGTTGATAGCTTCAAGGAATAATGGGGCTTTAAGGAAAATGAATTTTTTTACAGACTACACTTTTTTAAAATATTGAGATAACGATATTTCTGTTTAAGTTTTTCTTGTGTTGCATCTATTCTCTCATAAATTGTCATATCCAGTGCATTTTTACTTTTTTCGGAAGTTTCGTGTTTCTCAGATATACAGCCATCTCCAAATAACGGGTGATACATAATAACAGCTCTCAGGTAACTATCAAGTGAAACAAGTATTATGAAAAAAATAAAGTCAAATCCTACTTAGGTCAACAAAGAAAATATAATTTCACTTATTTTGTATTAAATAATCACAATTAATAGAAGTATGTGTATACAGTGGCGCACTCAGAAAATAATTATGGGGGGGCTGACCGGGAGACCCTGGGCCAACCAACGGAAAACGTTTTAAAAATTCGTAAGAATAACCGGTATTTTAAGGCATTACTTTAAGTTTATTTTAGCTCTTTGAGTGCAAGTTTTGAGTAGGGACTATAGAAATGAATGATATAACCCAGCAGATAAAATAAGATTTTAGGTTTTATTTTGACAAAATCTTGTTATATCAGCTGTCTTACAAAACAAAATTGAGTCTTCTTTTGACCTTCTTCAGTATGGATAATAGGCCTACACTGTATGTGTCAACTGGAATTTCCCTGTGGATATTAAGATTGGCTAAGCCATTTAGCCTACTATCAGACATCGTGTTTCTTAGGTATGTCTTGATTCTCCGAAGAGTGGAAAAGGAGTGCTCTGCTGTGCTGGTGGATACAGTTATAGTGATGAATATCTTAAGTAGGATATGGATGTTTGGAAAGATTGTTTTATCACAAATATTTAGAAAATCAATTGCATTGACATGGTGTGCATTGTGTTGTTGGAGAAAAGCTTGCCAAACTTCCATTTCTGCCATCAACACGTTTAAGTTGTTGTTTTCCAAATCTTCTTCATAAACTTTTTTTTCTTTTTTTTCTTTTTTCTTGAGGGGGGCTACAGCCCTCTTAGCCCCCCCCCCGTGGGTACGCACCTGTGTGTATACGTAGGCCTATGAAAGAAAAATAATATTAAGTGACAACATTAAAGCTGAAATTAATTATTTTAATTTAATTAATGTCTTAAGAAACTGTATTATTATCAAGTGCCATCCACTACAAGTTGTAAAACTGTATTTGAACTTCAGTGGTTGAATAGAAAATATTTTATTAAATACATATAGAGAGACTATGATTTAATAGTAAGAACTGAAAAAGGAACTATTAATTCCTCAACTATCACTTGAAGTTACAATATTTGAATCTTTTTATGATGGTCTGAAATCATTATGATAATATGATACAAATATGGCCCAACAAGAATAATATTTTAGCAAATTAGGATTACAATGAAACTGAATAATCCTTGGGGGGGCCTTGACCAAATACCTCACTACATTTGCTCTTCTTCCAGTTCCTAAACCTTGTCCTCGTTAATGACCTCTCTAAATCGTATCGATTCATGAATGTAGTCTTTCAATTCCCTCTAGCAGCCTATTTCAACACCATTCCCATCTCAGACTTGGTGTCCCGCCACGTCAGTGGTATCCCGGTTCTGCAGTTACACCCCTCGAGATAGCCCTTAGACATATCTATCAATGTCTCGTTATTTTTTATATATTTTTTGTCTACTTTTGATAAAACTTACCAAGATCCAGTTGTGCACCTGCTCTGAAACAGCTCTAGGTTAGGTTGGGGTTACGACTTGTCCCTAAGGGTCCGAAACAGTTCTAGGTCAGGTTGGGGCTACGGCTTGTCCCTAAGGATCCGAAACAGCTCTAGGTCAGGTTGGGGCTACGGCTTGTCCTTAAGGGTCCGAAACAGCTCTAGGTCAGGTTGGGGTTACGGCTTGTCGATAAGGGTCCGAAACAGCTCTAGGTCAGGTTGGGGCTACGGCTTGTCCCTAAGGGTCCGAAACAGCTCTAGGTCAGGTTGGGCTACGACTTGTCCCTAAGGGTCCGAAACAGCTCTAGGTTAGGTTGGGGCTACGGCTTGTCCTTAAGAGTCCGAAACAGCTCTAGGTCAGGTTGGGGCTACGGCTTGTCCCTAAGGATCCGAAACAGCTCTAGGTCAGGTTGGGGCTACGGCTTGTCCTTAAGGGTCCGAAACAGCTCTAGGTCAGGTTGGGGTTACGGCTTGTCGATAAGGGTCCGAAACAACTCTAGGTCAGGTTGGGGCTACGGCTTGTCCCTAAGGGTCCGAAACAGCTCTAGGTCAGGTTGGGGCTACGACTTGTCCCTAAGGGTCCGAAACAGCTCTAGGTTAGGTTGGGGCTACGGCTTGTCCTTAAGAGTCCGAAACAGCTCTAGGTCAGGTTGGGGCTACGGTTTGTCCTTAAGGGTCCGAAACAGCTCTAGGTCAGGTTGGGGCTACGGCTTGTCAATAAGGGTCCGAAACAGCTCTAGGTCAGGTTGGGGCTACGGCTTGTCGCTAAGGGTCCGAAACAGCTCTAGGTCAGGTTGGGACTACGGCTTGTCAATAAGGGTCCGAAACAGCTCTAGGTCAGGTTGGGGCTACGGCTTGTCGCTAAGGGTCCGAAACAGCTCTAGGTCAGGTTGGGGCTACGGCTTGTCCCTAAGGGTCCGAAACAGCTCTAGGTCAGGTTGGGGCTACGACTTGTCCTTAAGGGTCCGAAACAGCTCTAGGTCAGGTTGGGGCTACGGCTTGTCAATAAGGGTCCGAAACAGCTATAGGTCAGGTTGGGGCTACGGCTTGTCGCTAAGGGTCCGAAACAGCTCTAGGTCAGGTTGGGGCTACGGCTTGTCAATAAGGGTCCGAAACAGCTCTAGATCAGATTGGGGCTACGGCTTGTCCATAAGGGTCCGAAACAGCTCTAGGTCAGGTTGGGGTTACGGCTTGTCCTTAAGGGTCCGAAACAGCTCTAAGTCAGGTTGGGGATAGGGATTGTCCCTAAGGGTCCGAAACAGCTCTAAGTCAGGTTGGGGATAGGGATTGTCCCTAAGGGTCCGAAAACGTTCTAGGTCAGGTTGGGGCTACGGCTTGTCCCTAAGGGTCCGAAACAGCTCTAGGTCTGGTTGGGGCTACGACTTGTCCCTAAGGGTCCGAAACAGCTCTAGGTCAGGTTGGGGCTACGACTTGTCCCTAAGGGTCCGAAACAGCACTAGGTCAGGTTGGGGCTATGGCTTGTCCCTTAGGGTCCGAAACAGCTCTAGGTCAGGTTGGAATTACGGCTTGTCCCTAAGGGTCAGACTATTACTCAACACTCCTCCCTCTTACATTTAGCAATCTAGACTACTTTCTATTATTAGGGCTTTTATTTTCCTTAACAATAGAAGAGGCAACGTAGAAAACGTTGATCTGGTTTACAGTACTTGGAATTTAAGTCGTATGGTTTTAGGAACTCCTAAAATAAACCAATCGGTTTTTAGGCACTTCAGCGAATATATTGCAACAAAAAAATATTGACCAATCGCCTGAAGGATTAAAAAACTTCATGAATATCAATTTTTTCAGAATTATTTAAATAGATACCTTGTCATTTTTAAATGCAAATGTAAATTGTAAAATAATTTTCTTATCTAAAATGGTCTGGTTGTGATGTAATACTGTTTACTTAATTATTATGGTGATAATCTAAAGTAAATAAAGACGTTAGAGACAAGGCAAACAATTCTGGGATTTGTATCAAGTCAAAGGTTGGAGTCTTTAAGAAATTGATTATTTGTTATCGCATCATCTCGACTACACTTCTAATTATATGATTATATACATATATATATTTGTGTGTGTGTGTGTGTGTGTGTGTGTGTGTGTGTGTGTGTGTGTGTGTGTGTGTGTGTGTGTGTGTGTGTGTGTGTGTGTGTGTGTGTGTGTGTGTGTGTGTGTGTGTGTGTGTGTGTGTGTGTGTGTGTGTGTGTGTGTGTGTGTGTGAGTGAGAGAGAGAGAGAGAGAGTTTTGTATAAACTTAGCAACACTGTTTTTACATTCACTTATTACTTACACTTTAATGTACTTTAACAAGAATCTTACTTGATATATTTGCTAGTTAGTTTTTGAGAACTATTAATTACGTGTCCTCATTTCTGAGCTTTTTAGAGTTCTGCCGATTCTCGTAGTAGGCAACTCCGTTCTCACGTTGTATAACAGTACTGTTCTATTTTCTCTTTCACTGCACTTGAGTTAGTTTTCGTCTGTCTCTGGGATAATTTTTTCTATTAGGTTTAATTGTTAATAATTTTTTAAAAAATTATTTGTACTTGTTCGTTTATTATGCTATTTTTATAAATTTGTAGTTGTTCCCAGATTGTAATTTTTTCCTTTTTTATACCTTCTTTACTAAATCAATAGTCGGAACCACGCCACCACGCACTTGGCTTTGAGAGATTGCAATAGGCGAGACGGGAGGATGATAAATTAGCTTCAATATGAAATAACGAACAATCTTTAAATATGTGTAAACTCATCGGATGCAAAATATTTTGATGTATAGTACATTCTGAAAATGTAATATGTTTTCAGAAGTGGTAGTACACGAGTAAACTGGAATAAGTGCCACCGTACAATAAGTAAACTAGTGTTCTGTAACCGTACAATATGTGTCCAAGTGTAGGGAATGTGTGGTTCTATTTGACACCGTGTGTGACTAAAATTTAAATTTGAGTGGATTGGATCTAAAACCTCCAGAGATAGGTCCTACAGACCACCCACTACGAAGGCACCTACTATTTTTTCTTTAGTTTATGCACTCGTATATTAAAACCATTAATTATACCTTAGTATTAGTTATTGCAAATCAATGAACCTAATGTAGGTATCGAATAGATTTCTATTTTAAAACTAGATTAAATATGTGTATCAAATAGTTACAGGAGAATGTGTGAACATTGTTTTACCATAGATCAACATTTAATCAACAAAGTTCATTAAGCTCATAACACCAGGTAATTGTTTTAGATTAATTATCTGTCAATTAAGTACAGTTCTTCATTTCTCGTAACTATGTACACCGGTCACAGCCCAGGAAGCGACATTGAAAGAAATTTCATTTGAAGGAGGATTTCTAAATTCTAGTTAGTGAACAATGACAAAAACTAAACCTCCTACAAAATCTCACTACATCTCTACTTTCTCTACTGCAGAAGGTTCGCGTGGCATAAATAGTGTCTGACTCTTGCCTCCTCTCATCTGTGGGAAACAAGTCTGAGGAGGTGCAGTGTTTAAGAATAGATGACCCGTAAATTTGGCACGATCCGTGTTGTAAATATAGTAGCGGACTTCATCTGTACTGCTTGTAAGCTTAGCCCAGTGTGCCAACGATCGGATGGCTACTATCGGACTTTGTTATGCAGCAATTGTATATTAAAGGCATCATAAACCTAGAGGATGAACCTATTGTTTCTCATGTGTGGATTTAGTATGACCTTGAAAAATAATAACAATTGTAACAAAGACAGGGTGATCTCTTAATATTTCCGATATTACATTGTAAGTAAAAATACATTCTAAAAACGATGTTTAAATGTTGCTAAACATAAATGATATTAAAACAACATATTCTTGTATAGGGCGAAATAAACTGTTGTGGGATTTTATTTTATTTCATTTTATTTAGATAGTTTTACAAATACATGCAAGTAAAAGGGAACTAACGTTGTTAAACTCGAGTAAAACATGTTCTAAATCCCCTCTGTTCAATTTCAGACAATACTCGTGCCGTTCTTGAAGATTTTGCATCATTTTTGTGAAGATGGGTGATTCGTGCTCGTTATATACATGGTCATTTTTCCTGTAGTTAGACGATAATCGTTGGTGGGTCATCATGGAAAATCTTCTCCTTCATCACTCACCAGAGGTAGGCGTCAGGTGGTGAATGATCATGGGAGTATGTTGTGTAAGGAAAGTTTGTTTCAGGTGGAAAACAGCTCATTCTGTTTCAGCACTGGTAAGTTTGGTGCATACTGAATTTATTGTTATACAAACATAACCTTTCTTTTTAAGCCGTTCTTCAGGAGTTTCCCTTCTCATTATTATCTAGCTTTATTAAATTACATCTAAAAATATCCAGTAAGGTTAGGATTATTTACTAACTTAAGCCTAACCAAGTACATCTTAACCTCACAAATGTTTTTAGAGGACAGAGGTAAATGAAGACTATTCCTTCATTAAACAGTTGTATTTCTGGTGATCTTCCGACCAAATGGAACAGACCTTTCTATTCCTGACTATTCTCGACCGGCTCCCCACTGCTAAGTTTCCTCAGGGGTGCATATATATTTAACCAATCCACCATCAATATCCCTAATTCATCTCAAACTCTCTGTCTCTCTATATCTAGGCCACTTGCGTTACCAGAATAGAACGATTTGGTGCCACGAACAGTGGTGTCAGTTCATACGCACTCAAGGTTCTTTCTGTAGACTGGTCACCGGGACGAAAGGGGTCTCCAAGTAACTACGGTTTCCCTTGCTCTACCGAAGTAGAACCTTCCGAACGGCCCGTTCCATAAAGCTAGAAAACCCCTTCCGAATAATTAGGCCCAGGTGGTACATTCGGACCGCCCATGGTTGGTCCTACCTAAGACCCGGACTGGAGCCAGCAACCCACCTGTCTCTAATTTTCATTGAAACTTGATTTTGCCGGTCTAGACGGATTGTTCACTGCCTCTGTGGTCAGCTAGTGTAAATAAATGGCTTCCTTTAAAATCGTTCTATTTCGTTAGACGCATTTCTATAAAACCTTTAACATGGTGTTAACGTCATTTTAAAAAACTGAATTATTTTTTTTATGCGAAATAGAATTTCGTTGCAAAACAACTTATTTTGATACTTGATAATCGAGTAAATTATAATAATTATTATGATTATAAAGAAGTAAATATAATAATTTACATTATCAAGTAAATCTTCATAAATTACTTTTTTTAATATACGGCATTAGTATAGAGCTATTTTGAAATATACCTATAAAGTATTTAATTAGGATATTTTTGGTTATAAATATTCAAGTTTTCTAACCTCAACTAAACGATTGATGATATGAAAGTGTAGTTGCGCGTGAATTAACATCGGGTTGTATGTCAATAAGTAAGGTAAAGACATTTTCATTTTTTTTTTTTGTCGATACAGTGAATTTTTTCTACCTAAGAATATTTTAACAGCAACATACTATCGACCCCTTGGTTCGGTTATATGAAGAAAAACAATTCAATTTTCTTAAAAATATAAGAAACAATTTAAAATGGTAGTTTTCGTACCGTAAACTGCCTGTTGCAAAATTGAATATTTTGTGACATTATAGAAATATTTAGTAATTATGTATTTATGTTATATATATATATATATATATATATATATATATATATAACAACATAAGTTATTTAAATACAAGAATATTTATTAATTTATATTCAAAGCTTTTCGTTGGTAAACAGTACCAACATCATCAGGAATGAAAATTATAATAATGCAAGCTATAGGCCTAAAACATATGTTAAATTAGAAATAGAATTGTTGCTTTTTATACAAATTGCCAAATTTATTTTGTTGCTGTAACATTATAGACATTGAATATAGTATCAAATTTAGAATGTATTTGTATTTGTTCTTTTATTAATTTGTTATTATTATTGTATTCATATATTTCGAATGCTTTATACATATTCATTCTTAATCCTCTATTAATTTCTTTTATAAGTCTCATATTTTCTATATTTGGAAATTGGTGCTTATTATTAATACAATGATTTGCCAAATTTGATTTATATATTTCTGGATTTATATAGGCATTCAAATGTTCTTTATATCAGTCTTTTAATTTTTTCTTGGTTTGACCTATATAAGCTTTATTACAGTTTTCGCATTCTAAATTATAAACACCACCTTTTTCGTGCATATTATTTTGTTTTATTATTGTTATTTATTATGTTTATTATTTTGTTATTAGTTTTGTATGCAATTTTGATATTTGTATTTTTAAATAATTAGGTGGTATTTTTTATTTCATGGCCTATAAATAAAAATGAAGTCCATATTGTATTATTATTATTTTTGTAAATTAAATTATTATGATGTTTATTAAAAATATTATAATTAGGTTTGTCAATAGTTTTCATTTTATTACCGTTTTCTAATCCAATTTGATAAATTATGTTTTTTTCTCTTATTTTATTTTCTTCATTCATGGGTATTTTATAGATTATATATAATAAGTTATATAAAGCAGCCATTGTTTGATTATATGGATGATTAGAATTATTTGGTATAATTTGGTTTGTTAAATTTGGTTTACGGTGTATCATATATTCAAAATTTTCATTTTTTCTTATTATTGTTAAATCTAGAAAATTTATTTTATTATTTGTTTCAATTTCATGAGTAAATTTGATTTTATTATTAATTTTATTTATTTTATCCAAAATATTTGTTAAATTTATATTATTATTGTTTGTTATATATCTACATTCCATCATCTACATAGCGAACCCAATAACCATTTTTATCATATATTTTTATAATTTCATTTATTTTATTATCTAATTGTTGTAAAAATATTTCAGATAATATATTTGATAATGGCAAGCCCATAGCAAGACCATCTTCTTGTTTATAAATTTTGTCATTGAATGAAAAATAATTTTGATTTTAATATTATTTTTAGTGTATTTAAAATTTCGAAAGTAAATTTTTTATCTTTCTCGTGTTCTAATTTAGATTTTATAATTTCGAGAGTTTCTTTTATAGGTATGTTTTTATACATATTTTTTATATCTAATGATATTAATTTGGTATTTTCATTAATTTCAATTGTATTTAGTTTTTCAATAAGATCAATAGAATTTATGATAGTATGATTATTATTTAGTTTTATTTTATCTTTAAGAATATTTACCATAATTTTTGAAATTTTATAAGATGGAGCATTTATAAAATTTATTAACGGTCTTATTGGTTTATCTATTTTATGTAATTTCACAAGTCCATTCAATATTGGAATTTTCGGATTATTATTTATATAGTCGCTAATATTATTTTTATTGAATAATTTATATGAAGATTTTACAATATATTTTATTTTTTTTCGAAATTTATTCGTAGGATCTTTATATATTTGACAAAATTGATTATCATTTATATATTTTTCTGTTTTTGTTATGTGTTCATTTTTATCATTAATGACAATAGCATTACTTTTATCTGCCTTTACTGTTATAAGATTATTATTTTGTAATTTTTGTTTTAAATCTTTAATTTCTAAATATTTTTTCTTGTGTGTTTATTAACTGTATTATTTTTAATTAATTTTTTAATTTCATAAGCTGTTTCGATTCTGGTATTTTCTTGTAAGCTTGTATTTAGTTTACTAATAGCTATTTCTGTATCTATTATAATATTATTATTTATGTCTGTTTTTATATTGGTTTTATTGTTTTCAAGTAGTTTTATTTAAGAAAACATTATATATATATATATATATATATATATATATATCGAGTGTATGTCAGGGCCTCTGTCT
This sequence comes from Prosapia bicincta, assembly GCA_036971475.1. NCBI lineage: Eukaryota > Metazoa > Arthropoda > Insecta > Hemiptera > Cercopidae > Prosapia > Prosapia bicincta. Next base: position 257,291,418 of record JBAIZL010000001.1, on the reverse strand, counting down.
TCCTTGTCCACACACACACACACACACACACACACACACACACACACACACACACACACACACACACACACACACACACACACACACACACACACACACACACACACACACACACACACACACACACACACACACACACACACACACACACACACACACACACACACACACACACACACACACACACACACACACACACACACAAACACACACACACAAACACACACACACACACACACACACACACACACACAACACAGATACACACACTCACTCACACACCCACACACAAAGTTACACACACACACACACACACACACACACACACACACACACACACACACAAACACACACACACAAACACACACACACACACACACACTCACACTCACACACATATATATATATATATAATTAATAAATTAAAAATATTTCATAAACAAGAATACTTTTAATGAATATATTTAATACTTTCATTTAAAAGTATTCTTGTTTATGAAATATTTTATTTATTAACTATATTACAAGAAAACATATCACCATATTTAATATATATATATATATATATATATATATATATATATATATATATATATATTCCTTTACTTCAAATCTCCTACTCAGCAAAAATAAAGTTATGGTGAACCAGCTCCACTCGATTTTTAAGTAAGTCTATAAGTTCCTTAATTAACATCTGACCGGTTGTTTTATGAGACTGGTTGACCTTCGGACGACGTAAGTAGCTTTTGCATGTTGTGGGTCGTAACTAATATTGACGATAATTGAATATTTCTTTCTGTCATAAAGAACTTTGCCACCACCGGGTTCGATAAAATGTTACTCTTCTACACGAACGGAAAAGGAAGTTATAATTACTTTTCTACATCCGAACATGTTTGCTATATTGTTATATAGTTATGTACTATACAATAATGTATTTGTAAATTACGTTTTTACAGTTTGTAAAAATATAATGACTTTAAAATAACTTTAATTTTTTTTATAATATGTAACTTGAAACAAAATTCTCTTCACCATTTATTTGGAATAAACTATGGTTAAATATTGATAAATAATACTAAAAAACCTCTAACCCCAGGTAATTTTATTTTAACCCATGTACATTTCGGTTATCGAGTAACCATCCTCAGAGGCATTACGAACAGTACTCTGATCAATGTTTATTTGTAATAAATGGTGGTTAAATAATGATAAGATACTCAAAAACCCTCTACTTACAAATATTCTTATATTTTGATTTACATTTCGGTTACCAAGAAACCATACTCAGAGTGAAAACACACTATCCTCAGAAGCAAGACCGAGGGTGGTTACTTGGAAACATAAATCTAATTCAGATTAGAATTAAAATATTTTTGGTTGGAGGTTTATTTATATTTTATCAAAACCCTTCTCTTTTATAGACTCTATTTTTAAGTAAAATGTCTATAAACGAAAAAAATGGGGTTGCAATAGTCAAGCGTTGTAGAGAACCGTAACTTCAGTTTTTACTCCTTTTGTTATAAAATACTAGAGGCATCTATGGTTTTATAATTTAACATAAAGTGGAATTTTATCCACATGGCCGAGAGAATTTGTCTCAGCTTTGAAACTATCTTCTTTATTTAACCTTTAGCACACACAATAACAAACATTCCAAATGAAAGGGACCCTGAAAACATTGTACAGTGCTTTAAAAGTCTCGTTGATTACAAACGAGATAGTAACACTCAAATGTTGACGAGTTCACTTCAGCAAACAGTTTTATTATATTAAAAAGGAGCTGCATTCAGGTCAAATGATTGGCACCGCTCGACCCGTCAACAGGTAAACACCGTTGTTGTTCATCTCGTATGTCTGACGTATTGAAGAGCTCGTGCACAGTGTAGAAATAAACGTTTCTTATCCGCCTGCATTTATAGTCACTCTGCTTAGGTTAGTGCTCATAAGGTCTAGAATAACTTCAGCAACTTAAATGGTTCTGTTTTAAAATCGGAGGCGTAACAGAAATACAATACAATTTGAATCTGAAAGTAGAAAACTACGAAAAGATTCGAGTTATCGAATATTTCGACTAAACCTGTTTCAAGTTAACGAGGTTCTAGTCGCTGAACCTGTACCTACTTTTCTTGATAGTAATAACTAGCCTATACGAAATCTATGTTTTGTTCATTTTTAAAACTTAGTACATAAATACTAAAAACACAAGTTTTTAATGTCAATTCCTACTTAGGTCAATAAAGAAAAAAATTATCTAAGTTACTTTCTATTAAATAATTACAACTAATATAAATAAAGTAACATAACCTATACGTTAAAACAGTTGTTCTACCACATAACCTATAACATAAAATCAGCTGTTTTATGAAATCATATGTTATCACTTATTTAAATCTAACGGGGCGAGATAACTATACTGCATACCTTTCCAATTTTGGGAAACGTTTTCTCTCATAGAAACTAGAATTATTTTATTAAATTTAACTAATGAATTATTATTTGAAAAAAAACTGTATTAACATCGTTTGTCATCCACTTCAAGTTTAAAAATATGTATTTGAACTTGAGTGGATGAATAAAAAGTATTTTATTAAAGATTGAAATTTTGAACAAGATATATAAAATGAGAGTGTTAAGTAATGAAAGGAATTAAAAAACTTTTTTAACACTTGTTATGCTTTACTGTATATACCAAATGTAAATATGTCCACAGTATAGCGAGCAGTTCAAACTGGTTACGCAACTTTGAAGGTCGCGCGGGTACGGCAATTTATAAGCAAATCCACTTTGTAAACTGTAAAGGGCATGATTCAGTATGACAGCTGGCTTAACTAATCAATGCGGATCGCAGTCTATAGGGATTGTGTGAGAAGATTTGGCAGCTGAGTACGAACGTGCTTAGAAACATGGGTTAGAGATTTAGGGTAAAAGTTACCACAGGAGACGAAAAGTCACAGAGGCTGGAAAGAATTCAGAACTGAGGCAAACAGGAGGGTTCGGATCATAGTCGTAACTTTGTGGAAGCGGGTAAAGTCTGAACTAAGTGCAGCCGCAGAAACCCCCCCCCCCATACTGTGTTAAAGCGACAAAAACTTCCAATTGTGGAACCTCTTGCCTCTAGTATCCGTTCCAGACCCTGCAAAAGAATACGAACCGCCATCAGGACGTTTCACTTTACACCTTCAGATTAGGGCTTCTACATATCTGACCAGATCACCATCCTAGATGAGGAGCTGTTTAGTGGTGACCAGCATGACAGAGGTAGAGGTTGGATATTCCAGTAGCCAAAAGTAAACCCCTCCAAGCGCCTGGACGAGCCTTCTACAACCACTCGTTCGCTTATACAGCCAATTTATAAAGATCCATATTAATACAGATCTGCACATCCGTCCCTCCACGTCGAACAAGCCTCTCCACCAGGCCTACAATGGTCTCTGCATGACACACGATCTAGATTTTCAACCCCCAGGTGACCGACCTTTGGTAATGAAAGCCTATGTGTATGGGGGGGGAGGGGTTGCTGGACGTGAAGGTATTCCATTAGGTATCTACAAATTCCAAGTTTTAAGCCTGTTTAACCTATTACTACTTATAAAGCACTAGGCCACGGAGGTTAATGCATAAAGAAAATAAACACATTAATTACTTGTACTTATTATTAAAACAACAATAATATGTAAATATTGAAGGAAAACATACATTATTGTATGTAACTATTTTAGTACGAAGTAATGTCATAAAATTCACTCATTTTTAAAATAACTTCCTCGAAAAAATCCGCTGGTTTACATATAACGCTTGGTTATTATTATTATTTTTATAAGTTGTGGGTGATCAAGGGGACCACGTGTATAGGGTGTGCGTGTGTGTGCGTGCGTGTGTGTGTGTGTGTGTGTGTGTGTGTGTGTGTGTGTGTGTGTGTGTGTGTGTGTGTGTGTGTGTGTGTGTGTGTGTGTGTGTGTGTGTGTGTGTGTGTGTGTGTGTGTGTGTGTGTGTGTGTGTGTGTGTGTGTGTGTGTGTGTGTGTGTGTGTGTGTGTGTGTGTGTGTGTGTGTGTGTGTGTGTGTGTGTGTGTGTGTGTGTGTGTGTGTGTGTGTGTGTGTGTGTGTGTGTGTGTGTGTGTGTGTGTGTGTGTGTGTGTGTGTGTGTGTGTGTGTGTGTGTGTGTGTGTGTGTGTGTGTGTGTGTGTGTGTGTGTGTGTGTGTGTGTGTGTGTGTGTGTGTGTGTGTGTGTGTGTGTGTGTGTGACTAAAACCTGTCAATATTTTAAAGATTTTTTTATAGTTTAAGGCTAGCCTTCATGACTATTATCGTTTACGAAGGAATGTGAATATAGGTAGGATTAAGGTAGGGATATAAAGCTGCCTGAAGGATTCTAAAGGGAATGAAATGTAGAAGCAATATCGAGTCGTTTCTAACTATAGCATCGCCTTGTAAGTAGAAGGACAGAGGAAGGTAGATGGAGTTGTATCGGAATAAGGACAGAGCATAGTGAAGTAGGGCGAAATTATGCATAGTAGGGGCGGCGTCGAAGTAGATCTGTTCTCGGTCGGAATTAGGAAAGCATCTATTTTCCCTCTGATTTTATAGTTATTAAAATATACTTGGAAAATTACAAAACGCTATAAAATGTTAATCTTAATTTTCTTATTTTATTTTTAAAAAATAATAATCTTTATTTCAGAACTAACGTTAAAAATAAAATTTCTTTCTCAAACTTAGCACCGTATTTTCTGCTCTCGAAGGGACGAAAAACTTGATGAACTATTTATTTCATTACAGTAAAAGTTTTCTTCGTTGTATTTACTCACTGTTCAAATAATGTCTGCTTTTGTTTGTACACTTCCTCGTTTTGTTTGTGTTTGCCGCTTGACCTAGTTTTCAATTAGTCTTGTGTACTATAGTGTTGCTCCATGTGAGTAAACAGTGTTTGTGGAACAGAACTACCGATTAGAGCATTATGTATCCCCAGACTTTGCTTTACCCGAACAGTTACCGTGTGTAAAGAGCATTTACTCAATGGGCCTCAAGTTTACTGTATCTGTGACCACAGATCATTTACCATTTACCATGTTTAACCCATTAAGCTACAGGTTTGCTGTATCTGTGAGCACAGGTCGTTGAGCGTTTACCATGTTCAACTCATTATTAAATTTCCCAAGCATTGTAAACTAATTTTAACTAAAAAAATAAAAATCCACTAACCAAAATATAAAAATCTTTTATTTTACTAAGATTACTTTATGTATATTTCGATTTCATAGTAATCACTCCGGAGGTGCTCTTCATTTGTAACTTATTGGGCCACAGGTTTATTGTATCTGTGAACACAGGTGATTGAGCATTTACCATCTGTAACTCATTGGGCTAGAAGTTTGCTGTATATGTGAACACAGTGGATTGAGCATTTACCATCTGTAACTCATTGGGCCACCTGTGAACACAGATTATTTTGCATTTACTATGCGTAACTCATTGAACCATAGGTTTGGTGTATATGTGAGCACAGTTCATTGTGAATTTACCATTTGTAAGTAATTGGCCCGCAGGTTTGTTTACTGTATCTTTACTGAAGAAGATTGAAGCAAAGTTTACTAAGCCAGAAGTACAAAGGAACTTGTACCAAGCCAGATGAATTACAAAAATGAAGTTATTACCACTATAAAACACGGGAAACGTGAACTTCGACTATCTTGTGTAAAGAGAAGGTCATCAACATGGCAAATAGTAAAAAGAGAAGATTGAAGGTCAGCAGGTGACCCGAACAGAAAGACATCGTGACTTAAACAGTTGCTATTTTGGTACTAGGCCAGCACCGGGTCGTTATACCGAACAGCTGTGGGTACAAGAGAGATTGTGCAGATGCTTGGACAACACACTTGATGAAGAATCAATAGAAAAAGCGAATGGTGAAATACTATACTTAGTACATTGTCAGAATGTGGGCAAGGCTTCAGTTTTAGTAAATAGAGATTAAAAAAAGACGGTATTATAGATACCTTATGGTAACAATTCAAACAAATTCTGTGAATTTTTGTTATTATCCAATGCCATTGATAAAAAAAAATCATAATGTATGTTGAGGTATATGAAGTTTTCAGGAAGATGGAAAAAATTGGTGCTATAATCCGAAAACTATTAATTTAAAAATGTAGGTAACATTACCTCACTTTACTACAATCACACCAAACATTATATAAACGAAATTTGTATATGAAACATAGCACTATGTTATACTGTATTAAAGTATAGCTAATGAGGTCCATTTAGGTAATATATACCTGAACACAATAAGTAAAACCAAATAACTACAAGACACTTTATTCAACGCCAGATTAAAAATAAGATCTGAACATAAATAAACAGCTGATTTATATCTAAGTTACAAGGTAACCCCTGAATATAAAAGAAAAGTTTATGTACATTTCAGGTTTGTATCGGAAATATATCCACCTAACCACTAAATGAATCTCAACATATATTTTAAATTTCAGTTGCAATATACCCACTAATTATAAATCAAAACTTAATGTACATTTTAGTTGAAAAGTAACCTATATACATTTATCAACAGGAAATGTACATTTCAGGTACAAGCAAACCACTGAATATAAATCAACAGCTAATATACATTTCAGTTGGAAGGTAACCAATGAGTTTAAATAAACAGCAGAATTCATTTCAGTTACCAGGTAACCATTATACATAAATCAACAGCTAATGACCATTTTAGTTGCAAGCTAACCACTGAATATAAATCAAAAGCTGATGCATATTTCAGCTGCCAGGTAACACTGTACCTAAATCAACAGCTAATGTATATTTCAGTTGCAAGGTAAACACTGAATATAAATCAACAGCTAATGTCCATTTCAGTTGCAAGGTAACCACTGAATATAAATCACCAGCTGATGTTTATTTCAGTTCCAAGGTAGCCACTGAATATAAATCAACAGATAATGTCCGTTTCAGTTGAAAGGTAACTACTGAATATATATCAACAGCTGATGTCCATTTCAGTCCAAGTAAGCACTGAATATAAATTAACAGCTAATGTCTATTTCAGTTGCAAGGTAACCACTGAATATAAATAACATTTTAATTGAAAGATAACCTCTGAATATAAATTAACACCTAATGCACATTTTAATTGTATGGTAGCCACTGAATATAAATCAACAGCTGATGCCCATTTCAGTCCAAGTAAGCACTGAATATAAATTAACAGCTAATGTCTATTTCAGTTGCAAGGTAACCACTGAATATAAATAACAGCTAATGTACATTTTAATTGAAAGATAACCTCTGAATATAAATTAACACCTAATGTACATTTTAATTGCATGGTAGCCACTGAATATAAATCAACAGCTGATGTACATTTCAATTGCAAGGTAACCATCTTCTGATGTACTTGTTTAAGATGGTTGAAGGAGTTTAGAAAGTTCAGCTTTTAACCGAAAAGAAAATTATTTCTTGATTTTTAATGAATACATTATTTTTATAGTGGCTTTGGGATTTTTATTTAATATGTTCAGACTATTCATGTTTCCCAGTTGCTCATGAGAATAATTCTTTAGCAATGATTTGGTGACAAATAAAAGTTCCGTCACTTATTATATTATTGATTTACCGAACACAACGTTACGATCCTTTTACTTCATGTAACCATTAAATAGCTTTAAATCAAATTGATTGATTTTTAAAGCAAAAATAACCTAATCAGATAGTTTTGGCTATTTAAAATATCGTTTGTGTTTTAAAGTGAGATGTAATAATATTTTTATTAAAAAATTGTTATTTTATGCTGGTTTTATTCTTTCTTCCGTCTTCTTTAAGACTTTTTAGTTCACCAGAAATAATTTTATATTATTATCTTTGCTTTATAACCGATAAATACCAAACCTTAACTGAAGAAATAAATATTTAACTATTTCTCTTAAGAATAATTTATAAAATAATACTTCAATATAGAAACAATATTTTACATCTCTAAATAGCCTATATAGCCAGCCATGGATCCATTAGCAAAGTATTATTATATATAAATAATTCTACTTTTAAAAAGATTGAATATCTTTGTTTTAAACGCAAAGCAGATTTTTTCTTACAAGTGCAATTTTAATTTATTCTTTTACAGGAATAACACTATTGTTTTACCGTTTTTTTTTTTTACTGTCGACTTCTCGAGTCTTATTTAGGGAACTTAATTTTGCTCATTGACACTTCTAGTTAGACCGGTTTTTGATAAAATAATAGAAACTCCAAGCGAGTTGGTATACGCCTGCAATCTCCGGTAATGCAACTCTATCATCAGGTAATCATCTGTGAATCTAAATTCAAAGATGTTTAGGCTGCGAATTTACAGGAGGTAATAGTCTGAGTAAAGTGTGTGAGTAACTGAGTTTAATCATGTAAATCATAAACATATTGATCAATATATTTAAAGCAGTGTTAGCGTCATACATTCAATTATTGACAGGAGTCAACCAAGAAAAATCAAATACGAATAAAGATTAACAAATTGTTTGTTAAATTTTCTAAAGTCAAAGGTTAACGTTCTACAGAGATTAACGTTATAAAATGTAACTGCCTTCACTTTGAGGTTATATTGTGGTTATGTTTAAATATTTTAATAATACAATTTCCAATATATTGGGAAGTATTGAATATTTGATTAGATTTTTTGACATTTAGATTAAATTCATTTAATTTAATATAAAATTAATTTGTATTCTCATAATCAGAGGTTTCTCGCCAAAGAAGAACATGAAGCCAGTATAAAGGAAAGGTCCAAAATAGTGGATGTCCCGAAGAGGTTTACTTAGAACTGTTTGTGTGTTTGGTCAATTTTACGCTAAACCATAGGCAAGTACATCTAAGATATGGTTTTGCGTGTTATGAATAACGCGTAAATTAGAGAGGAAAAAAGTAACTCTCTTGTAAGATCGGATCGAAAGATTGAACTGTTCTAAGAAACTCCTCACTCCCTCTACCGACTCCTTCTCCCTTAGGAGAGGAAGGCTACTCTATTTAGATATTTTATTTGATAATAAAGTTTAATATCAACTGAATAAAATATTTAGTTATTTTAATAATTCAATATAAATTATTCTGCACTCTGTATAAATATTGTTAGGCATCTTTAACTGTTATTTAACTGTGAATAAAAATCATTTTCACTAAAATAGTTTCTTTAAGAAATTAATATGGAAAAGCAGGTAAAACAATGGTATCTTTGGTAAGCATAAACTTATTGTTACAATTGTATACAATTTTACTAAGAAATTATATTGGAATTATAAATGTCTAAGGTGAGCTACTAACTTTACAACAAAACAAGTGCAGCGAGAGAGAAAAATGAAATGAATATACTCCTCCCTCCTCCGCGTTTGTTATTCTAAAGGCTTCAGAAACGGTGATCAGAGTTTGCTGGAGTTTCAGGGAGAAGGGGGTTTGATGTGGTGGGGACAGAAAGAATAAGCTACTGCTCATTTTGTCTGTTGCTCGAGTGAGTGGTGACATAGCAAGGAATTTAGAGTTACAGCTCATCTTATCTGATCCCTGAGAATGGTAGAATAGCAAGGGATTTAGAGTTACAGCTCATCTTATCTGATTCCTGAGTGAATGGTGACATAGCAAGGAATTTAGAGTTACAGCTCATCTTATCTGATCCCTGAGAGTGGTGGCATAGCAAGGGATTTAGAGTTACAGCTCATTTTGTCTGTTGCTCGAGTGAGTGGTGACATAGCAAGGAATTTGGAGTTACAGCTCATTTTGTCTGATTCCTGAGTGAGTGGTGGCATAGCAAATAATTTAGAGTTACAGCTCATTTTCTCTGACCACTGAATGAGTTGTGACATAGCAAGGAATTTAGAGTTACAGCTCATTTTATCTGATTCCTGAGTGAGTGGTGGCACAGCAAAGAATTTAGAGTTACAGCTCATTTTGTCTGATTCCTGAGGGAGTGGTGGCATAGCAAAGAATTTAGAGTTACAGCTCATTTTGTCTGATCCCTGAGTGAGTGGTGACATAGCAAGGAGTTAAACAGTTCCACTAATTTGATCTGAGGCCACAGTGAGTGGAAACAAAATAAAAGTAATTAGTAATCAACGCTCATTTTTTCTGAGGCCAGAGGGAATGTTGACAAAGCACGAAATTATTAGCCACCGGTCATTTTGTCTGAGGCCAGAGTGAGTGGTGACAAAACAAAGAATTAGTAGTCTCAGCTCATTTTGTCTGAGGCCCGAGTGAGTGGTGACAAAGCGAGGAATGAGTAGTCTCAGGTCATTTTGTCTGAGGCCCGAGTGAGTGGTGACAAAGCAAGGAATTAGTAGTGTCACCTCATATTTTCTGAGGCCAGAGTGAGTGGTGACAAAAAAGGTATTAGTAGTCACCGCTCCTTTTGTCTGAGGCCCGAGTGAGTGGTGACAAAGCAAGGAATTAGTAGTCTCAGCTCATTTTGTCTGAAGGCCGATTGAGTGTTGACAAAGCGATGAACCAAAACTTTACGGGTTATTATTCCAAACTAGTCTCTCAGTTTACTCGTGAACCCATATTCTGAGTGAATTTACTTTTTGGATTTACATTTGGTAAAATAACTACTCGCCGATCTTATAATTAAAATATTTGTTAAATAACTGTTACAGGACCTTAGGTTACGTTCGCACTAAGCTATTCTACTTGTTATCTCTATTTTATAAAACGTGTTTTAGTATTTTGGTGTAAAATTAAATACACAGTTCAATATCTTTTTTATCCTGAACGCTGGAAGATATATCCATCTGTATTTTTCATCTGCTACAATGTTTTATAAATGTCTGATTCAATATACCCTACAATAAACAATTGGAATAATTTTTCGATTTTTTGAAAATGTTAAAGTTGTTTACTTTCATAAGACATTTTAATCTGTTTTTAGGTTAAATTTAAACAAATAATTTTTTATAACCGTACGTCTAGAGTTTGCTTAAAACGTCAATTATGAGTCAACATGCAAATTACATTTCTGAGATAAGACTAAAAGCACCTGTGTTTTACAGTCAGGCCCTGTTGAAACAATGGATCGTAACATGTATGACGGGCCTAAACCGTATACAGTAGGCCTAGTAGTTTACATTGCGCGTGCAATGGTGTATGCACGCTGTATTTCTCAGCTACGTCAGTAAATATATATGTCCTTCAAGCATGTGTTCTACAGTGTATTTTCTTCTTAAAGACCTAACAGTGGTGTTTTAAGTGTAATCGATATTGTTCAACAGTGAATATAACCGTAACCTAGATTTGTAATGTTACAAAAATAACGTAAAAGGTTAAGTCAGTTAACGTTAGACTACTTAGCTGACTAAGCAATGTAATATGTGAGTGCCATAGTAAGGAAATAAATAATGCAGGCAGTGGAAGAGGTAGTCAATGTGTGAGTAGCCTATTTTTTGTATTAGTTGATTCCATATTCACGTGACTTACTAATTTTTAACTAAAACACTTGTTAGATTGTTACACTTACCTATAGTGGCACTTACTTTTATAATTGCTGAGGATGGCCGTTTCTGGGGATGTCACCTATTGTCAACTTAGACCGTAACTGACAAAAACCTTGAGGGCATTTACGGTCTGAGTTGAATCGGTCCGAAACGGCCATCCTCAACAAATATAAAAGTGGCACTATAGGCAGGTGTAACAATTTTATAAGCGTTTTTACTAGGATTTGTATTTAGTTAGCATAAACACGCATTTATTTTTAGTATAATCTTATTGTCACTATAAATGTTATTGTTTTAATTAGCAAATAATAAATAAAAATTTTAGTAGGTATCTACAAATAGGTGTCTTATTTTTCATTATTATTATTACTAAATCTAGGAGGCATCTTATAGTTGAAGGTCACTGACCCTGGCTGTTGCCTTGGTACTATTTTTCCATCTCTGCCGATTACTGTATTAAACCTAACACTTTGCAGTAACCATGTACTCACTTGCTGAATTCCTGATACCCTCTGGTGTCCAATCATCTCAGACTTCTACACATGACCTGTTATCAGCTTCATGATGGTTCTGAGATGGAACTTACTTTGGGAGGAGTTCTTTACTCTACCTAACTCCCAAGTATCCTCACTGGCTTTAGTTTTGTTACAGGCTATACATGCATTCCAATCAGTGAACCAAAATCATGGCTTCCCAGAGGGGCTGCAAGGGGGCAAATGCCCAGGGGGCTCAGTGTTTTTTTTTTTTTGTGGAAATAATTACTCCTGTGGAGAGATCAATACAAGAGATAAAACATTATATCAATAAAGTATAAAACGTACAATGTACAATTGTTCAAGCTTTTATTGGCAAAGTAATACTCACTAAATTAAATGTTTCATTCACACAAAACACAATCTCATAGTTGCTATAAACAAACGGTAGTTTATTCAAATAAAACAGAACATTCACAGGTTATATTCAGTAGGCCTAGTTTGTCTTAACACGGAAACAATAATTTATTTATAATGTCATGCAAATACAGGGTTGTATGACATATATGGTCTAAGTTGGAAATAACGAAAAGGTGCCCATACTCATGTTTGCCCAGGGACCCATACTCATGCTTGCCCAGGGGCACATACTCAGGTTTGCCCAGGGGCCCATACTCATGTTTGCCCAGGGGCCCATACTCATGTTTGCTCAGGGCCACATACTCATGTTTTCCCAGGGACACATACTCATGTTGGCCCAGGGGCCCATACTCAAGTTTTCCCAGGGGCCCATACTTATGTTTGCCCAGGGGCCAATACTCATGTTTGCTCAGGGCCACATACTCATGTTTTCCCAGGGGCCATACTCATGTTTGCTCAGGGCCACATACTCATGTTTTCCCAGGGGCCCATACACATGTTTGCCCAGTAGCACATACTCATGTTTGCCCAGGGGCACATACTCATGTTTGCCTAGGGGCACATACTCATGTGTGCCTAGGGGCACATACTCATGTTTGCCCAGGGACCCATACTCATGTTTGCCCAGGGACATGTATTCATGTTTGTCCAGGGGTCCATACTCATGTTTGCCCAGGGACCCATACTCATGTTTGCCCAGGGATACAACATTTTTCTGGGGGGGGTCTGATCAAACTTTAGCACATTAGGGTCTCATTCCGCAATACATATACTAAGTAGCTGTCTTAATAGATTGCCCATAGTAGCCTCTTGTCTATATTATACTCTATGTTTAATACCACAAAGAAAAAAAATGTAACAATACTAAATATTTGCGATCAAAATGGTATTGATGATGACCTTAAACAATTATCAATGCAATGCAAACATGAATAGGTCTATTAATACTTAGTATACAGTTTAGTCCTCACAGAGAGTAAATAAATTAATACAGAACAACATACCTAAAACCCGTGTCCCCGAAATCCTAAACATCCACCTAACCATCACCAAACAAAACTATTTCAACCACAACTCAAAACCTCTATTCACAACCAGTTGGCCTATCAATGAGAAGTCCTATCAGCAGTGTCTAAGCGAAATTTTCCTACAACACATAGAAAACTCTAAGATACTTACAACGAACTCATATGCTTATAAAATAATTTACTGGCACAAATATAGCACTATATAGAGACAACACCTGACAATGCAAAAAACTCATCACCTACAATAATAAAATATACCCAAAACTCCACTCCACCTCTGAAATTGAAACCAATCAATCCCTAAACCTCCATGACCTCACCAAAACAAAAAGTCACACACAAAAATACAGCTTCAACATTGACAAGAAACCCACAACGCCAGACGCACTTATCCACAACACCTTAAACCACCCTATCCAACACAAATAAGCTGCCTTTAGATCCATGATCTTTATACTTAAAGATATTCCAATGACCACAGAAAACATAAAAAAGTAACTAGACGCCATTAAATATTTACCATACACAAATGGATACAACACCACAATAATAGACAAACTATGGTAGAAAATACAAAAAAAAATACTAAAATTAACACTACAGACAGGGAAAACAAATACATCACAATATTATACACAATGTCAAATAAAATAGCCCATTAAACTTCAATAAACAGGATACAAAATAGCATACATAACTAATAACAATTTACAATACAAAATACAACACAACACCAACAACGTAAACTACAAGCACCAGGCATATACAATTTAAACTGCAACAAGTGCAACAAATTCTACATTGAGCAAACAGGTCGCCGCTTTAAACAAAGAGTCGAGGAACACAAAAAAAGACACCAACTCAGGATTTTACAATCACATAAAAGAAACAGGACACAAATACATAGACATTTACCATAACCTAGAAATCTTAAACATCAACAAAAAAGGACCACACCTCAACACACTAGAAAAATATGAAATTTACAGGCACACAAAAACACTAAGTATAAACATATTAATCAAACAAACCCAATATAAATCACACACGCTCTTTGATACTATCAAATACCTCCCTTTAAAACCATCACCACTTAACCTAACAACTCCAAGCAAAAGATACTGATGAAGATCGCCAGATAGCAATCGATAATGTTCTGTCTCAGTAAGTTTTAACAAATTTAAAGTTCGGGTAGTCATAAACTAATGTTAAAGTGATTAATTAAGATTCACCGAACGTAATGGACTACAAAATTAGAGTTGGAAATTAATTGATAGATAATGAAAGTGCAGCTACAAAACACCCTCTAGTAGGCACTTCACTAGTTCAAAAAAGTAAAATAACAAAATTTCAATAGATTTAGATATTGAAGTGTGCAATTACAATACTTTCATCCTTCTGAAATTAACCACACTAATATTTGAAGAGTTAAATAATACATCTAATTCAATGAGGAACTTCCTTGATTATCCAATCTTCTCTTTCATACATTGAAATATTCATCTTAACATTTCATTTTCAAATGTTTTTTTTACAATTCCCTCTTTAAGTAGTTTACCATTATTCAAGAACATAATAAAACAAACTACTTTCATAAAACAAACATTTAATATACAAATTTGTTTTATTTTAGTTTGTAAATTAGTAAATCAATTTACATAGTAAACAGTATTACTACTGTTAAAACAGTATTATATTTCATATAATATAGTAGAAAAAGGCAACTTAATATTTTCTACAGATAAAAATCATCACTATTTATTTTAAGAATTTGTTATGTAGTTTATCAACATAATTGCTTAACAAACTAAGCCAAGACCAATTTAACAGCTGTTGTATACCTAACACATGTGGCTTTCAAAATTGAGTAAACAAGACACCATGTTGCTAAGCAGCCACTGAGAAATGTTGAATCATAATTAATGTAGAGTAATATCTTTGTCAGACTTTTTTAAATATATTAATTGAATAAATTTTAGATGGGGTGAAAATCATTTTGAATTAAAATGAAAATTAATTAGACCAAAAGTTCTCCAAACAGCATTATCAAATTTTTTCAAATATGATTTTGTCCTCCTTCTAATATATACTTATAACCATTTATTCAATAATAAAACATCATACAAATATAGGTCTGTATTAATTTTTAGACCAATAGGTTGTTTATTCTTGCCACTGGAAAAAAGCTATGAACATTTGGTTTTTTTTAATGATTCTTTCCACTAAATAAATATTCATCTCTTAACAGGAGTTTATACCAATTAGTAGTGCCATCTCTACAACCTCATTTGAAAAAGATCATAAAACTTTTCATTTTTATAATACATTTCTCCATACTGATTTTACCTTAGAATTTTTTCCATGTTTACTTTTTCTAAGATATTACTCCAGAAATACAAAAAGCAGGATAAAAAAAAATATTAAATAAAAACATGGTTGATGCGTCAGTAAAATAAACGGGTTTATTAAGAATCTGGCAACGTTTTGACAACTAAATTGTCATTGTCATTCAGGCCTACAAGTATAATAGACAGAATTAACATCTACATCATAGAAATTCACAAAAACATTTACATAAAATCAAAAACATTACAAAGAGCTATTAACACAAATAAATTAACAAAACAACAACACAAATAAATTAAATAATTAAAAAAAACACTATAAAACATGATAGTCCATGATATTAAAAAATATAATAAATTAATTAAAATGTGTTAAAATTCCGAAACATATAACAGTAATAAATCATTATTAGATATCTGGTGCATCAGCAACTAGAACCCTTAAGAGTTTTTAGGCTTTATGACTAAAACATTATAAATACTAGCCCATTCATTAGTGTCCTCCTTAAAATTATTAGAATTTTTTGCATATTTATATGAAGCACTTCAGACAAAATTCGTCTTCTCCAATTACTTTCCATGTCCAAAATCCTAGGGTTGTGGAATTAAAGGAATGATTAGGTTCATTGATGTGATCGTAAAACACCGAGAAGAGATGAAGATCTTTTTTCATGATCTCAATTATTACAATTAACTCTATATACAACAATATTCTTATTCAAAATGTCAGTCTTATCCTTACATCTTCTAACAATATCAGACAAATTATTATAAATAAGCAGAGCACTGATAACATTATATCTTCTTAGCTTTTTAGAAACCTTCTCAAAGAGACCTTTCACATAAGGAAGCCTAATTTAGGTGTTAGCCTCATCTTCTTTACCTTTAACATGGTCAGAAGGCGGAAAAGAGTTTTGAAAATATTCTTTTATTATTATGAAATTTAATAAATCGATAAGAATAACCACAAAGCAAGAAATACTCTTGTTCAAATTTCTATGATGAAAGGAAGGATGTAATAGTCAAGAACTTTATCAACAAGAGAGCATACCATTCCACGTTTCTGTGAGTTAAGAAATTTTTTGCAGTCCCAAAAAATTAGGATTATTTTCACTTTCAATTTCGTATAACGCCCAAAATAAATTGGTTTAAAACTTAAATTAGCCAAACAAACCTGCTCAAGATCTCTAAAACAATATAATCAAATCTGGGAGATACTGGACTACCCATACGGGTGCCATAAAGTTGCTTATAAAATGTATTATCAAATTGAAAAAATGTTTTTTTTTCTTTAGGAATTCGAGAGCTTTGAGTAAATCAAAAAGATGCATATCATATTTACGCCTAATATAGTTATATCGTTTCTCAATAGCTTTTAATAGGAACTTCTTGCTAACATTAGTAAAAAGTGAAACAATTCAATCCTAATCATTATGTGATCATCTGGAACAACTCAGTATTTAATTTTCCCAAGCACATCTAAGCTATTTCTTATATAGGCTATGTCTTAATGATTCTTATATTTATCTGATGTAGATATTGCTAGTGAGATTGTCAACATTTCATCTTCAGGTCCCAAATTTAATTTTAGTAGACAGTTAGACAGAGGTTCCATGGTTGAATTAATTAAAAATGTAGAAGGGAAGTTGTCTTCTAGTTGGTTTGAAAATAGTACACAGGAGGAGATCAGGTATTTACTTAAATATCAAAATCTTGTTGCTGTTCATGACTAGATGGTTGTTAATTACTCATTACACTCTTGCTATTACTTATGACCAGACTTTTTGTTAACTAAAGGTAGTTAAATTGTTAACTTACACAATAAAGGTGAAAGTTGACAATTTAACAACCTTGAGTTAACAAAAAGTCTGGTCGCAAGTAATAGCAAAACTGTAATAAGTTACTTAAATATTATAACAAAAAACATATTCCATTTTCTGACAAAAAATTTTTGCAGCAGGTGAAATGTGCAAAAATATTTATTGAGGATGATGATTTTCTTTTTATGATGACTGATAAGAAAGAATCTTCTTAATGTTAGTGTGTTAATGAAATCTTCGTTATTTGAAAAAAAAGTAGAGTTGTCTTTGTTTGACAAATTTACATATCTTTCTTTAAATGAGGATCCTCTTCCAACATTAAAAACCAAGGCTCACATGATATTAAAGAAATGGAATAGTAATGGTTATATTAACCCTCCTTTGCATCCACAGTGTCAACTCAGACCATAAAGTGTTGACAATGGGGCACATCTCCCGAAACAGCCGTCTTCAATCGTCAAAAGAGGAAGGGTAAACTATAAGCAACTGTAACATACCAACATATGTAAACGTGTTTTTAGTTAAAAACTAGCTGCTGAAGTAAAGATGACACCATGTTATCTGTTTCCTCCTTTAACTTGAGATGCTCGTTTACCCTTGCACGCTTGAAGATATATACCTATTATTAGGTAGGCACCTCCCCCTAGCAGCCAATACCTATGCTGTAAATGAGGAAGCCATTTCAGGAGTTGTGTCCCATTATCAACCCGAATTGTGAAATTGACTAATTATAACTATATAAAATATTTGGTACTTTCTGAAACATTTCATGTTATGATTATAAAACGGAGTAATAAATTAACAATTTATAATTTTTATTATTAACGAGTTGATTGTCACATTGAGTTTACCTCTTAACAAATTGCAGCTAGTTAAATTTTATTTTTATTAAAGTCAGCGCAACTCTCCTAAGTATAAAGCTAAGCTCTGAGATCAGTGCTAACAGAATAGTTGGTAGTATAATTATATACCAGACTCCATGACTCAGTCTCATGACCTAATTTCCATTACATGATCTCATTATTACATAAAATCCCAATCAGCAATATATGATTTTATATTATTTAAATTTTTACTTTTTTCGCAACCTCTATTGAGGAATAATTAGAAATTGTGTGTACCTACATAACCAATGACAAAAATTCTTTTGTATAGTTACAAATTTATTCAAGTTTTAATAAGAGCAATTTATAATTATATCTCTGTTAAATTGATGTGTAGCTTTGAATTTCCAACAATCTGGTAATTACAAATAGTAAATTTTAAGGTGTAAATTTGATTTCTATTATAAAACTAATTTTTTCTCTAAAATATATAAATTTAAAATAATTGTGAATTCAAATTTAATCTAAAATATTTAAACAAAACAATTCAGAAGAAGAAACTCAATCCTATATTTTGTTTTATAATCGAAAAGTAATTATGTTTGTTTCATTAATTTTTTATTTATTTTTGGTTACATCTTAGTTTCTTCTTTACATTAGCTTTGGACTTTTTTCTCAACAGTCATTTAAAGATATAACATCCTGTTGCAAGCATTATATCCATATAACTTAACAGTAATATATGGATTATGGAGTAATATATGGACTCCAAAAGTAACATGCACTTTGTATTATATGAATAAAGTTGGTTTGAAGAAAATGAAAAATAGAGTATTTCGCCAAAGTGTTTTTCAATATCTCAGAAGTTGAAGATTCTCTCTTGATTACCATCTATAGTTAATTAGCAGAACATTTTTATTATTTTTTACTTTTGTTCAATATTTAAACTGGGGTGTTCTGAAATAAGTTTTCTTACTTATTCTTAAAAAGCATATAGTAACTTAAATTGTATTTTAATTCTGTTAATGTAAAGCTCTTTAAAAACTGCACTTTTACTGAAGTGTAAAATAAAATTATATAAATGTGAATTATTTCAACTTCTTGTTTTGTTTAAAGTATATGTCTACTTTGTAATAAGAGAGTTTAGATTTTTTAACGCTCTTTCAGAAACCTCAATTGAGCTTCATTTCTTAAAAAAGTATTTCAAAATAGCAATTTTCTTTAGCTATTACTTGTGTAATAAAACCAAAAATATTTTTCCAGGCCCATGAAAGATCTGAAAGAACAGAATACAGCAATACAAAACAGTAGACAAAATGCAAAACCTATAAGTACTATCCGAAGAGTACTTCCACAGGTAGATAGCAAGAATATTTAATTTGTCTACATATATACAGTATTAGAAAAGTAGCATATACTAGAAGACTACCATACAAACATTTTTAAAATATATAGTGTCCCATAAAACCACATTTTTCCATCTAAAAAATAATTTCACAAATGAGATCTTTTGGTGAAGGTTAGATTGCATGTTATTTATGTGGAATGACTAGTATAGATAAATTTTATTCATTTTCACAGCTTAATATTTAATCATAGTCCTTCTAAGTTGATAATTTATATAAAACTTGTAAATTTAAAATAACTTGAAAAACAACATCTTCTCAGTCCAATAACCTTTTTAGTTAAATCTACAACTGAAGTTTTATAATTTTCAATCAAATATTTTTTTTATATGATGATAAACTGGTTGAATATCTAGTCAAAGAAGTTTATCTAACTAGCGGAACATTTGGCAACTAGTTTGTTTTTCAAGCCTTAAAACAATATTACATTGGTTTTATATTGTTTTAAGAGTTGATAATGACAGCAAACTAGTTGCTGAAATGTTGCACTTATTTAATAAACTTCTTTGACTCGATATTCATTTGGTTTATCATTATAAAGTGATTATTTAATTCTTATTTTAAATAAACATGAATTAATCCTTTTAGTTAATTTTTTTATTTTATTTTAACCTAATGAAAATTATTGATTATTAAGCTCTTGAATTAGAAGTAAGTACAGTACCTTACACTAATAAAACATTTTATACCAATATAAATTAGCATAAGTTCTGTTATTAACCTCTTTTTATTTTAATTGAGGTTTTTTATCGGTAAGCATAATGTAGTAAGTTTTGGTAACACCTTCGACATCATCTAAAATAGAAGAAATTATATCTTATAATTTCAAATTAAAATTAACACTATTAAATTACTAAAAATAATAAAACTATGATTCATATGATGGTATTTAATGTTCAAACAATCCTTTGTGATAACAAAAAATTAAAAACAAAGAATTTTTAAGTTTGTATCCAAACTTAAATAGGGAAGATGGATATAAGTATTAAAATCAAAAGGTAAAAAGCTTGAAAAAATGCTGTGTTTTGTTTTTTCAAAGAAGAAATGGAATTGTTTTATCTGGTGATATAAGTTGTGTAGAAGCTTTGAACTTTAACGCCAAATGGGGGGGAGGCTGTTAATTTCAAAGCTAGAACTGGCTGGTTGGAGAAGTTTCACCCTGTATAATAATAACTGTTGTTTCTAAAGCTTTCTGTGTGTGACTAGATGTATGTGGGTTAAAGTCAATGGCAAACATTGCTTTGGAACAGCATTCACAGAAATAATTTGTCATTCTATTATTGTCTTGAAGAAAACAGAAATTACAAGCATGCCTGTCACTATTTGAAGTCAACAAGAACAAAAATTCTTGCATTGTAAAACAAAAAGCTAAGCATCTGTCAAAGCATAACAAATGGCATATGAATAGAAGATCATATGATAAATTGGCCAGAATCAGTCAAGTATGTGGAATAAAAGTTTGTAGGAGCATACTATGACTATGTGTGAATCCTACACTGAAAAGAAAAACTGGTAAAATTTATAATCAATCAATAAGTTGCGTTAGTAAATCGTTTTATATTTATACCTAATATTTATGGGAAATGCTAAATTAACACAAATACTATGTTTTTATCTACAATTTCATTTTTAGTTAGTAAATATATGAAAAGATTAAACAGGGTGATTTTTTATGCTACCAGAAAAAACTTGAATTTAGTTAATCACTTTAACATTAGTTTATGCCTATATGAACTTTAAGTTTTGTAGATTTGTAAAATCTTACTGAGACAGAACATTCTCAAATTGCTATGTGGCGATCTTCATCAGTGTTTTCTGCTTGGAGTCGTTAGGTTAAGCAGTGACGGTTTTAAAGGGAGGTTTTTGATAGTACAACAACTCCAAGCAGAAGACACTGATGAAGTTTGTCACATAACGATCAAAAACGTTCTGTCCCAGTAAGTTTTTACAAAATAATACAAAATTTAGAGTTCGGATAATCATAAACTAAAGTTAAAGTGATTAAATAAGTTTCACCGAACTTAATGGACTACAAAATTCAAGAGTGGAATTTAGTGTTCTTGAACTTTTGCAATTTTTTAAATAAGTAAATCTCTAAAAGCGACAGTTTATTTCAAATTCTTTCTGAAAAAGAGTTTCGGTTCAAGTTCTATGCATACATTTTAGATTATTATTTTTTTTAATATAGAAGACAGTACATATTATTTTAACAATGCTGTAGGCACCAAAATACTTGGTTGACAAAAACACAAAAATAGATGTAGTACACTATGTCAGCACATCAGGCTAATGTTCTATATACCTACATGCCTTAAACAAAAAATCATTTATTTACAAAGAGAAAAAACATAATTTCTTAAAGCACTGTATAATTTGAGATCAAATTGTAATATATAAAACAGACCTATAAAAACCTTAGGGAAGAGTAAATGGACAAAATAAATATGATTCTCTTCCTATTAATTCTAGATTTGTGCCTTCTCCATGAAAGTTGACAACTTTTGAGACCTATTGTAATTTGAAATTTCAAAACTCTATATGATTGATCCACACTAAGGTATAATAATAACGTGTCAATTGAATTAATTAGCAGTCAAAGTGTTTGATTTACTTGATATTTTAAGTACTAATAAATATACAATGTGTAAGGTTTTTTGTTTTTAGTAAGCAGCCTAAAATAGATTTTCACAATCAGAATTTGAATTTGTTACCTAGGTATTGGCAGGAACTGCAGAGAATTTGCTCATGTATGATTTTGGCACCATTGTTGGATTTCAGGCGTTACTTGTGAGTAAAATGCTGAATGAAAAAACTGGATTGTCATTTACTGCTACTGACTTATTTTGGTTCTGTAAGTAGCTTAAACAGTTTAACAATGTATCTTTGATAAATCTCAGTTGTTACGACTGATACCAGAAGGGTGGCAACTGGGTGGTCATAACACTTTCTACTCGCTATTGTATACCCTAATAGAAAACTTTATTCACTTGGAAGTAATTATAGAAGTTTGTCTACAGAATGTGAACAGTAATTAATTAACAAAATATCTTTTCTTTTATTTACATATTGAATTTACTTGACCAAAAACTACTTCTGACTGATGTTTTTCATCAGTCGTGTTTCATACTTGGTCAGTGGGTAGTTCTGTACATAACAGTCTAGTCTGTTACAATCAGCATTCAATAATACATTCACCCAGTGTGAAATGCAATTGCTGAAAAACATCAGTAAATAGTGGTTTCCCAAGTTTAATAAGTAAATAAGTAAATGAAAAATATCTTATATATGGCTATTCAAAAAATATGAAACTTCAGTAACTCATTTTTTACCATGATAAAATTTGAATATCTTCTAATTTGTTACTTTAAAGACAATTTACATACTTTTGGGCAGCATATTTCATCATTTAAAATCTACGTTGTTTGTTTTGTCCTTGAAATAGAGTTATATATACACTCACTTTTCAATTAAATATTATACATTTTAGAGCATCCTTCCACTATCTCCCTTTGGGAATTTTCTAAGTGTGTGCACTGTAATATTTGCCAGTAGTTAGTTTTCCTGTGAAAGACCTGTCCTGGATATGGTTTTAGGGACAGTAATAAAACAGTTGCCGGAAAATGTACTAAGCAAATTTCTTCATCTAATATTGTTATTAACTCTTGAATTTTGTAGTCCATTACGTTCACATCAATCTTCTCAGTACCTTCGTACCTACAACAGCCGATATCAGATGCATAGTTTCACCACTAAACATGTTTCTTAGTGAAACAGAGCTTGCGTTGTCATTTTGACGATACATAAGTGATCATGTGACTTTTTTTTATGATTTTCTTCTCTATACATATTTTTTTATTGAATGATGTTCATCATTCTAGTTTGTAACTTCTTGTTTCCTAGATTGTAATTTTGTAATAAGACCCTCTGATGATGATGACATGGTCATCGAAATGTACATAAGGTTTTAATCTTAAGTAACTTGTTTTATTTGTTATTTTTTTATTATTTTTTGTGGTATTGGGGTTCTTTCCAATATTTTCATTTGTAATATATTGTACCACTGTGCTCTTGATATTATATTTTAATTCCATTATAAAATTGTTCTAAGACTCATTTGTTTGTTACATTCTGTGTTTTCTATACATAAAATGTGTTTAACATTATTTTAAAAAGACTTTTTCAAACATTTGTTGTTGACTATTCCATTAAAACATAGTAATTATAATTATTATTTTTCTTTGTAATAGAGGGATTCGTAGCTACTATCATACTTTTTCTAAGGGTTTAAGAAGTTTGAGAAATTACGATATTTAATACAATAATTTTAAAAAAATTATTTTGTGAAATTAAAAAAAAAAGAAATCGGAGTACTCAAATTGAAGAAACATTAGTTATCATGTGACAAAATTTAGACATAAGGACATAAGTAATTTAGGGTTAATGTGTATTGTATGCCTGCATCATTTATTTTCATTGTTTGTAATTCAATAATAGTTCATTCTACAACACAAAATTCCATCTTCACTTCTTCCAAGAAATTTATTATTATAATTTCCATTCATGTCTGTTGTCTATCTATTTCTTGAATTAAAATCAAATAGCCTATCAATCAGGAATTTTTTTAACTGTCAGAATCACTTTAATGGCCTCTGATTACAGCTAGCCTCCTGTTTGCTGGACAGCTAGTTGGAAGCCTATTGTCTGGAGCTCTGCTAGAGCCCATTGGTCGAAAGAGATCATTGGTGCTGCTGAATTTTCCTCTATTGCTTGGTTGGCTTGGCATCTGCTCAGAGTATTCTATATCAGTATTTTACATAAGCAGTATTTTCAATGGACTTGGTAAGTTAATCTTGTAGCTTAGCAATTGGTCTTAATTACTATACTTACACTGGTTTTGCAAATATTTTCAGTCTATTTGAAAATATCCAAATATTTTTACACAAGTTAAAAGCTTAAACCAATTTAAAATTATTTTAAAAAATTATAAGTAATCATACTAATATGGCAGTAGTGGGTCCACTTTGTCAATGATACGGTTATTTCAAAACGTATCAGCAAGTACCAAACTATTTACTCAGTTACTCTATAATTTCTTATAATTTTATTAGTGAATTAAAGTGGATTACAACAAGCGACTTGTTTATTTTAAATGTTCAATAGGGTTAAGAAATGCCTTTCCTGGCACCATAAGTAAGTTTTTCTTTAGAATTATAGATTTTTTAAAAATAAATAACTTTATTGTGACGCAGGTTCTGTATTGAAGTAAAGAAACTTGTAAAGTATTAAAAGTCATAAATTACTGATACAAAGCCAATCACAGATGTTTTCATTCATCTTCATGTTTAAGAATTTCTATCAATCATTGAAATATAATTAAAGAAATTGTAGACTATCCTCACCTAAAGATAACTTTGTAATAAAGTGAGAGTTCTTGTTACATTCTAATTTGTGTTCCATTGAAATAAAACTGGCTGAGAGCTCCATAATTTCTTAGGTAACACTATTCTATCAGAGAAGTTGACAACAACCAGAGAGCTTTTCTCTAGCCATGTTTAAGGCATCATTTTTATGATGGTGAAAATTATTTGACAACCTTTTGTATTAAGCTCGTGACTTATGTATAGTAATTATTTTCTCACAACTTATCACAAGTAAATGAAATGGCACTTGAAAACTATCAAAATTTATGCTTTAATCAGTTTCTGGAAAGGTGTTAGAAGACTGTTTCCCAATTTGGAAACAGCATTTGATAAAGTAGAAAATTATATAAAAGGGGAAATTTTTTTGAAGAAGTCCTAATGAAATAAGATGTGAGATTCCTTAATAAAATTCTTCTGTTCTGAAGCAGGCATACAATTTTTAATCAGACTTCATACCTTCATCACTACACTACTAAATATCAATACACTACCTTTTGATTCCCAAACCCCAAAAGTACATGAAGAGAATTTCAGTTTAAGTTTTATACCTTTATTAACAACTACAATGTAAAATATTTCTTGTATGAGAATATATTTACACATATGAGACTTTTTATACATGAGATTATTATTTATAATTTGAACTTAAGCTAATAACACAAATTTATAATGAAAACTAGTAGCTCAAGTAAAGATGGGATCAAATAATACAAGTTTATTGATTAAAAAAAACACACTTTATCAAAGTAGCACATACTTTGATTTGAAAGAGGAAAGCTATTTCAGAAGCTGTATCTTAAAAGTTGAAAATAAGGCTCAACTTGCAAACTTTATGGCTTAACTTATTTTTGTCGTCATCCAAAATAAAACTAAGCTTCCAACAATATTCACGCTTTTTTTAATGTATATTTAGCAATTTTCAAGCTTGACATATGTTAAGGTTTTTTGTTTGGTATACCAAAAGATAAGTATTACATCATTAAGTTCTCTATGTAACAAGGTCGATGAGTTATGCAGTATATAACTTCCTAGAGGTGCCATTCTTGCCATGGCGTAAAACTGACAAAAAAGAAGTCACTAAAAATACTTGAACATATGTTAGTATTTACACTTACCTACAGTATAGCTGGTAGCTAATAAGTTGATAAGTATTGTAACACACAATTTTACTATTTTGTTGTCTTGCTTCATAATCGAATGTTTGATGCTTTTTGCTACGCATCAACTGTCACAGTGACAGAAATGACATTTAGTTTAAAAAGTTATTTATTTACAGCTGGTTTCTCGTAAGATTGCACTCAACCTCGAAAGGCGAGTATAGGTGGGGGGAAGAGTAGAGGAAGCAAAAGATGGTTTCACTAACATTCACTGACTATAACCCGGGCCATATTACTCTGTCAACCACGACACATTTTTAAACAGTAGACAATTCGACAGTGTAAAGATAGTTCTTTATTTAGCTATTGTATAGTGCATTAATGTATAAGGATAGTTACTGTATAGGAATAGTTATTGCATAGTAATAGTTACTGTATAGGGATAGTTACTGTATAGGAATAGTTACTGTATAGGAATAGTTACTGTATAGGGATACTTACTGTATAGGAATAGTTACTGTATAGGGATAGTTACTATATAGGAATAGTTACTGTATATGGATAATTACTGTATTGGGATAGTTACTGTGTAGGAATAGTTAATGTATAGGAATAGTTACTGTATATGAATAGTTACTGTATAAGGATAGTTACTGTATAAGAATAGTTACTGTATAGGAATAATTACTGTATAGGGATAGTTACTGTATAGGAATAGTTATTGTATAGGGATAGTTACTGTATAGGGATAGTTACTGTATACGGATAGTTACTGTATAGGGATATTTACTGTATAGGGATAGTTACTGTATAGGGATAGTTACTGTATAGGGATAGTTACTGCATAGGGGTAGTTACTGTATAGGGATAGTTACTGCATAGGGGTAGTTACTGTATAGGGATAGTTACTGTATAGGGATAGTTACTGCATAGGGATAGTTACTGCATAGGGATAGTTACTGTATAGGGGTAGTTACTGTATAAGGATAGTTACTGCATAGGGATAGTTACTGCATAGGGATAGTTACTGCATAGGGATAGTTACTGCATAGGGATAGTTACTGTATAGGGATAGTTACTGTATAGGGATAGTTACTGTATAGGGATAGTTACTGCATAGTGGTAGTTACTGTATAATAAGTTCAGATTATTTTTATTTTTAATTGTTTTTCTGATACTGCTTGTAATATAATACCAATTATTATTTTACGTATGTAAGTTTTGATTTAGTAAACGGGGGTTCAGGAATTATAAAATCAATTACAGACCCAGTGATATGATGAAGAGAAAAACTTATTTATTGCACTTTCTAGATCGAGTAGCAGAGTGTAATATATTTAGGTTTAATATGATACAATAAGTAATATAATAATAGGTATAGTATTTATAGTACAATAATGTAGACTTGATAAGACAGAAAGGCCGCTATAAATATTATTTTATTTTATTTGTTATATTAACTAGATTGTTCACACAAAAGTTTGACAAAATTTACTTATAACAGTTTTTTACGTGACCGCAACTCCTGTCATTTCATAGCTCTGACCTTTGATACAAAAACCAATGTTTTTGAATATGACTAATATAGGTTTTCTATCACGAGCCAGCTTACAGGTGACCAGCTATAGTATTTATTTTTTTTGATTATTAGGAACAGCTGTTTTGGGATATGTGTCCCATTGTCAACTCAGACCGCATCTCCACTAGTATCTGAAAAACTAATAGCTTAAGTAAAGATGGAGTAAAATAATATTTGAAAAGCTTTTGGTCATGCAGCAGACATTTAACAATATATGGTACAAAAAGCACTGAGGCTGCAATGTCGATTACAAAAGAAATTGTTTTCTTGCACTTTTCAACTATATATCTATTTAACAATAAAAAAATTGTGTTTTTTTTTTTTTGTTGCCTTTCCAACAACTATGTAAAAGTTTGGAGTAAGCACTCTTTCAAATTTTTTCTTTATAATTTGTTTATTCAAGTTTTGTTAATCTACTAATTTTAGTAGGAAGTATCAGACTTTATTGTCCATTAATATTGACAAAATAAGTTTAAAATAAACTAAACAACGACTTTCCGAAGTTGGAAGTTTCAGTTACTAAGATGTGGAACCTAGACAACTTCGTATTTGTTATGACATGGTATTACGAAGAAACTTTTTCATCTAGAAGGTTTTGTAAACAAGCAGAACTTTCCATTAGTGTATTTAGAAAATCAACAAATATTGCAACGGAGCCTTTAGATACTGCTTGAGGGATGGTGTTTTGTGGGGTAGTGAAAGGAGGTAATAGGACCAAATTTCTTTTAGAATGATAACAGTCATGCAGTTACTGTTATGACAGACTGCTACTTCAAAATGTTGAATAATTTTGACTTGTCTTCATTTTGTTGTCATGGCACAGCAATGTAAAACATATGGTTCCTGGAAGATGTGGCATACTTCTCGAATTTCGATAGGGCATGTCCCACAAGATTTCCTTGGAAAAGTAATCTCTTGTTTTGGAGATGTTCCATGACTCCCCCTCTGAATCTGATAATCCCGGATTTCTTTGTTTATGTTTAAAAACTACAATCATTACCAAAGTTGAAGGAAGCCAACCAAAATCAAATCTAAGCCAATCCACGAGAAAGGTTACAATATTTAATGCATACCTTCTAGGTAGATCTGGATATACAAGTTTAATCAGAAAGGCGGTATCATTGCAATGTTATGTTTACTAATTAATTCCAAGTTCGTAGAACACATTGTTTATAAAAATAAAGTTTTTGTTTAGGATTTAAAAATTTGGGGCTTTTTAGCAATTTTTGGTAAACACCATATACTTTACCTCCAGAAGAATGTGGAAAGAAGCTTTAAGAAATTAATTTTTACCAGACAAGGTTTTTCTTCTAGGGCGTTTTTACACAGAGAACCCACTTACTCCAATTAATTGTAAAAGAAGCATTTTAATAGATTTTTACCACTAAATTTACTTCCTTGAAGAGCTGAAAGGTTTATTGACTGTATACAAATTAGGTAAGTCTCGCCTGTATTAATTATTTTAAATATATATAACCTTTTTTGTAGGAAACAAAATTTAAAAACTTAAAATACACTTGCTTAACACTGCAGTGGTCTCTCGTAAATAAGTAACGTGGGTGGTTGTGTGGATTACTATTCTGATCCACTTTGAAATAGCTTTTCAAATATAAATATTTTTAAAAAATATCTTATAAGCCTTTTAGGGTGTGTAGGGGGTTATATAGAAAACTAATGTGGTGAAAAATGTTTTTTTATATTAGCATAAAAGTAATATATAACATAAAACTAAGTTACATCATGTGTTAGGTCAACCTAACACACTTTCATTGTCACTTTCGGTTTCGCAAGCCAGCGTTGTATTTGTTCAAGCTCTGATTCAGACATTGTTTACAGATAATTGTGTTATTAATTTAAAAATTGTTTTCACACAAAAAATAACTAAATATTTATTTAAAATACAAAATATTAAAACTACTTTATGTATAGGAAACATATCATAAGTGGCACCACGGATTACATTGTAATCCTGGTGATTTAAAATTATTCAAAAAAAATAACGTGTCAACTTACAGCTCTGCTACTTGACTGGTAACAGTGGGGGTGTGTGTGTCAAAGGTAGACGACCGCTCAAGGTCATAAGTCCGACCTACCCAAAATTGCACACAAAAATTTACCCCTGGATTACAATAGTAATCCATGTGATCACTGCAGTGTTAATTTATAATTGAAGGAAATTTATAAAATTATGCAAGGGATAATGTTTTTAAACATACTAAGCAATTTTCATGGATTCCTTAAAAATTTTCAGTAATTTTTTTCATAAATGGACTTTAAATTTAGGTTCTTTAAGTTGTTTTTCAATAGGTTCAAATGTTTAAATAACATTCCTGGCACCATATTAGGTTAAAAATACTGAGTATTGCCTTATTAGAATGATATGAACCATGTTATAAATATATGTTGCAGCTCTGGGAGCGGTTACGACACAAGCGATATCATACACTGGAGAGATCTCAGAACCCAAAGTCAGAGGGATTTTGACAGCTTATTCTGAGCTATCTGTCAGCCTTGGGGTGTTAACAGTTTACTTGCTGAGTATGTATCTGAGATGGAAAATTGTAGCTTACATATGCACAGCCCTTCCACTTGTGTCTGCTCTTTTTATTTCACAAGTGAGTCTTGTTAAGTAATTATTCTGGTAGTTATTTTGTGTTGAGTTTCTCATTAGAATTAATAAAAATATTTGAAACAAATAGTGTTTGAAATATTTCTTTGAAAAATATGTTTGAAACAATATGATTGAATACATTATGAATAATGATGTATCATATTTTTAAAAGGCAGAGTAAAAAATATTCCATGTATGTCTATGCGTAAAAGGTGTGTAAACACATATTCATAGAAATAATCACACAAAAAAAAAATATTTTTAGTTTTTTGTTTCAAAAAACAAGGCAATAATCCCTTAACCCTTTGAAGGATTAATAGGCTAAACATGCTAAATGATTTTTTCAAATTCATGAATAAATATTAGTATTGAAATGATAAATATCACAATAAATCTATTAAAAGTTCTTTTAGGCCAAAACACATTTCTATCAAAGTTTTTAAAAGTTTTTCCTACAGCTTGATAAATTCTTTCACAAATTTGTATGGGTTTCCAGCAGTGACAGATTTAGGGGAAAAGGTTTGGGGCTCAGGTCTCTCAAAAATGTGGATAAGTGAAAATTTGTAAACTGCGTTTAAGATTAATGACAGATTATAAACCAATTCATGCTACTACAAGTACACTATACCTTTTAATTTTCTATACAAAAATCCTTTTAAAGATCTACAAGTTTATTTATCTAATATTAAACCATAATTTACAGTTTTTAACATTCATAAGCAATACTTTTAACATTGTTAAAATTAAATATTTCATTATTCTTAATAAATACTAAATAGTAGTGGAGTTTGACTTCTAAATGTAATTATTTATTAAGAATCATGAAATATTTTATTTCAATTATGTTAAAAGTATTATTTATGAATGCTAAAAACTTTAATTTATGGTTTAATACTAGGCTGATAAACTTTTAACTCTTGATAAGGATTTTTGAATAAAAAATAAAAATGTAGAGTGTATTTATATGATCGTGAATTTGTCTGTGATCTGTCATTAACCTTACACAGTAAATAGTTATTTAAACTATAAATGTAAAATAAAATGTAATTCCCAATTTTAGGTTCAGCCCTGATTAAAGTTTACTTATTAATTAGTAAAATATGATTAAAAGCCCATAATACATTACCCTAGTAGTACATCACTACATTACCTTAGTATAGTCATCAATAAATGCAGCCACAAACAATGTAATAAATTCTTGAATTTTGTAGTCTACAAACAAATAATTAATACATCTAAATACATTGTCAACGAAATCAAAAAATACCACTTAAAACAAATCCACCCTAAAGCACCTACCCGCGGCGCTCTTCCCAAAATTCACAAACCCAATGTCCCCATTCGAGCCATCATCACTACAAGAATGCCTCTGCACATAAATTAGCAAATTACATGGACAAAATAATCAGACAATCCATAAACTTGTACACAGAAACACATATAAAAAACAGAACAAACCTCATAAATAAAATAAAAGACATAAGCATACCACACAATTCAACACTACTATCACTCGACATAACAAATATGTACACCAACATACCCATACCCGAAACGCTTAACATCCTAGAAACCCAATTAATACAGAACAATATACCTAAAACCCACATTACCAAAACAATGTAAACATCCTCCAAACCATCACCAAACAAAACTATTTCACCCACAACTCAAACTTCTATTCACAACCAGATGGCCTACCTATGGGAAGTCCTATCCGTAGTGTCCAAAGCGAAATCTTTCTACAACACATAGAAAACATCAAAATACTCACAAACAATATACGCGCACACAAAATTATTTACTGGCAAAGATACGTCGATGATATCATAACACTATACAGAGGCAACTCCCGTCAATGCGAAAAACTCTTCACCTACACTAATAAAATACACCCTAAACTCCACTTCACTTCAGAAATTGAAACCAACCAATCCCTAAACTTCATCGACCTAACCATAACAAAAAGCCACATACAAAAACACAGCTTCAACATTTACAGGAAACCAACAACGACAGACACACTTATCCATAACATC
Organism: Prosapia bicincta; assembly: GCA_036971475.1. NCBI lineage: Eukaryota > Metazoa > Arthropoda > Insecta > Hemiptera > Cercopidae > Prosapia > Prosapia bicincta. The sequence goes on along the minus strand of JBAIZL010000001.1, from coordinate 257,258,875 downwards.
TCAAACCACCCTATCCAACACAAACACGTTGCCTTCAGATCCATGCTCCATAGACTTAGAAGTCATAGAAGTCCCAATGACCACAGAAAACATAAACAAATTACTAGACACAATTAAATAATTACCATACACAAATGGATACAACACCCCAATAATAGACAAACTATGGTACAAAATACAAAAAAACACTAAAATTAACACTACAGACAAGGAAAACAAATACATCACATTACCATACATAAACAAAATCACAAACAAAATTGCCTGCGAATTTCAGAAAAATAGGATACAAAATAGCATACAAAACTAATAAGTTACAACACGACACCAACAACAAAGATAAACTACAACCACCAGGTATATACAAGCTGAACTGCGACGAATGTAACAAATTCTACATTGGACAAACAGGTTGCAGCTTTAAACAAAGAGTCGAGGAACACAAACAGAACACCATCTCAACATTTTACAATCATATAAAAGGAACAGGACACAAATAAACAGACATTTACCATAACTAAGAAATCCTACACATCAACAAAAAAAGGACCACATCTCAACACACTAGAACAATATGAAATTTACAGACACACAAAAACACAAAGTACAAACATATTAAACGAACAAACACAATAAAAATCATACATACTCTTTGATACTATCGAAAACCTACCTTTAAAAGCTTGACCCGACATATCCAAGCAGAAGACACTGATGAAGATCGCCACATAGCTATCGAAAACATTCTGTCTCAGTAAGTTTTAACAAATTTACAAAATTTAAAGTTCGGATAGTCATAAACTATTGTCTAAGTGATTAATAAGATTTACTGAACGTAATGGACTACAAAATTCAAGAATAATAACTTATAGTTTATTCAGTGAATTCAAGATGATTACAAACAATTTTTATTTTTAATTAACTACCTAGTTACCTATTTTCTCTGTATTTTTTTTCTAAAGCAGCAATTAAATTTATATTAATTATAATTTATTTACGTTTGTCAGATCTTGTATCTTTGACTTGTTATTTTATTCTTTTACCTTCTTAATCTATCAATATCTATCTCAACTAGCATAAGTTGAAACGTAGGTTATTCAGTATTCTCCTTAAAACAAATAAAAGACAAATACATACAAGACTCACAAATTTCTCATTTATTGACTCATAGGTGTTTCAATGACAAAGTCATCATCATCAGTCAGTGTTGTTACAACACTCACTTTGTCATTGAAACGTGTATGAGCCAATAAATGATTAATGTGTGAGTCTTATGTATGTCTTTTATTTGTTTTAACGTAACCTTACAAGCTCAGCTCAAAGAATACCTAGTTGTAATATTCTCCTTGTTTCAAATCTCGTAAAGCACTCTTATGCACTCTTTCAGGTATTGTAGCTGCGTATATAAATTATATCGTTTTAATACATCATTTTAATATGTTATAATATGATAGTAATGGTGTGCTGTCTAAGATATGACTCACAACAGCATTGTGTTATAATTTCTTTTGTTTTCAAATATTAAGTTTTGAACACATCTGTAGAAAATCTACATTTTTCTTGTTAAAACATAAGCCCAAAAGTAGTCACCAATTCATTGAAAAAGAAGTAATGAATTAAATTTTAGTTGTTTGCTTCTAATAAAATTACTCTGTAAAGGACCTAAAATTTGTAATTATTAAATACTTTATTTACTTTCAGATTCCAGATTCACCTGCTTGGTTATTGGCCAATGGGAAAACTGAAAAGGCTGAAGAGTCACTTTGCTGGCTAAGAGGATGGGTTCAACCAGAATATGTTCAAGAAGAGCTCTCTCAAACTGTTTTCTATATAAATGAATCATTTTCCAGTAACACAACATTTCCTGAAGTGAAACACATATGTGACGCTAACTTGAATTTAAAAGATCAACATGTAATTAAAAAACAAGAAAATCTGGATAAAAGTTACGAAAACTATGATGAGTCAGATACATCGAGCGATGATGATTTGGATTTGACAAAATACAGGTTTTACAGTATTGATTTGGGAAATAGAAGAAGTATATCAAAGGACATAGCTTTAAAAAATCTAGAATCAGTAGCTAATACATCTAATAATACAAACATAAGTATTATTTCCATTGAGAATGTGATATCTATTAAAGAAAATAATAATACCTTTGAAAATAAAGACAAAACAAATATGAATTACAGAAAAAAAGTTATTAATTCTATTACTAATTTAAAGAGACCATCATGTTGGTACCCATTGTTATTGATGACTGGATTTTTTTTATTTCTTGCAGCATCAGGATATGGAGCAATTCAGCCATTTCTTTTCCCTATTTTCAAAGAACTTGGTTTTGATATGAATCCATTTAAAGTTACAGTAAGAATGTTTTTAAAGTTTATATAATAGCCACTACCTATTGCAGCATTTTATAGTTTCACTAATTATAAATTAACTAATAGTTTTCTGCAAAATGTTCAATGTACATTTTTCTTCAAAAATTGTTGATTAATTTATTATCCTTTAATAAATTCCAACCAGCTTTAAAATAAATCTAAAATTATGTCTTACAAAAAGAAAATATTTAAAACTTAGAAAGTCCAACAAAAATTAACAATAAGTATAAAAGTGTTCAAGAATAAAATTATAAAAGCAGTTGTTTCCTAATATTATGGATTTAATCACAAAATAAATAGTTTTTAAATATATTTTCATAATTTAATAATTTTTTAGTTTGTATGAATAATAAATAAGTTTACAAGGCTATTTTAGGGTATTATGAAAATTAACAATTAGAATATTCATTGTGAAAATATTTTAAACTAAATAAATCCCAATAAATAAGATTTTATCCAGTTGGATCCATTAAAAATTTTAGTGTTTGCAAAATTTGTATGATTCTAGATTTAGATTAAAATCATGATTTTAAGATTTTAGATTATTATTTTGAGTATTATAATTATCTGCCACTCCTAGCATTGTCACATTATTCTTTGACACGTTTCAGAGAACCTCTATCAGTCTGAACATTTTATGAACTCAAAACGTTTTAGAAGTCCAAACAAAGTTTTGACTGATGCAGGTTCTCTAAAACAAGTCAACAAATAAGGTTACAATACTAGAAATGACAGACAGTTATGATACTCAAAATAATAATATAAATCCTAGTGGAAAAGTAGAAGGTTATCAAAAATATGATTTTAGATATTATTATAATTTTGCTGTTCTATTTTTTGCATAATACACTGACAAGAAAATAATTTTAGATTTAAATAATTTACTTTTCGGTTGCAGGTATTGTCTACGTCAATATTATGTCTAGGAAAACTGACACTGATGTTGTTAGTGTATTTCACTGGTAAGCGCTTCTTAGCAATGTTCAGTTGCTTGGGATGTGGTGTGACATTCATTGTTCTAGGTGCCTATGCCTTGCCAATAGTAGACACCACAATCCATGAACCATTGGTAAAGTTATTACTATACCTTGGGCATGTATTCAGTTATGGTCTTGGCCTAGGTTCTCTTCCTTGGATGTATCTCAGTGAAGTTTTTCCATACAGGTATATCTTAAAAAATTTTGAAACTTTATATTAACCCTAGATCACTTATACCTCGTCAAAATGACGACGCACCATTTCAAAAATTTCTGTATCTGACAAATAGGCAGTTCATGCACATCCATCTTCTCAGTACATTCACACCTACAACAGCCGATGTCAGATGTGCAGTTTTGCCACTAAAATTTGCATGCGGCTTAGTAAAACAGAGCTTGTGTCGTCATTTTAACGATACATAGGCGATGGTGTGACTTTTTTTAAAGATTGTGTTCTCTGTACATATTTTTGTAGAAATGCTTTAACTTTATTAAAAACCTGTTCTAAAACTCATTCTTATGTTACATTCTGTGTTTTTTTGTAAATAAAGTGTGTTGACTATTATTTTTAAAAGATTTTTTAACCCTACAGTGAACGGGCTGGGTCTGTGAGACCCAAGCGTTTCTATATTAGGTTATTTACAAAGTCAGTTGTATTGTAGATAGCTGGTTTCCTCTGTACTTCCTCTGTACCTTCCCAAAATAGTCCACAGATAGCGATAGTGTCATTGTTTTTGAGAACTTGACTCTTAGTCATCATTTGTCATGCGATAAAGTATAGTGTGGCTCAGTTGGACCCGGCCCGTTCACTTGAGTGACTTTTTTTCAACACTCACCAATTAATGTTTTATGTTACTTTTTTGTTATTTACTTAACGTCTGTTAGTGTATTAACGTGTTTCAAGAAGTGTATAGTGTAGTGCTTTTTTTATCATTATGAGTAGCAGAAGAGTGGAAACACCGAGTGAAATTTAGCGTATTTTATTAGAGGAATTATCTGAAAGTGAAGTAAGTGACTCAGACGCAGTCCCTGACTTTCAATTGTACAGTGATCATGACACAAATAGTGATATTGAACTAGTAGACAATGATGAACTTGAGAATAATTCAGTTGGTTGTGTGAGAGAACTCAGTGAGGAATGTGATGACCTACACATACCTGAACCTTCTGGTGACTCAAGTTCAAAACCAGCAGGTATACCTAGAGCCCAAAATTATTTCTTTGGTAAAGATAAAAAGACAAAATGGCAAAAAAACTTACCGTAAGCGTGGTAGATGTTCCTTGTGTAAAGACAACAAAACAAAGTACTTTTGTAAAGAGTGTAAAGTTTGGTTATGTCTAGGCCACACTGAAATGTTGTGTAGCCAATGCTGGAAAAAGTAAAACTTTGGAACTCTATAGAAACTTGTTTTTTTCAATTTTAAGTAATTGTTATTGTTTTAATGTTAGAACTACTCTTAAATAGTGTGTGTAAAACAACCACAGTATTTTTGTTCAACTTTTAGCTTCTTAGTGTAACTTTGATAAAATTATTGCAATTCTTTTGAGTAAAATGTTTTAAAAAGTAAATAAATAGTTATGAATTTTTTTTAGCAATATAATTTTGTGAATTTAGTGTTGAAATACTGAAAACATTCCTAGAATTAGTATAAAAATATGTTTAACTCAATTACAATTGTTAAAAATTTTTTACCGATTTTTTACGTTTTGGGTCTGTGAGACCCAGCCCGTCTACTTATGTAACTTTTATTTGCCCGTTCACTCTAGGGTTAAACATTTGTGTTACACTATTCTGTTAAAATTTAGTCATCATAATTATTATTTTCTTTCTAATAGTAGGATTCGTAGCTACTACAGTCGGCGCCGCTTATTGTGATCATATTTGTCAGAAGCATATTTGATAACAATAACCGAACGCTTAATCACGATGTAGTCTACAGCCTTACTGCATTGAACTCACTGTATTATTGCCACAACTGTTTGTTCTGAACGATATGTAAGCCTATCATTACATCAAGTAATTCTAATTCTGTAACACTATAATTAAACTGTACTTACCAAATTTTGATGCTATTCCGGACAGTTTTATGTACAGTAGTAGAATTTCTGTAATTTAGTTTTCTACTTGCTAAAATTAGTGGGCATATTTCATGTCAGTTTATTTTATTCCACTGTAGATTTTTTTCAAACACTGAATCTAGCATAATTGAAAAAAATACAGTATATAGAACTACGTAAAACACTTGATCAAAACATTTTAACACATAAAACTTCATTATAAAACACTTTAATCTTATTTGCACTTCAAATTTACATTTACTTTTTCTCGAAGAATTCCTCTAAACGTGACTGTCTGTAGTCTTCTCGTAAAATATTGTTATAAATTGTTCATATTCATAATGTTTGTTGAAATTTTCTGCTTTTTGTTAAACAAACTGCCTTAGAATCTCAAGAGCTTGGTGAACTTCCTGCTTAGATCTTTGCGGTACACATTTATCATTTTCGTCATCATCAATGCCTTCTTCTTCTTCAGTAACTTTTGATGTTGAAGCAACTACCTCACAAATATCGTCTTCAGTCATTTCCGCTGCTGTTTCAACACTATCGTCAACTTCCATCCACTCAGTATATTCTTTTAAGGACAAATCGAAAGGCTTCAAGTTCTCTTCAGAGTCTTCCTCAGATGTAGCTTGCTCTTGATTTTCTTCAACAAAAAAGCCACCTTTTCTAAAGCAATTTTTCACAGTTTTTTCAGAAACTTCATTCCAAGATTTTGCTGTCAGATGAATAGCATCGAGTAAAGAAGTTTTTTTAGCCAATTCATTTGAGGTAAGGGTTTGAAATTCATCCATATTTTCTATAATTCTAGCACGCATCTCTCGTCGATAAAAACTTTTGAGATTTTTAATTATGCCTTAGTCACATGGCTGAATAATTGCTGTAGTATTGGCTGGAAGGTAAATCACTTTGATGTGTTTTAGCTAGTGCTTATGTCATTATGTGCAGTACAATTGTCTAGTAGAAGGACAATGTTGCGTTTGAGGCTGGTATCCCAATTAGTCAGCCATTCATTAAAAATTTTTGATGTCATCCAAGCATTGGAGTTTGAATGATATTCAACCGGTAGCTTTTTGATACCTTGAAAACAACGTGGATTTTTAGATTTACCGATAATTAAGAGTTTTTCTTTATGACCAACCATGTTAACACAATACAAAACAGTTATTCTTTGTTTACATATTTTACAGCCGTTAGCAATTTCATTTTTAAATAAGTAAGTATGTTTGGGTAAAGCACGATAATAAAGTCCTGTTTCATCTGCATTGTATATGCAGCTAGGAGAATACGCGGCCAAAATCTTTGGCCATTCCTATTGTAACCAGTCCTCAGCTCCAACAAAATCAGCATTTCTTTCTTCACCACACGTTATTTTGTAAACAATGTTTTCCCTTTTCTTCCATCGATTGAACCATCCATCTGTGGCTTTAAAATCCTGTTTTCCTATTTTTTTTGGCAAGATCCTCAGCTTTTAGACGCATTAGTGGGCCGTCAACTCGAGCATCTTTTTCGCGAACATTTTTAAACCACAATTTCAAAGCTGATTCCACTTGTGGATCCTTCCCAGAACGATGTCTTTTGCTGTCAACATTTGCATTACACTTAGATAATGACAAGTTTTTTTTTTGTTGTTCAATATTTTACATAAAAGAGGTTGAGAAACGCCAAGTTGAGAAGCAGCATTTCTTTGACTCATTTTTGGTAATTTACTGTACCTATCTAGAATATCAAGTTTTTGTTTAAGACTTAAATCACGTCGTTTCTTTTGAGATTCGGACATCTTGCTATACTGTCCTTTGAAACTTCAAGTGACACTAAACTCTACAAAAAAAACGAAAAAGATCTTTAAAAATTAAGTTATGTAAAATCACACTGAAATACTGTAATATACGTTCATAAAAATTCACTGTTGGAAAATGCAGTAGGACTGTACTGTAAATGGTTCAGTAGTAACATCAACTAATGTTAACAAACAACTAAAGTCGACTCAAGCGAGGCTAGGGTGTTTGCGTAAACAAAGGGTAAGGGAGACATTCTGAGAACTGTGCTAAGTGCTGAAACCGTTATAAAGTATTTCTGTCATTCTAAAAATAAACATTCTATGAATTGGGCGTCATTGTGTGTTGCACGTGCTGTTTACACTACTTTGTAGACATTTTTACTTGGTCTATGCTAGTATACGCATATGATTTTGAATGGCAAATTAAATGATAATAATAAGCGAACAGATGATTACAATAAGCGGTCTAAATACAATGTATTAATATACGTCCGTGTTTGTTTTTCAATGAAACGATAACAATAACCGAATGATAACATTAACTGTGATCACAATAAGCGGCGCCGACTGTATAATATTTTTTCCCAAGCACTAAAGAAGTATGGGATATTACAGTGTTTAACATATTAATTAAAAAACATTATTTTGGCTAATAAAAAAAAATTGGAGTAGTCAAATATATGATACATAAGTAACAGAGTGACAAAATTTAGACATAAGTAATCTAGGGTCAAGTAACTACTATCGGATCAAAAAGTGTTGATACTCGAGTTTAAGTTTTTGCTACAAGGCAAATGGTATACAAATATATGTGCTATAACCTATTCAATTTTTAACACGATTGGTTTAATAGTTTTTATATTATAAATTATCAAAGTCTGACATTGTCTGAAAAACACCAAAAAAAACTGGTACTTTTTTCATTCAACCTGCTGAAAGACTAAGTTAAAACCTTGAATTTTATAGTCCATTACGTTCGGTGAATCTTATTAATCACTTAAACAATACTTTATGACTATCCAAACTATATATTTAGTAGTAGAAGTTGAAACCACAAAAAAAAATTAAGTTTACATTATTAGACCCAAAATTAAATTATGAAATTTTGGCGCATCTTGTTTTGTTATAAGTATATGGGTTGCCTTGTAGTAAAGGCTTAAACTCGAGTATCAACACTTTTTGACTTGATAGTAATTACAAGTTTATTACTTCTTTTCAATTGAATGAAAAACAGCTTAACCTAAATGATTTTGTCAGTATAATGAATGATTTTTTTCCACTGAACTTTTTTGATACAATTATAAACACATACTGCATTGATAAAGATTTATTTCCACAAACAACAGTAGTTTTTGGTTGGCTGCCTTCTGACCATGAATATTCCCTTGGTCCTATTTACTGGCTGTATGTTTCTAAACATATATTATTTGTCATTGGCAAGACAAAATAAGTTAATTTTAGCTCAATCTCCAAGTTATTTTTTTTAACAAAATCAAAGAGAGATTTTTTTTTAAGACCTTGGTCATTACTATTGATGCTCCGAATCATCATTGAGTTTATAAATTTAAAACAATTATTTTGATAAATTCATAAACACAACAAATGTAGCTAAAAACCAATGCCTTGGTATTTTAGAAAGAGCATATATATTGTGTGCACATTTTTGTTCCTTCAAATGCCTTTAGTTCTATTTGGCAAAATAAATGGAGGAACGTTTTTCTTCATAGTTCCAATCAATTTCAACGTCCAATAAACCATCAATGAAACTTATTCTCCTCTTTCCCATCAATAACTTCTTCATTAAAAAACTAACCATATTCTAATTTAAAAAATTCTCTTCTGATCTATCAGTTAGTTCACTTCTACATAGTATGTGAAATTTGTATCACTAAAACCCTGATAATAGTAAGTTAAATAAAGTAAATAATGAAGAAAATTAATTCCACATAATAAGTTGTGAGTTTTAAGTAGTACAGATACATGACACACAATGCTTCAACTCTCTCTGGTCAATAGTTCACATTGACAAGAGAGATGAGAAATGAGGAAGTAATGGGTCAAGGGTAACAAAGATTTACTTTTTGGTATTCAAGGTCCAAAACAGGAAAACTAAGGAATGAAATTTTAAAATGTACAACTGTGGTACAGTCAGAGTACTGAAAGATTAAAATGACTTTCCTGATTAAGTTTGTAATATATTAGTAATAAAAATAAATTACATAATTGTATAAAATAAGTATGTGGTGTATGAAGAAGGTAATATTAGGAGATCTCCCATTTTCAACTCAAGATATATATATTTTTATACAATTCCTTGCATTTGTTTATTTGATAAATTCACTTCTCCATTATATTTGACACTAAATTTGATAAAAACCTTGTATTTTAGACAATAGAATATATAACAGTTATTTCTAAGCAACACTAAACTGCAATAATTTCCAGTAATACATAATTTGATTGTTTCAGAGGGCGTACAATGGCTATAGGTTTGTCAGCAACTATGAGTTATATTTTTGAATTTTTAGTGACAAAAACATTTTTGCCTATAAAAACAGAACTGACATTATTGGGCACTTTCCTCACATTTGGTGTAATAAGTTTATTAGGTTTTGTGTATGTTTATTTTATGTTACCTGAGACTGAAGGAAAAACCATGGAAGACATTGAAAATAATAACTTCAATAAGAATAAAAGTTAATGTTTTAAAACAAAATATATGTGTTACTAAAGTTTCTATATTTCTCTATGTAACGAATCAAATTTTATAAATAAAGTAAATAGAAAATTGAAATACAAATAAATAAAAAAATTTTGTAACCATCGCTAAATAAAAATTGTTATTAATAAGTTTAAATGATTGCATTGCCTTTACCTCATCTTTATTTTAGTTTAACAACAGTTCCTTTTTAAACTTTCGCTCTGCTCTCTCTCTTGTATAGCAGATCATTGTGTTTTTTTTTGTGGTCATGCTATTTGTGTTACCCTGTCTTTACCTTTTGGTTTTCATGTATTGAGGGTGACAATGATTTCATCTGCTTATTTAGCAACAAATAATCTTTGCCATTCAGGCGAGTGAGAATTATTTACATGATTCACTGTCGCTAGATGTTTTAAACCTCCTTTCTTTGATAATTATTACCAACTATTTGAATGTATGCTAACATAATTTTAATTGTGATTATAGCAAATAAACTCACAAAGATATACACACAAAGACACACACATACATACACAGAGTCATACTCACACACACACACAAGTAAAAGGTCGTAATTGAATATTATGAATATATTTCTTAATTACAGCATTTGTGATCTTATGCCAATACATCCTAATTTTACTAGTCAACCTTTATTGACAAAAATAAATAAACAAAATTATGAAACAAGAACGTTATATTAAGGGTAGATTACTGTTTGAACACTTTACACCTCTTTTAAAAGGTTTAACAAAAAATAAATGATAAAAGTAGTATACCGCTGATGTAAGGCAGCCGAAAAACAATTTTTTTATAACACATAAATCATAATGGTCAAGAACTAGTAATGAAATCAGGGTACAAGTACAACATTAGACATTGACACAAAGAATCTGCAATGAGTGCCAAAAGCTGTTATCACAATGAAAAAGCCAAGTTGAGACAATATAGACTGCGTGAGATTGGTCAACTGCCCATTCTCAATTACTAACCGCTCACAAGTGGGTACATGGCAATAAACTTGTTGAATTTAGCAGGCGCGTATCCAAGGGAGGCGATCGCCCCCCCCCCCAACCCTCAAGAACTTTGGGTTAAAAATCGACAATATATTATTAAATTAGGACTTTCTATTAAATTAGACTTTTACTTAAGTTAATTCGTCTTTTATTGTAAGTAAAAAATAAAATTTTAATTTGAAAATGTGACTCGTTCCCTCTGCATACCCTCGTAAACGTCTAAACGTTTTAACAACAGATAGCGCTAGTGAAGCTTAGTCTCGAACATATGATTTACAATACGTAATTTTGCAAGCGTAATATTCGCAGTTGACTCCGGAATTGTTCGTGTTGGAAGAATAACTACTTATATTAATTAATAAACCATTTTTATAATAATAGCTTACTATGAAATTAATAATATTCTCTAGCCATAAGTGTTATCGAAACTGGAATAATTATTTATTAAAAAGTCTAATTTGCTACGAATCTTTATCACATTACCGATTTCTAACGCAAGCGTAGAAAGAACTTTTTCTGTTCTATGTTTTTACATACATGCACGTGCCCGTGCGTGTGCACACACACACACACATTATATATATATATATATATATATGTATATATATATATATATATATATATATATATATATATATATATATATATGTATATATATATATATATATATATATATATATATATATATATATATATATATATATAATGCATCAATCACCCTCCCCAAAGCAAGTCTCTGGATACGCACCTGTTTAGTTACTGCTATCAAAAGTTCTTCAGAACTTCTTTATTTGCATACTTAAATCATGAAATTTTTCCACTAAAATTATATAATTATCATTGAATGAAATACTTGGTTATAAAAACATATGGTTTTTATAAAGAAAACATTATCCGTATACTAACAATAAGTAAACTAAACATTTATTCATGTCTAGGCTGTCATTAAGTAGAACACATATTCTGAATAATTGTTTTAGTCTCCTTCAGGAGATGTTTATTGCGATAGACAAATCATGCTTGTATTTTTACAGAAAGTGTAAAGGTAACATCCTGTTTAATTTTACGTATATAAAGGTTTTAACAATAAGTTTATTTAGGAAATAAATCAACTGTTGAAGACATCAAGTTGCTCAGTCATTGTGTAATTTTATAAATTGGTTAAAGATATACTTAGTTTCTTTATTATAAGGTTAACCATCAGAAACATACTTATAACATTTTTTTGTAATTGAGAATTATAAATTAAGGTTTTATTTAAATTACTTAACTGTTTTATTAATTACTGTCTAATTAATTGAATCTATTATATGTTTGTCATTTCTAAAGAACAGATATTGTACTTTATAATAACAGTCTAAATTATTTGTCAATCAGATATAAGTTTTCTGTTTATGGAAACTTCCTTACCTGTAAAAATTGAATTATTTTTTAAAATCAGATATGTGTAATAGTAATAGGACAGAAATGTAAGCCACATACAAGACAATTGCATTAATTTTGTCTTAAATAATTCCATTTATTCAAACTGCTACTTTAAGTTTTCTGTATGACTTTTTTGTTTCTCTATCTTTAAATTTCATTGTTTGAAATAGTCAACTTAGACTCAAACTCAATTTAGTCAAGGAGAAGTTTATTATATTAATTTAAATATAAAAGGTTTAAAACGCCATTTTTCAGCATAGTTCCATTAAATTAGATTTCTGAATTTCTATGTTAATGCAGTAGGAAAATAAAAACTTGTTTCAGTTTTGTGTAACAAAACAATCATGAATGAAAATAAAACAACATGTGAAGTGCCAAGTAACATGTGTTTATACTTTGTTTTTTATTTAAGATTTCTTTTATTTAAATATTTTTATTCCTTGTTAGTATTTTTACCAGTGTAAAGGCATGCATTATTCTGTGACTATAAAAGTTCAGTGTGTGAGAAAAAATCTTATACATCTTTTTAATTTAAAATTAGGTTTTAATGGATATTTTAGGTTTCTATAATTTTTAAAATAATATTTACCAAACTAAAACTTTATTGTAGTTTAATAAACTAGAAAAAATGTTTTTGAATCAAGCCTAAATGACTTATTTTACTTTTATCTTCTATAAAATAATAAATAGGAAAATGACTGAGTGTTTCTCTTAATCTATTACAAAAAATCTGTTTTTTAACAAAACTAAAATTTGCCTATTGACAATACCTTAATTATTTCAATTACTAATGTTATGTAATCGAGTTTTTTTCTTGCTTATTTAAAACTTTTCTGTGATCTGCTTCAATATCTTGCAAACTTTTTCCCTCAGTTTCTGGGAGTTGGAAATACAAAAATACAAATCCAATTGTACTTATCATTCCATACAGGAAGAAAACTCCAGCTAAACTAATGACATTTTTTATTGTAAAAAATGTTTTTCTTACAATAAAACCAAATACGTAGTTCATAGCTGCAGCAATCCCTGTTGCTACTCCCCGACCTCTGTAATAAAGATAAACAAGCCATTTTAAACATTTCATTGAACTTTTTGTATTATGTTTAAATAGAAAATCAAAGTAATTATAAATCTAAAGAAATTCATAGGCATCATTAAATAATTTGTTTCTTATGTAAGACATGGGGGCTACTAGATAAATTTAAGTGGAATTATTGTCTAAATATAAAGAAAACTAAGAGAGGATCATGACTTCTCTGGACTCAGACATTTCTCTGAACTATACCTTATACACTGTTAACTAATACCTAAATTTGAAACATATAATAAATACATACTATATTACATTAATAATATAATATTATGAAAACATTTATTATTGAAAATATTCAAGATTAATGGATAAATATCTGAAATTTTCTTTAACTTAATACAATTACTTTCAAAATTATTATAAATTAATAATATTATAAACTCTAAACATAATTCTAAAGTGTATAGTGAAATAGTTGTTTTATTATTGTTAGCAGACATTTTTTAAAATTTCATTGAGCATTTACTGTTAAAAAACTTTAAATAATAAATTACCATAAAAAATATAGCCTCATATGATTCTGAGCCTGGACATTTAGCTTTAGTTTAATATAAGGGCTTTGCAATTACATAGGCTACACCTAAGTAGGCTATATATTTCTCTATGAAAATTTTAATAATCCTGATAAAACCAATAGAACAAAATTGCTTCATTAGATTTGTCTAGCTAATGTGACTTTATGACCACCATTTCAAAATATTTCACACTTCTTTCCTTTTTTATGAATGCTGTCTCTTTCATCTAATCTCACAATTTATATTTTTAATCTCTGTGACTACCATGACCAATAAATCCTTTTACTGAATATTTCAACTTAAACTATTTGTAGAAATTTTGTGAGTTTCTTTTTTATGATCCTTGAATAAAATATCCTGCACTAGGAAAAATGTTATAAATTCTCATCTTTCACCACTAAGTTTTAGTTTGCATACTTGTAGCTTGATGTGGTATTCCACTGCCAGGTTTTGAATTTATTAGCTGCATAAGTGTTTGAAAATTTATTTGGTTTTTTATTACCTTCATATTCTTTGTATACAGGAATTCACATTAGTACGAGTCACTTATGCCTATCAAAATGTAAGAAATGTAGAAAAATCCACAAGAAAAATCCACAAGAAAAATTTGGTTTTTAACTTTAGTGTAACTCAGTAAAATCTGTAAATGAAAAATCAAACAGTTCAAATGCCACACCAACATCTAACTAAGGGTGTAAACATGGTTGAGAATCTACCAATGTATGTGTGTGCAAAAGTGTGTGGAGATTTTAGGGATTCTAAAAACCCTAGAAATACATGAGAGAAATAATATTTATTGATTCGATATTCACATGAGCTACTAGTTTTCAACTAAAACACTTCTACATATGTTATAATTGCCTTTAGTACCACTTACTTTTAAGATTGTTGAGGACGGGCGTTTCCCATTGTCAACCCATTTACAATGAGGTAGATGTGTCCCATTGTCAACCCAGAACCCATCTTAACCTAGAGGTCAGTGACGGTCTGAGTTGACAACGGAACATATCTCTCAAAATGGCATAAAACAGCAATTATAAAAGTAAGTGCTACTATAGGCAAGTGTAACATATGTAGAAGTGTTTTAGTTGAAGTAATAATGTTAAAGCTTCCGTTTATGAGTGTGGGGTAAATTATGTTCCATGATATGTTTGCCAGGGAAGTGTTACGACTAAGGTTCCCAGAAGGATGTCAATACACCTCTGAATGGTGGGCCACTAGTTCTACTCAACCTTATGACATAGTTGTTGATCGTATAGGCTACTAATTTTCCTTTATATTTAGGAAAGATTAAATTTACTCATTTTATTATGTTTTTAGTTACAAAATGTTATAAATATTATCATACTAGGAATACCTGAATGGAAAAATTTCACTCAAATACATCCAAGGTAGGGTACCAAGCCCAATTCCATAGATATAATTGTTTATAGTGTAAATAACAAATGGAAATGACCAATATCCATCTGCGGAGACACTATTTGGATAAAATGCATAGACACCAATAGCAATGCATAAAATTGCACAACCCAATGTACTACATAGTGCAATTCTCCGCTTTCCTAAGTAGTAAACAACAGCCATCAAAGTGACTGTCCCTAATAGTCCTGCTGCTGAAGAAACAACCTAAAATAATAAACAAATTCATCAAAGCTGAAGTTTTATTTCATTAAAGAATACAATTAGGTTCATTAAAAAAAGTATTAAATTCACTTTTGGAGTTTTCAATTGGCTTTACAAAAGAGGCCATCTTTTGTAATTTACTTCTGATTGATTTTTTTTTCTCATAACAAACATTTTAGTTACTCTTTCAAGAAAAAATTATCGAAATATTTCAACATTACTGCTTTTAGAGACAAATTTAAAATGCTTTTAGTGGTCTAAGATATTGAATAGAAATTTGTCAAAACCATTTAGTTTTACTAATTTTAAAAATACTCAACTAAGTGAATACGTAATTGCTTACTTGCTTACGAGTTTCAAAACATTCGTTCCTTTTACGAAGCTAACCCTCTACTGGCGCCATCGGTTAGGTGTTAAGGCTCTAATGGGAATGGATTTATAACAGCCGAATGGGGTAGGTTCCCCATATATCATTCCCATTAGATCCTTTACACCTAACTGATGCCGCCAGCAGAGGGTTCGCTTCGTAAAAGGAATGAATGTTTTGAAACTCGTCAGCAAGTAAGCAATTACGTATTCACTTAGTAAAGTATTTTTAAAATTAGTTTAGTCAGTGAATTCAAGATGATTACATCAAGCAAATTCTATTAGTTTTGTTTGTATAAAAGAAGATAGATTAATATAAATTACGCTATAGACCATGAGAATACAAAAAGGTAAGTGTTTTTGCACCAAATCCTCTTCACCTGGTATAAAGTATTAAAATCTATTATTATTATTATTATTATTATTATTTATTATTTTTTTATCCTATTGAGGAGTTATTATACAGATATTTTTGTAAAATTAATTATTTATGTGAAATTGAGATCCAAATTTAATATGATAAATCATAGTTTTCATTTATTTTTATACTTTCACACGAATACAATTTAGTACCACAGTCCTTGTCCTTATGTTTCGATTTGGCAAAATGTTTCATAATTTTGTTTTTAAAACTTTTAGTGGTAGATGGAAAAAATAATTAACAATTATAATCTCTACTTCCATGTAACGATTGTTTCTAATTTTTAATCTACATGTTACTTTCTTCTTGCTTGAAGGATTCAAAACCGAAGAGTTTATTGTAAGTTTGTACTCCAAAGATATATTAAACAAGTCTTCCATATTCTCTCAAGTTATCTTAGAACCATTTCCATCAAAGTAATACCAAATTTTAATTGATATCTTCTTTAACTTTAGCTACAATTTTTATACTAAAACACTTGAACATTTAAAAAGTCACTCTTTAGTACAGGATTTAACCTCCTTTAGTTTGGGTATCTATCAAATTAATGCACACTTTAACCATATCGTTGTTCTCATCTGTGATCTATGTTATATACAATAGATAACTTAGTTATTATAAGTTAGCGGCGATTAAATTCAACTTGGTCTTCTCGCAAATTATCTCCTTTTTTCGGCAGTGATAAGCAGCCACTCAAAAAAATTACTCGACTTGATTCCTCCCTGTCATTTTGGCTCAAATGAAAGATCGAGCCAATTTATCAAATTTAGCTAATCATACACTTATCAAATTTACCATTATCTTCACATGGGCATTATTTTCTCATTGAACATTATTCGACAAGTGTTAGCACACAGTCAACTAGTGTGAAAAGTTTGGATAATATATTCCTTTAGTGAACATTTCAACATACTCAATTTAAGGTGTTTTAGTGAAAAGTTCTAGAGCTGTGCACACCCGATGCATTCAGTTAGACCTGTAAAAAAACACTCTATTCAACATACGTTAGCATTTTTTTAGCAATTTTTCATCATTAAAACTTTGTTCTTAAACTACTTGGTTAATTAAAAACTCAAAGTAAGTCACACATTTGCCTTTTAAATTTATCTGTGGTCCTCCGGATTTATTATTATTTTTTACAGTCTTCTTGCCAAACTCGAGGGCTGAACGCCACATGTCACAGATGCCTACAGTACCAAATGACAACTTATAGACAGGTGTTACATATTAATATATCATTAAGACCCTTGTAAATAGCTTACATACTTGCCTATAGTAGTACTTACATATATTTGTTGAGGACGGCCGTTTCGGGAGATGTGCCCCATTGTCAACTCAGACCTTAACTCAACAAATATAAGTAAGTGCTACTATAGGCATGAATGTAAAATATTTACAAGTGTTTTAGTGAAGACTAGTAGTGAAAACATGATAGTAAATTAAGTCAAATACTCATATAAAAAGAAGTTTACCAGAAATTGGCAATGATCACAAAAAAATCACTTCACAAGCCAAGGCGATACTAAAGGTTATGTTTGTCATTACAAACCTGGTGTTAGAATGCTGATTCATCTTGGCCAATACATGAGTTAATATATTTTCAGAGGAAAAGTGATCCAAGTTTTTTGAAAATATATGGTAGGCTATGTTGACAAGGATTTAACAAACTTTTTGAAACTATGATTTTGACTTGGTTCACCTTCACACTAAATGATATCTATATAATTTATTATAATATTACCAAATAGAGAAGATAAATTTTTAACCTACATTTGCTCTAAAAGGTTCCAGATTAAAGCCAAGTTCTGTAAAGACCGAAATAGTATATGCTGTAACAACACTAGGACCAGCTGCTATTTGAAAGAAAAAAAATCCAAGCATAAATAAAAGAGCGTGCAACATGGTTGGTTCCAGTAAATCTGTAATTAAATTTTTTACTTTTGAGTTTTTCTCTCCTGTAGGACTTAATGTCTTACTCTCACTACCTTTAGTGAAATGTTCTAACTGGTCTTCCTTTTCGTTTTCATATTTCCCTTGGAAACTGTTATCATTTGTTACAGATTTAATTCCATGATCATTTCTAAAACCTTGTTTTGAATTTTCATCAGCAATATCAATCAGATTAGAAAATTGTTTATTCATAGAAATTTTACTCCTGTTATATGACACTAACCCAGAAAACTCTCTTTCAATATTTTTTGGAGGAACCCAACCTCTTAACCAGCATAAAGCCTTTTCTGCCTCTTCAGTGCCTTTATGAGCTAAAAGCCAAATCGGAGATTCTGGAATCTGTAAAACAAATATTATATCACAGCAGAGTCATATTGTGTAATTTAGGAGTTTAACAAAGTTCATTTATAGGAATGGTTGATGATTCTTAAGCTAGCAATTAATAAATATAACTTAGAAAAGTAATATGAGATAGATCTGTATTACAGTTTAGAACTTCTATTGAAAATTCACTAACAGGTATCAATTGCCTATATTCAATTGTTGAATAACATAACTTTATGAGTGTATATGGCTATTTACAAGGTATTTTTACAAATCTATATATTTAATTTCAGAAGGGAATCGGTCTCATTAATTTTCTCAAACAAGAAACAAGATAAGATTCATTTTGAAGCTTGATGGCTAAAGAGGGTGGGAAAACTATCAGACATGTCAAAAACTACCTAGACTCCGCCCCACTGACCTTGATAGCTCCAATGATTTTCTAATGGGAATATCACTACATTAAGTTTATTAATATGTAAGCCCAATATGCCGGATGATGATTAATAAATATACCGGATGGTGATAACACCAGCTGACGTAAACTGCTGATGTGAATTTGATTGTTTATTTATTTTATTTTCTGTTGTTTTATTTATTGTTCTGTTTAATTGAAATGTTGAAAGTATCTAATAGAAGAAGGTTGTGAGTTTGTATAAAATCATTTGGCGATGGTGCGCAGTAAAAATAATGGTTAAGGATAATTTACAAGAACATAGCATAATGTATTGTTTGTTTGTTGATTTTAAGGTTCTGTTTCAATAAAAATTTTGAAATGAATTGTAATGAAGGAAGACCAGGAATTCATAGATGAGGAATGATGTACAGCAAAGAAAAAGATTAAGGATCATTCACAATGCCGGAGGAGGTACTGATGAATATATCAACCATTTTAAATAATGAAAATTGTGATTTATTATAGATATTGCAAACTATTTAAACACAAATAAATAAGGAAAATTATGTAATTCAGAATAGTGTTGTTAGGCTTGACCAAAGCTGCCAGCATTGTAATGCACTGCATTTTCCCAGTGAGTTAGTAGGAGGACACTTGACTTATGTTGAAACAATGGACTGGTATTGCTATCACAGCTCAGAAAAACTTAGATTTGCATCATTTAATGATGAACAGTAGACATTTTATTTACAATATAAGAAAATATAACAGTCCCATGGCTTTTGCATCTTTTCAGTGTGCACCAAAGAGATACCTGGCAATGGTCCTTATACTACTAAGGTGCAAAGCTGGATTTAAAGGTATATGTCAAACCTCTTTATTCTCCACATAAGTAAACACCTTTATATGATCTGTTATAAATAATCGATTCAACAGTCGTAAACAACATCAGATTGGCAAGGTTAGAAAACCAAAATTTGAATCAAGAAGTTTAACCACCATTCGTGGACAACTACATGGCGAAGTTCTGGGGGTTCAACATCTCCCAAAACGGAACTAGTTGCTCACGTTAAGATGGAATCAACAAATATTTAAACTAAACACTTTTAAATGTTTATAAACTTGCCTATAGTAGCACCTACTTTGTTTGTTGAGGATGGCTGTTTCGGGAGATGTATCCCATTGTTAATGAAACAGCCGTCCTCAACAAACAAAGTAAGTGCTACTATGGGCAAGTTTATAAACATTTAAAAGTGTTTAGTGATAACTAGTATCTCATGTGAAGATGGAATCAACAAATATAAATATAAATATTTAAACTATTAAAAAGTTGAGTTAATAAATTTACGGTCTGAGTTGACAATGGGACACATCTCCCAAAACGGAACTAGTTGCTCACATGAAGATGGAATCACCAAATGTTTAAACTAATAAAAAGTTGAGTTCATAAATTTATGGTTTGAGTTGACAATGGGATACATCTCCAGAACAGGCATCCTAAACAAATATAAGTAAGTGCTACTTTATTCAAGTTTGTAAACGTTTGCTTTAGTGAAAACTAGTAGCTCACATGAAAATGGAATCAACAAATATTAAAAAGTATTTAACGGTGAGTATTTCTTTTCATTTTATTGTAATAAATAAGCAACATTTAGTGATGTTCAACAGCTTACATTTTATTTAAAAGATGTAAGCAAGTAATGATCTAAATAATGAAAGAGGTATACAAATATTTTTATGTATATCTTAGAAAAAATTATACTATACCATTTATTTTAAATATAATAACAATAAATTGTAGTCAAATAATACTCAAAAACCTCTAATACAAATATTTTATTTTAGTCAATGTACATTTGGGATACCAAGTATAACAATCCAAGGAGGCATAATATGGGTTTGTCCAAGATGAACTACAAAAACTTCAAAGGTTTTATAAACTAATTTCAAGCGCCTCTGATGAGGGTTATTAATAATATTCATCAGATAGAGTAATCAAGATCAAACTAGTGTGACTGAAAAATGTTTGTTGTCTCTGTAAGTTTTTCATAAATTCATTTAAATTATTGGTTTAGAAAGTTGATAATTAGTGTAATCTGAAACATTAAAGTTTTGCCCATTGTTATAGACAGTAAAATCCATAAATTCAACACCTGCAGTCCATGCATATAAGAAGACACATGACTTTTAACACAGACACTGATGGAAATCATCTAATGCAATTGAAAACATTTTGTTTCAGTAAGATTTCTTACATTATATCATATAATTATTAATTAATTTAATAAATATCTCTTTCCTATCATTATAATTTACTCATATGATGCATAAGAATGTATTTTTCCTCAAATGTGTTCCATTTTTAACTTATAAGACAGCTAAAGTGAAACCTCTAATTGTTAAGTTGTACAGTATGAGTTAAAAGTTCTAACTAATATAGTATATACCCATTTAATTTGTAGGTTTATTAACATATTACACATATCAGAAAAAAAATATTTTTAATAAGGATTTTTATTTTTAGCCCTTATAAGCTTAGGTTATTAAATGTTATGACAATAGTAATATAAAAATGTAAATTTAAGTACTTTTGTACTCAATGTAAAACAAAACTTTTGTATAATATAGAAACAACAAATATTAAACCACAATAATTGTTTCCACTTATGTGGAACTTAACTATTAAGCTTTGTTTCTACTTATCTGATTAGTAAAGTACAGTGTGTGAGGTTTAACGGTGTCCCTCGTTCTGCTCTAGCATTTGACTACTAGCCTAACTGAAAACATACAATACATACATCCTCTCTTTCTTAATAGCGTCTCTTTCTTTGCAGAAGCAGATCAACACATTTAAAGATCAAACTATTACAGTATTATAATTTAGTTAATTAGAGCTGTTTCCACTTTAAACAAACACTGATGTTTTCTGAAGTGTTGAGTTTTGATTCCACACTGCAGCCCAGTCCACCCTAGCGATCTCAAGGTCAGAGACACGGTTAAACCTCACACACTGTACAATACGTACGTCATAAGAATGAAAACAATTGTAATTCTATTTATGTTTACCTAGATAATTTCACATTAAAGCATATCACTTAATAGCATAAACCATTCTAGTAAAAATCCATTGCAATACTAGAAAGAGTACAAGATTAATTGTCACATAGAATTCATTTCATGACATTTTTTAGACAGATCATAAAAACATTGCTTCAAGCATTGTTGAATAATGTTTATATTAACATGCCTATTAGGCTTTGTCTAAAGAAAGGATTGAAAAAAACTATTATTTGTAACATGATTGGAAAGTGGAAACTATGAAAAAATTTGAACTAAGGTTAAAAAACTACCTGTGCAGATAATGACAACCAAGCATTTCTGATGCTAGAAATGTTATAAGTCTGAGGTAAGCTTTTGACTTAAAAATGTTGATAAATCTTAGTGTCTGTCTTCATATAATGTTTGCTAAGATTTTTACAAAACTAAGAAACATGTTGTTTTTGTTGCTACTTGAAAAATCACCTAAAGTATAGATACAAAACCTATTTTTGACTATAAGTGCAGAAACTATAGAAGTATACACGTGTTGGTGAAATGTTTTTTATAACTTAGAATAATTCTAAATAATAAGCCCTGTATAGACTTACTAATGTAATTGTTATAGCTGAGAGTACAGGAAGAAGAGTACATAAATACGCAATTGTCCGCCAGTCATACCACACCCCAAGAATGTTAACAACAATTGATCCCATTCCAAAGAATAATTCCGAAAACGATGTAATGATGCCTCTTACTTTAGGTTCTGTGATCTCTCCAATGTATGTATAGGTAGGAGATTCCATAAAACCAGCACCTGAAATTGCAAAGTAAATCAGATAATTATAAAACTCCAAGTTGCTATGCAAACTAAGAAAGCTAAAATTACAGTAGAGTTTCGGATTATATAAAAACATGTTCCTCTACATTAGAAAAAATAGGGGTATTAACAAACTCTAATACTACAATTAAAAATGGACTAAATAAGTTTATGGAACTTATTATGAACATTTCTTGGAAGTCCAGATCATTTCCTTTTTACACCATATTGATTTAAACACATCTTGGAAGCCTGACTCATTTCCTTTGCATACCATATGGCTATTAAACATTTCTTGGAAGACCGACTCATCATTTATTTTAAAATAGATAAAATAGGCTCAAATTTTACAGAAGCTTGTAATATTGGGACTCAGAGTTTCGAAACGCCACTGTATATCATTAGTGTATTATATATCGTAAATTTTAAAAATTAGTACGCATTAAATTGGTACACATTTTTATTTAGTTAATTAGAGGTTACCTAGTGAGAACTATTCACAAAGGTGAGAATTTGAGTTCACTATTTTGACTTTTACCTTTGGTACAGATTTGTTTTATTCAGGTTTTAAACATATTTTAATAACCTTAATTTTACATTACTAGTTTTAGTATTTACATTGACTAAATCAAATCCCTTGGCAAAAAAACTACTACTTACTGATATTTTTCAGCTGACGCATTTCGCAATAGGTCAGTACATTGTTCAATCTGTGTGTCACAAACAAGACTGTTGCTCAAGTGTGTTGTATTGGTGTTCTGTGGTGTATTATTGATCATAGAGTAGTTTGTTAACAGTGTGTTCAAACATAGTATTTGACTGTGAGTGTGTTTGGTTGTTTATAATGTGTTGTGGAGGGTTTTTATGGTGTTTGTATATCTCGTAGTTTTCTGTTGTGTTTAGTTTGTTGCTTTTTTTGATTTAGTGAAGGATTTATAGAGTTGTGTCTATATTAATGTAACTGTGTAAAGTGTGTGTGTGTGTGTATGGCAAGGTCTGATTTGGGTTTTGTACTTTTTATGTCTTTTATGGGTTACATAAACGACATAACAACATCATCTTTTATGATGTTACACATTTTGTATTGTGTTACACACATATCGTGTTACACACATACACCAATATAGACACAAATCTAAAAATCATTCACTGCATCAAAAAAGCAATAAACCTAAACACAACAGAAAACTAGGAGAAAAATGACTCACAGCATTGAGCAAATCACAGACCTAGTGTGACAGTAAGTAGTGGGTATTTTTGCCAAGTGATACTAAAAGTAGTTATTTAAATAAAAAACCTTAAGATGTGCAGCACAAAAACTGCAAGTGTTAATTTTAATTACTAATTTATTATTAAAATGGAATGAAGTCAAAGAATTGTTCACAGTTGGTTTCTAGATTTACAATGGTGTTCAAAATCATTAGTAAAGAAAAACTATTCACCTTAAATTACTATAAATATTACATAACTTTTAATAGTGTTTCTTAAAATCTTATTACTGCTTTGATATTATGCCCAAAAACTGTTTTCGTTATAAATATATCCCATCTGCCTGCCTAAACACTTTATTCAATAATTGTGACTAGTGTCATTTTAGTGCCTTAATTAAAATCAGTAAGTGGTATTGTAAGTCTACACTATATTATTAAAAAAATATTAGGATTTGAAAGACATCAGCAAATAGTTAACAGTTTTCACTTAGTTACTCAATAATTACTTCTGAAAAAAATATTGTAAACAATGTGTGTTGTAATATTGTATTCCTAATGATACTGTACAAATTATCAATAATAAAATCTTCATCATCATTATTAAATTCAAATAAAATAAAGTTTAAAACTATACAGTCAATTTGTTTTAAACTTTTGAGTGGAAGTAATGTACCTAATCCCAGGAAAAAGCTTGCAGCATAAAGAAGAAGGACTGACTGAGTTGTAGAAATGATGAGCCAACCAATAAAGAGTGGAATATTAAGAACAATCATCGCTTTCTTACGTCCAATTGGTTCTAGAATCAACGCTGAGAAAAGGCATCCAATTGGCTGTCCAATAAACAGCAAGCTTGCTGTAGACAAATTATAGATATTATTTTAGGTAAATTTGATCTAAATAAAATAAAATTCTACGTTTTTACTGTGATAAAACCCACTATAATTTAATAGAAGTCTTAAAATTATTTTTAATATAAGGTTTGCATAATATTAAAGACAGTGTTTATAATAGTATTTCAAAGAAACCCATTAAAATGAGCCTTGCTTTTACAGACTAACAGCAGCTGACCAAATATTTAAAAATTTCTTTTTAGACTTTCGTCTTACAGTCTAAATCATACACCTTATGACTTCAACAGCTGACATATTAAAAGTCCCAGTAGTTAAATTTACACAGTGGATATGAAAAAATATTTTTCCTATTATTATTTTTTTAATGGTTACTAGAACTTGGTTTACCTATGGGCAATTTTTGTGTGTGAAACATATAACTGAGAGGCTGAATCTGCCAAGTTGCAGAAATTTTAAAAAAATCATATTAAATATTAGACTTTCCTTAGAAACTGTAATTATGCATTAACTCAGATTGTTTGTAGTCAGTTATTTTAATTGCACTAGACTAATAACCATGAAAGAATAATCTGTAGTTCCAATAATTACTAGCTGAAAGTACATAATACTAGCTACAAATAACAAGGGTCTTGGTCCTGTACATTTGGTACTCATATTTGATGAAGAAAACCAATTTTTAATACTATGTTAATGTTGTTACTATGTTAATTTCTTAACAATACCGACAAAAAAAACTATTAAATAATATCAAGACACTTGAACTCTCAATCACAATTTATATTTATATAAATATATATTATTATTATTATTATTATTATTATTAATGCTATTACTGTACATAATTTGTATTTATATTTATATTATCTTACACCTTTTAAAAAATGTTTTAACTTGCCTATAGTAGCACTTACTTTGCTTCTTGAGGACGGCTGTTTCAGGAGATGTGTCCCTTTGTCAACTCAGACCGTAACTGATTTCAAGGTTTACGTAGGTTAGGGTGGGGGTGGGATATTTTGGTGGTGTGGGTGTATTTTGTGTGTATTAGGAGTTATGATGTCAAAAAGTGCGTGTGAGTTGTAATGTAATTGTGTATTGAGTATGTGTGTAGGGTGTAGTTTGAAGTGCCTATATATTTCGTATTGTTCGGTTGTGTAGCGTTGGTTATTTCTGTGTTGTTTAGGAAGAATTTGTAGGTTAGATGTTATGTCTATGTAGTCGTGTTTTGTGGAGTTGAGATGATCGGCGAAGTTTGATTGGTAGTTATTGTTTTTTAGTGCTTTTATATGCTCTTGGTAATGTGTGTAGAATGACCTCCCTGTCTGGCCTATGTAAAAACTGGGGCATGAACTGCAAGTTAGTTTGTAAACTCCAGTGGTGTTGTAAATGTCATTGATTTTGCTGTTGGGTTTAAATTGTTTGTTGAGAGTGTTGTGTGTGGAGTAAGCTATTTTGTAGTTGTGTTTTCGTAATGTGTTGGTTAGATTGTGGGTTTTGGATGATCTGTATATTTATATTATGTTTTGTTAACTTCCAGTAAGAAAGCTACTTCTTATCACTAAATGAAGTAAAATAAGGTAAAACTTTTGTGTAAGCAGATACTTGTCAATCACTTATTTGAACACTTAAAATTCTCAGTTCGAATCCCGATAGACCCCCTAAAGTTTTATGATTTAATTATCAAATAAATATCTGAAAAACTTCATTAGCATCAATTGTCATCCATTATAGATTTAAAAATATGTATTTGAACTTGTTTTGATGAATAAAAACCTATTTAATTAACGGTTGAACATTTGTACAAGATATATATCAGGAGAGTGTGAGCTAATAGAAGGAATTTTTTAAAATAAAAATTAAACCAATAATTATTAAAAAAAATTTTAATATGTTTTTACTATCACATGACAAATACCTTATTTGTTATCAACTGAGTGCCTTAACTACCATTACATCTCACCATTAAAATGCTGTTTGTTTGTACAACTCCTAAGTTGTGCCAAACTTGTAGAAAAAGTTACCTTTGATGTTGCAACACCAAGTCAAATGTAATGCGCAACACAGTACTCTTTTTGAGACACAATCAATCTAATTTAAAACATGGACAGATATTATACTAAATTTTAAAACCCACCACAACCTATACTTAACTTGTATACACCTACTCTACAACAAATTCAACTGCAATTCCTACAATAATTTTTATAGTCACCTCATACAATACACTCTTACATTACACATATAAAATATACATTGTATCTAATACATATTATAAATTTTTTTTGTACAAAACTTTACTGCTCTCGCTCTTTATTCAATTCACAGAAAATTAACATTTTATTCAGTTAAAATTCAATTGGAAAATAGACCATATTTATAAAACACCTCTTCTTATACATCACAACTGTAAGTACTATCATTTTACTTTTTGTTACTGATTAAATGGAACATAGAAGTTAATAGGATATTCCATGGAAATGTCTACTGACCAAACCACGAAGCTTCTTCATCAGTAAATGAAAGTTCACTTGGAGCATTCAATAGGTATCCAATAATAATAGTTTGGTAGCCTATAACAGCTCCCAGATCGAACAAGAGTAAACTCTTAGCAGATCCTGCCAATACCTGAAATAAAATATATTTTATTTTAGATTCAACACAAGTAAATTTGTACAACACAAGTCAACTTTTACTTTGTTAAAAAAAAGATTTAATTTATCGTGAAATTTTTAAATAGGTAATTTCATTTTAAAAATTAAAATATCAATTAAAACAGTTGTTACATACAAATAATTACCAATTGTTGGGATGTACATCCTGAGCGAGATAGAAACATAAACCTGATTTTTTGATAAACACTTATTTAGCAATTAATATGAAAAATGCACTGATTAAGTGTAAAACACATCTTCTGAGAAATATCACTAAGTGGTGAATTTTTGCCAAATAAATTGAAAAATGAATGTTTAAAATTATTTTCCATGCCATGTTATAAGTTATTTAATACCAATCATTATTTCGGGTATCTATTATAGGACTTGAGGTTCAGTTTTAATTTTCTGATATGTTTCATTTATTATAGCAATGCAATCAAACCTCTTATATACCGGTTATTTACTGGATTATAATTTTCAACAAAACACCTAGAATGTCCTCACAATAAAGCGATAAGAATCAATCTGAGTCATGGTGGATCTGACTTGTCAAGATTCAGCTTAGGGTTTCATAACCCAAATATGCTTAGCATGAGTTCTTGCTATCAAAGTAGTCTAATATTCTTAATACAGATGGTCAGAGAATCTGCTTAAATCACAAGTACGAGGGACATCAAGCTATTTATTATGAATATGAAAGAATATCTTATTGTGTTTAATGAGAAGGACAGAAAACAACAACAATTAAAACTACCCACTATTGCTTCTGGGTGAAGAAATATTTGAGCATATCAGGTAATTTTACAAGTTTGCTATAATTTAATTTAACTTTGCAATAAATTATAGTTTAATAAAGTATCTCACTAATTCAAAAAAACTACACAATTTGTTTAGTTGTTCTGCAGCTCATTTAGGTGTGTGCTAAATATATATATATATATATATATATATATATATATATATATTATATATTTAGTCACACACTTAAATACCTATATTTATTTACTCTTGAATTTTGTAGTTAATTACGTTCGGTGTATCTTAATTAATCAACAAAATTTAAAGTTTGGATACTCATAAACTAATGTTAAAGTGATTAACATTTATTTAGTTACACACCTAAATGAATGGAAGCCATCTTTTTTTCCTTACGGAGGTCTCTCCCTACCAGGATTTCTAGCTTATAAAGGAGTTTTTACTTCTAGAGATTTATTTAAAACACAGCTAACATAAAGTAATAAACATGTATGTATTGCATAGTTGACATTCATTAGAATTTGTCATAACTTACAAAGAGTAACCAAAAGTTCTTACACTAATGCATCATTTACTTTGAACAATCTAATAATTGCTTCTGAGTTTCTATTTTAGACTTCATGTATGTTTTTTCTAGTTTGTAAATTTCGAAATCTGGTTGCTGTTCATGACGAGCTGGTTGTTAATTACTTATTACACTTTTGCTATTACTTACGACTAGAATTTTTGTTAAATAAAGGTTGTTAAATTGTAAACTTACACTTGAAGGAAACGTTTTCGTCTTACAACTTCTTTAGCCTCGTATTTTTGCCGCTAGGAATGTTGCAGTTGTGCTTCCATTTTTTGTAAGTTAGAAGTGATGTGATCGAAGGGTATGTGTGGTCTGTGCCATGTTTGTTCATTTAGGATGTTATTTTTTGTGTGTTGCTATGTCTATACATTTCATACTATATTATAATGTGTTTAATTTATGGCCTTTGTTGCATGTGTGGAGGATGCTCATGTTATTTTCCATACTTTTGCATGAGTGTTTAGTGTCCATCAGATGATTTGCAAAGGTGGATTCAATAGTAGTGTGCCGTGCGCTTTTGTGTTCTTTATATCTTTCGGCAAAAGATCTGCCTGTTTGTCCAATATAGAACTTATTGCAGTTGTTGCATTTTAGTTTGTATACTCCTGGGATATTGTATGTGTTGGTATTGTTATTAATGCTGTGCCTGATAACTGTTTGGCTTTTATTTGTTGTTCTGTAAGCTACATTGTATTCTGCTTTTTTGAATTGGTGTGCTATTTTATTTGTGAGTTTGTTTATGTTTGTGAGGGTGATGAAATTGTTTGTGTTTGTGTTGTTGTTACTGTTCTTGTTGAGAATTTTTCTGTGTAGTTTGTCTATTAAATAATTGGCATATCCATTTTTGTGAGCTAAATATTTGATTGTGTTTAGTTCCTCTGTGTAGTTAGTCATGTATGGAAAAGTATGCAAAAATGTGGAAAATAACATGAGCATCATCTACACGTGCAACAAAGGCCATAAATTAAACACACTAGAACAGTATGAAATATATAGACTTAACAACACACATCCTAAATGAACAAACACGATACAGATCACACAAACTCTTCGAGCACATCACTTCTAACTCTCAAAAAATGCCGAGGAAGCACAACTGCAGCATTCCTAGCGGCAAAAATAGGAGGCTGAAGAAGTCGTTAGACGAAAACATTTCCTCCAAGTGTAAGTTAACAATTTAACAACCTTTAGTTAACAAAAAGTCTGGTCGCAAGTAATAGCAAAAGTGTAATAATTTGTAAATTTCATCAATTATTGCTTTACCAACAATCACATACTATTCAAAAAAAAAATTGTAGAGAATGTACACTATATTTAAAGTTTCTCTGAAATGAAAAAAATGCATAATTAAATAAATAGTTTATGTTTATATTATATTCTTACAGTACCTGTGGCAAGATTCTTCTGAAACAACTCACATTGACGTTTTTCATGTTTGGACTAGGCATGTTACTTTTTGTAATATTAACATCATCCTCATTTTGATGACTCATAATTTCAAAAGTATTTCTGAAAAAAAAACAATGTAATTATATTAGAAAAACACATGCTATAACAGCCTCAAACATTTAAGACATACAATGAACAAAATTATGAAATTTTAAAATGTTAATTTTGAAAAATTTTAAATATCAACTGAATTTTTTTTAACTAGGTAATTAAAAGGAAATTAGCCTACATCAGAATACTCATATCTAATCTAAGCATTTTATGTAATTAAAGTCACGTTGGGTGAAACAAAAATTTAGTTGCCATTACCAAAGGTTGTGATTAACCCTAAAATCACTTATACCTCATCAAAATGACTACGCATCATTTCAAAAATTTTTGTATCTGACAAATGAGTTGTTCGCTCGCATCCATTTTCTCAAGTACCTTCCTACCTACAACAGCCGATATCAGATCCGCAGTTTTTCCGATAAAGTTCGTATGCGTCTTAGTGAAACTGAGCTTGCATCGTCATTTCAACGATATATAAGTGATCGTGTGACTTTTCTTTAAGATTCTGTTTTCTATACATATTTTTGTAAATATTCTTTAGTTTTATTAAAAGCCTGTTCTATAACTCATTCATTTGTTACATTCTGTGTTTTTTGTAAATAAAATGTGTTTACCATTGTTCTTAAAAGATTTTTTTAAAATTTGTATTACACTATTCTATTAAAATTTAGTCATCATAATTATTATTTTTCTTTCTAATAGTAGGATTTGTAGCTACTATAATATTTTTTTCCAAGCGCTAAAGAAGTATGGGGTATTACAATGTTTAACAAATTATTTAAAAAACATTTGTTTGGCAAATAAAAAAAAATTGGAGTAGTCAAATATATGATACATTAGTAATAGAGTGACAAAATTTAGACATAAGTAATCTAGGGTCAAGTAACAAATTACAAGCTTATTACTTCTTTTCAGTTGAATGAAAAACAGCTTAACCTAAATGATTTTATCAGTATAATGAATGATTTTTTTCTACTGAACTTTTTGCATAAAATTATAAACACACACTGCATTGATAAAGATTTTTTTCCTCAACCAACAGAAGTTTTTTGGTTGGCTGCCTTCTGACCATGAATATTCCCTTGGTCTTATTTATTGGCTGTATGTTTCTAAACATATAATATTTGTCATTGGCGAGACAAAATGAGTTAATTTTAGCTCAATCTCCAAGTTATTTTTTTAACAAAATCAAAGAGAGGTTTTTTTTAATTCTTTTTTTTTTAGACCTTGGTCATTACTATTGAGGCTCCAAATCATCATTGAGTTTATAAATTTAAAACAATTATTTTGATAAATTCATAAACACAACAAATGTAGCTAAAAACCAATGCCTTGGTATTTTAGAAAGAACATATATATTGTGTGCACATTTTTGTTCCTTCAAACGCCTTTAGTTCTGTTTGGCAAAATAAATGGAGGAACGATTAATAGAAGACATGTTTTTCTTCAAAGTTCCAATAAATTTCAACCTCCAATAAATCTTCAATGAAACTTATTCTCTTCTTTTCCATCAATAACTTCTTCATTCAAAAACTAACCATATTCTAGGTTTAAAAAATTGTTTCCTGAATTATCATAAGGCAACTACCCCTCTGTGATATCAGTTAGTTCACTTCTATGTACTATATGTCATTTTTATCACTAAAATTCTGATGGTAGTAAGTTAAATAAAGTACATAGAGAACAAAATTAATCCCACATAATAAGTTGTGAGTTTTAAGTAGTACAGATACCTGACACAAAATGCATCAACTCTCTCTGGTCAATAGTTCACATTGCCAAGACAGATGAGAAATGAGGAAGTAATGGGTCAATGGTAACAAAGATTTACTTTTTGGTATTCAAAGCCCAAAACAGGGAAACTAAGGAATGAAATTTTAAAATGTACAACTGTGGTACAGTCAGAGTACTGAAAGATTAAAATAGCTTTCCTGATTAAGTTTGTAATATATTAGTAATAGAAATAATTTATATAATTGTATAAAATAAGTATGTGGTGTATGAAGAAGGTAATATTAGGAGATCTCCCATTTTCAACTCAAGATATATATTTTTTATACAATTCCTTGTTTTTGTTTAATTGATAAATTCACTTCTCCATTATATTTGACACTAAATTTGATAAAAACCTTGTATTTTAGACAATAGAAAATATAACAGTTATTTCTAAGCAACACTGAACTACAATCATTTCCAGTAACACATAATTTGATTGTTTCAGAGGGCGTACAATTGCTATAGGTTTATCAGCAACTATGAATTATATTTTTGAATTTTTAGTGACAAAAACATTTTTGCCATAAAAACAGAACTGACATTATTGGGCACTTTCCTCACATTTTGTGTAATAAGTTTATTAGATTTTGTGTATGTTTATTTTATGTTACCTGAGACTGAAGGAAAAACCTTGGAAGACATTGAAAATAATAACTTCAATAAGAATAAAAGTTAATGTTTTAAAACAAAATATATTCTAAGATCGTTCAACGATTGATACTATTGGTAGGTACGGTTTTTGCCATGGTAATTTGTTATTGACATCCAAATATTGTAGCAATGTTAGCTATAACGTTAATTGTATAGATAACACGCCCATAATTTGTTGTACCTTTTGGGACCATTTAACGATTGGTACTATTGGTAGGTACGGTGTTTGCCAGGGTAATTTCTTAAATATTGTAGCAATGTTGGTTATAACGTTACTTGTATGCATAACCCGCCTAAAAAATTATTCCATTACAATAATATTCTCTAACCTCTACAAACGTTTAAAGATAGGTAAGTTTGGTGAGTGCCCGGGCTAGAGATATTTTAATTTAATATTGCAGCTAATTTAATTTAGTTTCCTTGTTGCTAATTTAATACTGACATCCAAAAATTGTAACAGTGTTATTTATCATGATACATGTATTTGTAATACGCCAGCAAAGAAAAATGTGATTACATTCTTTTGTTATAATCTTTAGAACAGTCTTACGACAGGTAGGTACGGTTTTTGTCCGGGCTTGATATCATGACTTATTTATTGGCTTAGTTAAAATATTGTAGCGAAGTTATTTATGAAGCTAAATGTGTACGTAACAAGCTTGTAAAAAAATTATTGGCAGAATTTTCATTTTCTATCCCTAAAACCGCTTAGCGATAGGTAGGGACGGTGAGTGTCGAAGGTAGTAGGTGTCATGGCTTATAGCTAATTTAATATTGACATCCTAATACTGTAATAGTGTTATTTATAGTGTTACATTTATTTGTAACAGGCCTGCAAAAAAAAATGTAATTCAATTCTTTTGTTATAACAGTTTTATGATAGGTAAGTACAGTTTTCGTCCGTTCTTAATATCATCGTCTGTAGCTAATTTATTGGCTTGATTTAAATATTGTAGTATAGTTAGATCTGAAGGTAAATGTGTAGGTAACAAGCTTGCAAAGAAAAATGTTGACAGAATTTTCATTTTCTATCCCTACAACTGCTTAACAATAGGTACGTTTGGAGAAACTGTTATTCCGTCAGTGAATATACGAACATAACTAATTAAATAAAATGTTTGAAGTGTTGTTGCAAGTTTTTAAGTAATCCTAAATATATTTTAAATCACGCCTGTATAAGAAATGTCATTTTTCAATATTTAGAAGTGAGTAAATAGAGGCTTCTTTGTCGCCCGAGAATGTTTGTGGTTCCAGCAGTAGCCAGCGTTAACGCTAACTTCCTCCCAGTCTTAATTACAGGTATATAGTAATGTTGAATAAAATTATTACCAAATATATCCTGACTGGATACTTCGTAGGTATATTTTAATATAGGTATATAACAAATATAGAAGTGCGCTGTAGTTACTGCGAGCCCGGTTCACGCTATAGGCTTAAATGCCTTTACAACCTAAAATGTGAAAAAAAGTAACTTTCCATATTTTCCGCAGAAAAAGTTCATATTTGGGTTCTACATATTAAAACGAGTAATTTAAAAACCAACGTCATTAAGACTATATTTTTAACTGTAAATAATATTTAGTATCTTCGTAAAACAATTGGAAGTTGAAAAAGTTTTTGAATCAAATTTATTGAAGCATATATGAGTATTTTACTTTTAGAGTATTTATATTTGAATAAAACAACAAAATGATATCAATAAGTACTGGTTAAGCTATACCAATCAATTAAAAGAAATAAAGGTGGAAAACACCTTATGATAAGGAAATACAGCAACAAGTTTATAGAAATTACTATTGGGAAGAACTCAGGTCTTAAATTTGATGTTTTCTTGTTATAAATACAATTTGTAATTGGTTTACTTACTCCATTCAATGTTATGCTGTCCTATAAGACAAAAGAAGCAACTAATCCTTGGATAAGGGAAAATGGATAATTTTTTCCTATTCTATTTGATTTGAAAGAACAGCTGTCTTTCAAGGTTATCCCTACATTGGTCAATAGCAGTTCAAGATCAAGGTCAACTGCATCTAAACACTGCTTAGAAACCTCTTGCCAGTAACAGCTGGTCAGCAACTTAAAAAGTGACTCAGAACCCATTTTCTCAACAACTCAAGAGTGTTAAGACATTTAGAACAACTTCTAAATACATTAATTTACAAATATTATTAATCATTTTCTAAAGGCAAACTTTATCTTATATTAATATGGAATTACACTCATACAGTTATTATTCAACATTTTATTTTTCAATTTTTGGTTCAAAACTAATAAAGTTTTTAACAGGGTTTCTACTTCCATAAACACTGGAATAAATGAAATCCATACAAATTGTCTCACTTCCACACCCTTAATGATTATTTCTATTTTTTACTAATTCTTCTCTTATGGCCAGAGCCGGCCTTACCTTGAGCCAGGCCTGGTGCAAACTTTCACTCCAAGGCCTCTTAATTTGACACCCATCTTGCTTCCTTCTATAATTAGGACTATATATATATATATATATATATATATATATATATATATATATATATATATATATATATATATATATCACTTTCACTATATGTACTTAAACAAGAATCTTACTTGGTATTCATGAGAGTTAACTTTCAAAGATTGGTTGTTTCCCCATCATCAAGTATCACTGGCGGGGGGGGGGGGGGGTTGTAACCTCCGGCTAGTGATGCCCGATGATGGAGATACGACCAATCTTTGAAAGTTAACTCGCATAAATACCAAGTAAGATTCTTGTTTAAGTGCATATAGTGAAAGTGATGAGTGAATACAAGAAAACAGTGTTGCAAAGCTACAAATAGCTATATATATATATATATATATATATATATATATATATATATATATATATCATATGTATATCATATATATATATATATATATATATATATATATATATATATATATATATATATAGATTTTTTGGACTAGGAGACTGACAGACTTACCTTGGTAAGAGTCCACACTGTAGTCTTGAAATAGAAACACATAAAAGCACTTAAACAATGATATATTTCAACCACACGGTGGTCTTTGTCAATCGAAGAGAAAACACAAAAAGAAATATGAGAGAATGAAATAAATAAATACAAGTTGTAATCACAGATTGTGTAGAGTAGAAATCAGATGTCACAGATTAAAGATATATGTATATATATATATATTGTTTCCATGAGCATATGAGTGATTATAGTTTATATAAGTCTCTAGTTTATATAAGGCTACTAGGGAAAAAAAAAAAAAAAAAAAAAAAAAAAAAAAAAAAAGAATGGGTTTATCTGATGTTGAGGTTAGGGGATTCTCTGGACTTGGTATACCACTGGTATGATAGTTCCCACCTTCTCAGTTCTGAGGGATTGCAATCAGGGGGGAGTGATTTAATTATTTTTGTGGTATAGCAGTCATCAAAAGTTGTGATGTTGTGACTCGCAGCATGTTGAGCTGTTGGTCTATCCATATTCATAATTTTAACATCATGTCTGTGGCCATTCATTCTGATATTCAAACCATCCGTGGTCAGGCCTATGTACTGTGCTGAGCAAAGTTTACATTGTAGCTGGTATATGACATTTTTCGATGTACAATTATGATGACCCTGTATTTTGAAGACCATTTTTGTTGTTTGGCTGTTGAAACTATTTGCTGAGGGGTGTATTGGGCACGTCTTGCATCTAGGTCTATTGCATGGGAAGGAGCCATGAGGAAGTTTGTGTGGTTTCTCTGCATCAGGGTCTGGTAGTTTAGGATGTACTAGGATGTTTTTCAAGTTGGGAGGTTGCTTGTACCAAATTTGCGGTGGATCGGTGAAAAGATTTTTGGTGTGGACGGAAGCTTGAAGAATTTTTAAGCCATCTTTCAATATCTTGTTGAGTTTATGTAGACCAGGATGGTAGTCTGTTATTAAAGACAGTTTATTTTGTTCTGTTTGTGGTTTATGGTGAACCGAGGATTGTGCTGAATGAATTTGGTTTTCAATGAGTTTTTTTGGGTATCCTCTTCTCTGGAAGGCTGTTGATATCTTTCTATTAAAATCTTCCAATTCCCTATCATTCGAACAGATTCTCTTACCCCTGATTGCTTGACTGTATGGAATGGATCGTTTTATGTTTATTGGGTGGTTGCTGTCGAAATGGAGATATTGTAGGTGGTTTGTCGGTTTGATGTGAATTCCTGTGTTGATATTTCCATTCTGGAGTGTTACCTCTACATCCAAAAAGGTGATGGCTGTTGTAGATTTCTCCCAGGTAAATTGAAGTGTGAAGAATTGTGTCAGGCTGTCTAAAAATGCCTCAAGTGTTGAAGCACCCTGTGTCCAAATTAGGAAGATGTCATCTATATATCTATACCAACATAATGGCTGGTGTGTTTGTGTCTTTAGAAAACTTTCTTCCAACAATCCCATGTACAGATTTGCGTACGATGGTGCCATTCTGGTGCCCATTGCTGTTCCCTTTATTTGAAGGTAGTTCCTTCCCTCAAACTGAAAGTTGTTCTTCTCGAGGATGAACCTGGTCAGGTTCACAAGAAAAGGTGTAGTGGGAGAAGGCTTGCCTGGGCGTTTGTTTAGAAAATTCTCTATTGCAGATAGGCCGTGTGCATGAGGGATGTTGGTATAGAGAGAGGTGACATCTATGGTGACCAAAATAGTTACCGGGGGTAGAGGTACAGATATTTGTGAGAGTCGATCTATGAAATGATTGGTGTCCTGGGTATGTGATGGAAGGTTCTTTACTAAGGGTTGAAGGTGTGAGTCGAGGAAAGCTGAAATTCTTTCCGTTACTGAATTGCAGCCAGCAATTATTGGTCTACCAGGTGGAGGGATTATGTTTTTGTGGATCTTTGGTAATATATAGAATTGAGGAGTAGAGGGGTTTTCATTATATAATAATTTTAGAGATGTTTCTGAAATACTTTGTTCAGGAGCTGTATATTTGAGTAGGTCCGAGAGTAAATTGTTGAATTCTGTAGTGGGGTTATCTGTAAGTATTTTGTATGTTGTGATGTCTGACAGTTGCTTATTTGCTTCTTTGATGTAGTCTTCTTTGTTCATAATGACAGTGGTTGAACCTTTATCTGCTGGAAGAATCATAATATCTTTATTGTTTTTCAACGAAAATATTGCCGCTTTTTTTAATTTGGTAAGGTTAGGTTTGGTCTTCAGATTTTTAGTGAAATTTATATCGGTGATGCTTTGCATGATAAAGTTGATGTAAAGTTCAATGGGGTGATCAGGTGGTAGTGGTGGTGGATCCCAGTTGGAGGGTGGTTTGAATTTTGCAAGACATACGTCTATGTTTGTATCCGTTTTGAAAGTTGGTGTCTGAGCTATATAATTTTTTATCCTAAGTTTTCTGGCAAAGCTGAAAACATCTTTTCCTAACTTGAATTGGTCTATTTCCTTAGCTGGTGTGAACGACAGGCCTTTAGAAATTACTTGTAGTTCATGTTCCGAGAGTGTGTGGTTGGAAATATTGTGCACGGCAACTGTTTTTGGTGAAGGGTTATTTCTTATATCAGGACTGTTTTTATTATTATTTTTGTTATTTAGCAATAATGATTGGGTTGGCAGTTTAGGGAGTTGTAAAGGGAGTCTGCAAATTTCACTAAAAATCTGAAGACCAAACCTAACCTTGCCAAATTAGAAAAAGCGGCAATATTTTCGTTGAAAAACAATAAAGATATTATGATTCTTCCAGCAGATAAAGGTTCAACCACTGTCATTATGAACAAAGAAGACTACATCAAAGAAGCAAATAAGCAACTGTCAGACATCACAACATACAAAATACTTACAGATAACCCCACTACAGAATTCAACAATTTACTCTCGGACCTACTCAAATATACAGCTCCTGAACAAAGTATTTCAGAAACACCTCTAAAATTATTATATAATGAAAACCCCTCTACTCCTCAATTCTATATATTACCAAAGATCCACAAAAACATAATCCCTCCACCTGGTAGACCAATAATTGCTGGCTGCAATTCAGTAACGGAAAGAATTTCAGCTTTCCTCGACTCACACCTTCAACCCTTAGTAAAGAACCTTCCATCACATACCCAGGACACCAATCATTTCATAGATCGACTCTCACAAATATCTGTACCTCTACCCCCGGTAACTATTTTGGTCACCATAGATGTCACCTCTCTCTATACCAACATCCCTCATGCACACGGCCTATCTGCAATAGAGAATTTTCTAAACAAACGCCCAGGCAAGCCTTCTCCCACTACACCTTTTCTTGTGAACCTGACCAGGTTCATCCTCGAGAAGAACAACTTTCAGTTTGAGGGAAGGAACTACCTTCAAATAAAGGGAACAGCAATGGGCACCAGAATGGCACCATCGTACGCAAATCTGTACATGGGATTGTTGGAAGAAAGTTTTCTAAAGACACAAACACACCAGCCATTATGTTGGTATAGATATATAGATGACATCTTCCTAATTTGGACACAGGGTGCTTCAACACTTGAGGCATTTTTAGACAGCCTGACACAATTCTCCACACTTCAATTTACCTGGGAGAAATCTACAACAGCCATCACCTTTTTGGATGTAGAGGTAACACTCCAGAATGGAAATATCAATACAGGAATTCACATCAAACCGACAAACCACCTACAATATCTCCATTTCGACAGCAACCACCCAATAAACATAAAACGATCCATTCCATACAGTCAAGCAATCAGGGGTAAGAGAATCTGTTCGAATGATAGGGAATTGGAAAATTTTAATAGAAAGATATCAACAGCCTTCCAGAGAAGAGGATACCCAAAAAAACTCATTGAAAACCAAATTCAATCAGCACAATCCTCGGTTCACCATAAACCACAAACAGAACAAAATAAACTGTCTTTAATAACAGACTACCATCCTGGTCTACATAAACTCAACAAGATATTGAAAGATGGCTTAAAAATTCTTCAAGCTTCCGTCCACACCAAAAATCTTTTCACCGATCCACCGCAAATTTGGTACAAGCAACCTCCCAACTTGAAAAACATCCTAGTACATCCTAAACTACCAGACCCTGATGCAGAGAAACCACACAAACTTCCTCATGGCTCCTTCCCATGCAATAGACCTAGATGCAAGACGTGCCCAATACACCCCTCAGCAAATAGTTTCAACAGCCAAACAACAAAAATGGTCTTCAAAATACAGGGTCATCATAATTGTACATCGAAAAATGTCATATACCAGCTACAATGTAAACTTTGCTCAGCACAGTACATAGGCCTGACCACGGATGGTTTGAATATCAGAATGAATGGCCACAGACATGATGTTAAAATTATGAATATGGATAGACCAACAGCTCAACATGCTGCGAGTCACAACATCACAACTTTTGATGACTGCTATACCACAAAAATAATTAAATCACTCCCCCCTGATTGCAATCCCTCAGAACTGAGAAGGTGGGAACTATCATACCAGTGGTATACCAAGTCCAGAGAATCCCCTAACCTCAACATCAGATAAACCCATTCTTTTTTTTTTTTTTTTTTTTTTTTCCCTAATAGCCTTATATAAACTAGAGACTTATATAAACTATAATCACTCATATGCTCATGGAAACAATATATATATATATATATATATATATCTTTAATCTGTGCATCTGTGACATCTGATTTCTACTCTACACAATCTGTGATTACAACTTGTATTTATTTATTTCATTCTCTCATATTTCTTTTTGTGTTTTCTCTTCGATTGACAAAGACCACCGTGTGGTTGAAATATATCATTGTTTAAGTGCTTTTATGTGTTTCTATTTCAAGACTACAGTGTGGACTCTTACCAAGGTAAGTCTGTCAGTCTCCTAGTCCAAAAAATCTAAATAATCTTTACCAACCAAAACTAACCTAAATATATATATATATATATATATATATATATATATATATATATATATATATATATATATATATATATATATATATATATCAAGCTATATATACACACAAATATATATATATATATATATATATATCAAGGGAACACATGATATAATATTAATAATACTTAACCAATAAATAAAGAAGTTTTTTGATGTAATCGTCTTAAATTCTCTGATTAAACTATATTTAAAAAGTACTTAACTAAGTGAATACGTAATTATTTACTTGCTGACACGTTTCAAAACATTTGTTCCTTTTACAAAGCTAACCCTCTAATGGCAGCATTGGTTAGATACAAAGGCTGTAGCGGGATGGATTTATGACTGTGAGTTTGGGAGGGTTATTTTGGTTGTGTGTCATGTAATGGAAAAACCTGTTGGCTTCAAAATGTGTGTGATCATTTAAAATGTTTTCTTTATCTGTTGCATAGTGTTTGTATATCTCGTATTTTTCTAAGGTTGTAAAAGTACTTTGTTTTAATGTGTGTAGAACATTTAAATTAGTATGTATGTCCGTGGTTGTGTGTGTTTCACGTTTTTTAGGTGTTTTGCGTAGCTTGATTTTTGTTTGTTTGTTTTCTTTGAGTAATGGTTCTTCGAAACGTATATAAAATGACCTGCCGGTTTGGCCAATGTAATAACTGGGACAATCGTTACATGTTAATTTGTAAATTCCTGATAGTTTATATTTGTCAGTTTGTTTTTAAAAAGGTTGTATGTACTGTCTTTAAGAGTTTGTTATTTTGTAGGATATTTGGTAATGTAGGTTTTTTGAATGTAAAGGCTATTTTTGCGTGTTTTTGTTGTAGGTGAGAGAGATGTGTTTGTTGTTTTTTGTGTGGTTTGTCTGCATGGTCGTTTGATGGTGTTTATGTTTAATGTTCCGGAGTATGTTCTCTATGAGTGTGTGTTGGCAGCCGTTTTGTTGAGCGATGTATTTAAATAAAATGGTTAGCTCCGTAAAATGAACGAATGTTTTGAAACTCGTCAGCAAGTATGCAATTACGTATTCACTTAGTGAAGTACTTTTTAAATATAGTAAATAAATTAAGTTAGACACTATTAATTTTAAAGTACTGAAAAACAAAATTTCTATATTATATAAATTTACAAATGTAATTATACATAAACACTCCTGGGAATGTTTGTACCTTTCTCTAATCTCGAACAGTTCCTTTATTTATCTGGAGTACCACTAACTATACCTGCTAAAGGCTGGCTGGCTTATAGTTTTATTATGTCTCTTTCTGACAGTTCATCAAAACTAACACTTTTTAATATTCCTTAATAACCATACTCAATATCAGTAAAATCGTTATTTATCACACGTTGGCAGTTTCTTAACCTTTTATTTACTGTTGATCAGAGTGACCTTTTTGTTTTGTTTTATTATGCTATTTTTATGTGTTTTATATGTAAATATTGTAGTTCTCTTAGTGTTGTTACTGTTACTAATTTTTTAAAATTAATTTATGACTCTCACTACTTAAGTGGATTATCATTATATTTTTGATTAAATTGTATTGCTCTATATAAAGTAATAAATTATTCGAATGAGTGTACTGAGAATAATATGGTTTGCAGGCTTGATAAGGGTAACAGACTAGTTGATGAAATGTTGCATTATTAAATTAAATACCTTTGACTCAATGATCAACCATTTTCACATTTATTTTATACTTAATTTGAGTCCTTAAATAAACATGAATTAAAATATAGTTTATTATCAATGGTACTCTTAAATAGTGTCAGACCTTTCTTTAAATGTATCAATTACAGAAAATTTTCATGTTTGATATCAGCAATCCCAGACAACTATAGTGGATGCACTTGTTTTAATAGCGCTGGTACACAAATTTTAATCTGGTGTCTTATGTTATTCATCTCTTTATGAATAGATATAATCCACTTTTTCATAACATATCTAT
This sequence comes from Prosapia bicincta, assembly GCA_036971475.1. Lineage (NCBI taxonomy): Eukaryota > Metazoa > Arthropoda > Insecta > Hemiptera > Cercopidae > Prosapia > Prosapia bicincta. Next base: position 257,216,154 of record JBAIZL010000001.1, on the reverse strand, counting down.
ACAATATATAAGTTCATAATTTATAAATCTATCAGAACGAAATTATTTTTGTATTATTATATTGTTATTATTATTATTATTATTATTATAAATATTACATTGTTATTATTATTATTATTATTACATTGTTATTATTATTATTATTACTACCATACACCAATTCAGTCAATTTATTAAATAAAGAAATATGACTTTCTTCTTAGTATTCTAGAAAAACTCATACTTATACACATTGACGACTACCATTGGTGCCATAAAGAAGTATATTCGTTTGTCATACACATAATACAGTGACCTACATAGACAATAATTTTAGGGACAGCCTCAACAACCTGGGAGTCAGGGGAAGGTTGTCTGTTGGACCTACCATGGACAATTTTGGATATTGATGTCTTAAAAATTTTAGGCATATTTTGGATATCTTTAGAATGATAGTTTAAGTATGTAAAGTAATGGGGTATATGTAAATATAGAAAGTAAGGAAGCTCAGCTTATAGAAAATAATAAATGGTTGTGTGTCTACTATTTATTACAATTTGAAATTAGGTAGGACCAGATATTTTATTAATATAACTTATTAAATTGTTAACTTAGACTTGGAGGTAATGTTTCCATCTAACGACTTCATCAGCCTCATGTTTCTGCCGCTAGGATCGCTGCAGTTGTGCTTTTTGATTCCAATCCTTTAAAGTTAGAAGTGATGTGATCGAAAATAATGTGTAATCTGTATCGTGTTTGTTCATTTAGAATGTCATTTTTATGCATGTTGGTGGGTTTCTATATTTCATATGGTTTTAATGTGTTTAATTTGTGACCTTTGTTGCATGTGTGGATGATGTTCATGTTATTTTCCATACTATTGGATGAGTGGCTAGTGTCCATCAGCGGATATGCAAAGGTGGATTCACTAGATGTGTGCAGTGGATTTATGTGTTCTTTATATCTTTCATTGAAAGACCTGCCAGTTTTTTTAACAACCAACTCGTCACGAACAACAAGAAATTTTCAAAATATCTACTATTATTCCTTTTTTTGTTTGAAATTTAAGGGGGAAGGGATGAGCCCCCCTGAGTCCCCTTATATACATCCATGTCATACTACTATTTCTTCAACAGTCATCACTACCTTTTATTACCTATAGTCCATGTCTTATTTATTTCAGGTACACAATCTCTTCTTCGTCCTTCTTCAATGCTGCTGCACCAATGATTTTAATTTAAATTACCATCACTTTTTTGTTTCTCCTGCTCAATCCAGTGGAACAATTCATAGTAGATAGAAAATTCCATTAACTGAAATCCTTACTGATAAACCGATCATCACTCTTTTTAATTGAAAACAATGTTATATGGTTTGCAGGCTTGATAAGGGCAACAGACTAGTTGATGAAATTTTGCATTATTAAATTAAATACCTTTAACTCAATGATCAACCATTTTCACATTTATTTTATACTTAAATTGAGTCCTAAAATAAACATGAATTAAAATATAGTTTATTATCAATGATACTCTTAAATAGTGTCAGACATTTCTTTAAATGTATCAATTACAGAAAATTTCCATGTTTGATATCAGCAATCCCAGATGACTATAGATGGAAGCACTTGTTTTAATAGTGCTGGTACACAAATTTTAAGCTGGGGGTTTATGTTATTCACCTCTTTATGAATAGATATAATCCACTTTTTTCATAACATATCTATACAATATATAAGTTCCTAATTTATAAATCTATGGGAACGAAATTATTTTTGTATTATTATATTGTTATTATTATTACATTTGTATTAATAATAATATTATATTGTTATTATTATTGTTATTATTATTATTATTATTATTATTATTATTAATATTACATTGTTATTCAGGACTGGGTAGTGATGGAGGACTATACGGCGAGCTATCACCAGTACATCTCAATCAGCATCAACCCTGAGAAATCAAAGAGACGGCTGAAAACACTGAGAAGAAGCAGGTGGAATGTCGCCCATATGGACCAGGACAGATTCTCGGAGGTCCTGCAGGGTTCCCAATTGGATGCCATGGAAATAGGTCAAACAACGCAAAGGCACAGGCACACTGAAGCTGTAGTAGACGCAACAATGAAACTCATTCAAAGAGCCTGCAAGGTTGCTATCCCACAAAAACGATTCCCTACAGGAAATAGAAATCCAGTATATTGGTGGACTGAGGAGATAGCCATATTAAGGAGAAAGTGTCTTAGAACGAGACGCTTAGCTCAACGGGCAAGGTGAAGGGGACAGGGTGTGGCCTATGAAGAGACACTGGAATGCAAGACGGCAAAGAGTGAACTCCATAGAGCAATTAGAGAGAGCCAAAGGCGATGCTGGGAGGACCTTCGGGAAGATCTAAATAGCGATCCCTGGGGCCTGGGATATAAGCTGGTTATGAAAAAGCTAAATTCATTCACTCCAGGAGGACTTTTGAATGCGGCACAGATGAAAACTATAGTAGATGGTCTGTTCCCTTCTCACCCTGTCGGTCAGATTTTAAAGAGGAAAACTGGAGGGAAAGATTTCCCGCTCTTCACAGAGAAAGAACTATGGACAGCAGTCAACTCCCTCCAAAATAACAAGGCTCCGGGACCGGAAGGAATCCCTTCGGAGGTCCTTAAAGCCGTAGTGAGAACTCACCCGCACGTATCACTCAACATGTACAACCACTGCCTGAAAACTGGCGTATTTAGTGCCCGTTGGAAGGTAGCAAGATTGGTCCTGATTAACAAAGGCAAGGGGAACTTAGATTCTCCGTCTTCATACAGACCGCTGTGCATGTTGGATGCGGCTGGAAAATTGCTAGAAAAACTTATTAGGCCACGGCTGCTTTCGGCCTTCCGCGATGCAGGGGATCTTTCTGATAGACAGTTTGGCTTTAGGAAGGGCAAGTCAACTATTGATGCTATTAGAACTGTAGTTGATGCTGCTAAAATAGTTGAGGTAGGTAAACACTTTTCAAGACCTGTGTGCATTCTGGTTACCCTAGATGTACGTAATGCCTTCAACACAGCGAGATGGAAAGACATACTGTATGCCCTGGAGAAGACATTCGCTCTGCCTGAGTACCTCCTACGGATAGTACGAGACTACCTTAACAACCGGTATCTGATATACGAGACTTCAGATGGACCTAGAAGGAAGAGAGTAACAGCAGGAGCAGCTCAAGGCTCCATTCTTGGCCCGGACCTCTGGAATGCAAATTACGACAGCATTTTGCGTATAACAATGCCAGATGGAACTTTCCTGGTGGGATACGCAGACGACATTGCTGCGATCATTATAGCGAGAAACCAAGAGCTCGCCCAATTGCGACTGGCCCAAGTAATGCGTCGTGTTAACAGCTGGATGATGGAGCATGGTCTACGCTTGGCTCTGGAAAAAACTGAGATCCTTCTGATATCCAAGAGACACCTTACTCCTAGCCCTGAGATGCTTGTGGGAGAGGAAAAAATAGCGGTTAAAAATGCCATTAGGTACTTAGGTATCATGAGTGATAGGAAGCTGAGCTTTCAAAATCATGTTAAATGTGCAGCTGAGAAAGCGATCAGAGTCACAACAGCTATGAGTAGGTTTCTGGCTAATGTTAGGGGCCCTACTCAGAGCAGACGCCGTCTTCTGATATCCGTGGCGCAATCTATAATGCTGTACGGAGCGGAAATTTGGGCAGGTGCCCTCAAAACCGAGAGGAATAGAAGACGGATGGCCTCAGTGCAGAGAAAAGGGGAACTAAGAGTGGCGTGTTCTTATCGAACAGTCTCGGAATCGGCTGCTCTAGTAGTGCCGGGAATAATTCCTATTGATCTGCTGGCACTAGAAAAGAAGACCATTGCGGAGCGACGAAAAAATACGGACGATAGAGATAACAAAAAGGAAGCGAGAAGAACGACGATGACCAAGTGGCAGGAAAGATGGTCTGCAGAACCCACCGGAAGATGGACAGCCAGACTAATCAAAAACCTATCCAGTTGGACTAACAGGCAGCATGGAGAGGTAAACTTCTACACTACACAGTTCTTGACAGGACACGGTTGCTTTCGGGCCTATTTATATAAAATGGGAAAGGTGAACAATCCAAATTGCTCCCACTGTGGGGAAGGGTCACCCGATAACCCCGAACACACCTTCTTTGTGTGCAAAAGATGGCAATCTGAGAGAACAACGCTGGAAAGCAACGTCGAGCCAATAGACCCGGACAACATTGTGGGCAAGATGCTGTGGAGTGCATCCAACTGGATGGAGATAGCGACATATATCGAGAGCATACTGCGGAGTAAAATGAGACAAGAAGATGGTCGAGGTCAAGATCAGTGACCAGGCCAAATACACTCAGTTTCAGAAATAGAAACCACTGGGGTTAATAAAGTAAGAATGCTCTGACCAGGAAGAATGCTAATACAGTGATACCCTGGTCAGATCTACAAAGGGCCGGAAAGGAGGAAGGGTTTAGTGGGTATTCGCCAGGAGTCCCACACACCAGGTCTGTAGGGCAGACTTGACGGTGCGTAAATGCATTCCAACCTCCAAAGATAAAAAAAAAAAAAAAAAAATATTACATTGTTATTATTTTTACTAATATTATTATTATTATTATTATTACATTGTTATTATTATTATTACCATACACCAATTCAGTCAATTTATTAAATAAAGAAATATTACTTTCTTCTTAGTATTCTAGAAAAACTCATACTTTTACACATTGACGACTACCATTGGTGCCATAAAGTAGTATATTCGTTTGTCATACACATAATACAGTGGCGTATATAGACAAAAATTTTATGTACAGCCTCAACAACCTGGGAGTCAGGCAGTGGTGGCTCCTGCCCAATTACATTGGTGGGGCTCATGTGGGGTCTCCCCAGATTCCAAGTGATGACTTGCTACTGTGTTCTTCTCCCTTCATATTTTTTCTTGGTTTGAAAACTTAATAAATTTTTTCATATCAAACTCATTTATTGCATTTTTTACATACATGTTAATAATCAGTACGTTGAAAAATCTTCTGTATCACAAATTCACCTATACACGTGTTTAATTTCTCTATAAATTTCTCCCAAAGTTTTTGCGTTTCTAAATGAGTATGCAGGTCTGGCACATTTTTCTCGACATTTGAAAAACTTTACAGTGAAACAAAAATGCCTACAATGAGATTTTGCTCAAACTGAGATGCGGAATAAAGATAACTGGCAGGAATACATTACTTATAGTTTTATATCAGTGTACAACATATTTGTATATCATTCTTTACTGTTTCAATAACCTCTCATATTTCATTAAGCAATGTTGAATACTTTTTGTCATTTTTAAAGCCCTTCTTCTTGATTTTACAATAAAAACAAAAATGAATTAAAGAAGAACCTTGTGAATTTTGTTGCCCATAACAATCTGCAAAACCTTTACAATTCTATTTTATAAATATGCTGCACTTATAATTTTGAAAAATTTATGAAGTAATATTTTCTGTCTTCTTTGTTAATCTCTAGGTTGGATACTGGGAAGTGTTGTTAGGCTAGAGAGCAACTGTTTTAAAGGCAAATTTTTATTTTCTGTAATGTGGTCAAGAAAGAGTATATGATTTATTTTGAGTTTGTTTGTCTAATATGTAAATATTTTGAAAAAAGTGTTTTATTTTATTTAGTTTTATTTTAGGAATATAACCTAGAAAATCTATTCAATAAGAAAATTAAAACACTACAGCAATATAAGTTACAACATATACCAACTCACAAAATAAAAAGAATAAATGAACAAACCCACAAAAAGTACAAACATTTTTTTTCCACATTTATCACCAGGAAAAATGTTTTGCATCTTGAATATGATGATTTGAATGAAATTATGTATATCTGCCCCAACCTTAAAAGGGCATAGCTTATTGCTGCTGCAGTCATTATTTTAATTTATTTGTTCAACAAATCATTATTTAAAAAGTTCAAATGTAGAAGAAAATCTACATATCTTTTAAATTGTAGATTGTAATTTTGAAATTTAGTTTGTATACCATTTTCAGTTTTTTATTCATTTCGCATTATTCATTTATACTGTTTACTGCTGAAAAATCATTTTTCAAATATACTTCTTGTTCTGGGATAAAAAACAACAAAATTAGTTGTTTTACATTTATTTCTGATACAAACTGTTAATCTGGAAATGTTTTCAGAGTGTCTATCAGTATATAAAAAATTCAATAAAATTAAATCAATTAAATTTATAAACAAAACTGTTATTTATCTACTGAAAATACAAAATTAGTTTTAAGTGGTTTTTGTGACTTTTTTTTAAATTGTAAAATTTTTCTTTGATCTTCTTCAATATCTTGTAAACTTCTTCCTTCAGTCTCTGGCAGTTGGAAATACAAAAATACGAATCCAATTAGACTAATCGTTCCATATAAGAAAAACACTCCTGGTAGAGTTAAGGTATTTTGCATTGGGAAAAACGTTCCTATTATACAAAAGCCAAATATATAGTTCATGGCTGTAGATATTCCTGTTGCTGCTTCACGGCCTCTGCAATAAAGATAAATAAATAACATTTTAAAGTTGTGCTACTGAATTTTCTGTTCAACAATAACTTTCAAATAAGTACAGCACAGCTGCCCATCAATAATCTGGCAAATATGGGAACCAGCACTGCCTGAAAATGCTGGTTTATTGGGAAGTTATCCTAGAGGAAGTTATTGCCGGTTATTTTTTATATGAAACACAAAATACAGCTCATTTACATATCCTTTTACAGATAAAGTCATTATTTAGCCATAGTTATCATTGCAAACTTCATGCTGCTGTATTAATGCAAATTAATCCTTTGGTTAGGACAAATTAATGTCTATATCTGATATGCAATGAAGATCTTTCAATATGTTCAGGCTACAAATAAATATACACACTAACTCACACTCATTATCTGCCATTGTTTAAGTACTGTAATACTAACCTAAACATTTTGAGATCTAGCCAAATCAGGTCTCATACTCAATCTCATGATATTTGATACAGGGATTAGAGATATTATGATGAAACAAAAGTGTTTTTACTTTTCTTAAATCTTTATAGGTTATGTTTAATATTTTTTTTTAGTTAATTTGATTTGTGTATCTTCACTGAGGATGATGACAAATTAGTCGTTGAAACGCGTATGAAATAAAAAGTTTTATATTTGTGAGTTGTACCATATTTTTATTCTTTAATTTTAATCTTATAATTAGGTAAATTCACAGAGCAATATACTATGTCCTAAAGCCAAGAGCAGAAGTGTTGTATCCAAACATGGAATTGTAACAACACAGTGTTGCAAGACCAGTTTATTAATAATGTCATAAAGCAATTTGGCTGATTTTCTCTAGTGGTCATGTAGAAGTACCAATGTTAGCTCATTACTTCCAGATGAAGGATTTATGTGATTACACCATTTATCAAAATATACAAGCGAGACAGATGTTTGCTTGTAATAAAGGCTTTGCAAAAATCCCAAGTGGTAAACAAAAACCAGATGATCAACTTCTAAATCTTTATCATCTAGTTAATATTTTCAATGGGAAATGAAACAAATTTTTTACTCCAGTAAAAACTTAAGTCTGGCTGAGCAATGTACTTTGGTGTGGTAAGTTTACCCTACGGCCAATATTTCAATTGGAAAAAAATTGGCATAAAATTCTACACTAGTAAGTAAAATAAAAGGTTATTGTAGAAATGCTTTCAAATTAACAGTAGTAAAAGTTCAGTTAAAATTTTGCATATTCAACCTAAAGAAATCAAAGTGATAGGTTTGCTCACTCCATAATTACACAAACCTTATTCTGGTATAGTTGATAAATTTTCCGGGTTCTCCAAGCGAGGTCACATTTTGTACTTGTCGTCCGCCATATAATAAAAAATGTCTCAAACTAATGGACGGAAAAGTCACCAAAGAAATAATAGTCGAAATAAAATCAGTATCAGGTTTTCTTTAGATGCTCACTGTACACCTGATATTTTCCTTAATTGCTGACTGTAAACCAGATATTTTCATCATTGATCAATAGGCTGTATTATTTTGTTATCCAATAGGAGAATTTCTCTGGTTTCTATTAAAAATGTTAATAGCGTGTTGAAGAAGTAAGGTATGACATAAGAATGGTGGAGAACAAACATATGATAAACCCTCCAGTATGTCTGGAGCCTACATTGGTCTGCAAATCAGAATTCAAGAATTAACAACAGAAATAATATATGGAGACACTGATGAAGATCGCTACAGAGCGATCAAAAACATTCTAGCTCAGTACATTTTTACAAATTTACAAAATAAATTAAAGTTCAGATAGTCATAAACTAATGTAAAAGTGATTAATTAAGTTTCACCAAAGGTGATGGACTACAAAATTCAAGAGAAATAATATATTAGCCTTGCACCGGAATCTTGGGATTTTTTAATGCATTTAAACACTCTTTACCTTTCATATTAGTTAATTCCATCTTTGTGTGAGCTGTTAGTTTTAAACTAAAAACACTTGTACTATGTTACACCGGCCTATAGTAGCACTTACTTTTGTGATTGTTGAGGGTGGCCGTTTTGGGAGACATGTTCCATTGTCAACTCAGACTGTAACTGACCTCTTGGTTGTTATAGGTTAGGGTGTGGTGGAATATTATGGAAGGAGGGAGTATTGGGGTTTATAATGTCAAAAAGTGTATGTAAGTTATAATGTAATTGGGTGTTGGGTATTTGTGTAGGGTGCGGTTTAAAATGTTTGTGTATCTCATATTATTCAGTTATTGTTGGCTATTTTAGTTTTGTTTGTAAAGAATTTGTAGGTTAGATGGTTAGTTTGTGTAGTTATGATTTGTGGATATGAATGTTTGGCGAAGTTTGATTGGGTGTTTTTGTTTGTGAGTAATTGTACGTTTTTTTGTAGTGCGTTTAGATTAACCTTCCTGGCCTATGTAAAAACTGGAGCACAAACAGTTTTATTATGTTTTTCTGAATCTATAAGATGAGAAATATTTCCAGTTGTCTTGAGAAGAAAAATAAACTTTAAAAACTTTGTCAAAAAACATGAGTCACTAAGAAGTAATACTTGCACAGAATTATTGAGAAATGAAGACCGAAATGATAAAATAAAAGCACTTACAATTATTTTTTTAATAATGAAGAAGCAATGGCAATCAAGTAAAGCATCTTGTTATAGCTCCAGGTTTCAAAGATTAGAGACCGCTTTTTGTCAAACTTTTGGGAATTTAATCTACACTTTTTGCCAAAGCAACATGCCAAAATAAAACTGTTACCATCTGAAACCAATTTATAGACAGTAACACTTGTCATACAAAAATACACTAGTTTTCAAAATAAATGCCTAGAAAAAAAAGTTTTGTGTTGAAAATGGAGTTTTGATATAGTTGGGAATGAAATTGACAAAGCAAGGAGAGTGATAAAACAAAAATTTAAGCCTGTTGAAACAGCATGAGGAAGTATAAAAGTTATTTAAAGAGAAACTTTTGAGAAACTCCAACTACCTAATAGAAATCATATTAAATGATAAAATGTAAAAATAAGTGTGTGAAAGCTCAATCTGAAGTTTGGGATTTTTATTCTTGTGAAAAAGAAGAAACTGGTGTAAAGAGCTCATGAAAGCTGCAAAATATTGTGTAATTGTTATAAGAGAAAGAATTTTAACAAAAATTGTTTAACCCATTCGCTTACAATTTTTTTTACACTGACTGAGCCATTAAAAACTAATTTTTTAGACCATTTTTAAAGGTTTTTGTTGATTACTTTTTTTTAGTTCATATTTATGTTTCTTATGGAACCTATTGTTATTTTTTTATTCACAAATACATTTACTTTCAAAATATATACTAATATTTATAATATCTTTTCTTTTATAATTTAATAATATGTAAACAACTAAAATGTTTCAACGAAAAATATCAAACATTATTTTTTTTTATTTCAATTATCCTAAAGTAAAAGCATAAATTACGTTTGGAAATACTACAAAATATTCTTCAGGGTGCAAAGAATATGTTTCAATTTCACAAGAGTTAAGAAAAGTTAACTTTTGTGTTGTATACTTTGAAACATTCTGGTAGGTGAAATGCGACGAGGCACAGTCCACACTCCCACCGACTGGTTCTTTGGCCTTTTAGTGGGCTTACGTGGTTTGGAACATGGAATTTTTTCTTTAGGCCTACCCCTTCTTGGTTTACCCCTATCTCTAGTACTAACTCTAATAGGCCTAGGACAAGGATCAAGAAAACTAGGGGCATCATCCTCCTCACTAGCAGTAGGAGACAGAGGGGCAATTATTCCATCAAGGTAGATTTGATCGAGTAGCTCAATTAGATTGGAATTCTGTGAGCTTTCATCATCTGAATTAGATGGTAATACAGGCCTATCTTGGACATTTATATCAGAAATTACATTATTTACATCTAGTGGAGTCCTAGGCCTAACATAACTACAAGAGGGCTGCTCAAGTTGCAACTTATCACTTATTGCAGAACAAGGCAGATTACATTTTTCATGATGTGGTGAACCTGTTATATTACAGTCTATTATGATTTTTTTTATTCATTACTTACATCTACATCTATTTAAGATTCAATGTCCAACTGTCTTATTTCATTATCACTCTCAAATGTTTCCTCAAACAAATCACTGTACCATTCTCCAAAAATTCTTTCAATTTCACAATCTTTCAACTCCTTCTCACTTTCATCAACAAATAAAATAATAAATCCACTCATTTTTAACTTAAAAAGAACACAAATAACAAATTAAATACAATTTGGTTAAGTTATAAACATATCCCACACAACTACAACGTAAACACAACATCACAGACAATGTCAGCTGATCGGTCGCCAGATAAAACGTAAATATTGAAAGAACGGACAGTCCAAAGAAGATAAAAATACTACCATTGGAAAGCCCAAAGCCTGTAGAATAAGATGCATATGCGGTCTATTGGATATAAATTATTATACACAAACAGACTTCAATATAAACAGTGTCACAGTGAGAAACTTTCAGTACTTGTTCTTCATGTGAAAATAATGAAAAAAGCTTTTATAAATATAAGCCTGGAAATGCGGCATTAACTAGTTACCGCTGGTAAAAGGTTTTTCCTGGATTTCAGTTTCTCTATTACAATGAAAACATACTAAAATATGTGGGTGGTTATTTGAGGTGTAAAATTTAGTGAATTTCATGTCAAATGAATTGACGAAGTGTACAAAATAGGTCACAGACCTGTAGCTAAAAAGGTTTTGTAGATTATATGACAAAATATGCGAACCTAAGTATTAACAACACGTTAGATTTAGGTTTCAAGTACACGGTTCAGGTTTGAAATTACTATCTTAAATTTGTAGATATATTAATTCTGGAGAGAATAATATGAAATAAGCTTATAATAGACACAATACACACAATTAAAAGTAAATAATGCAACATACTTTGTTTCACGATAAACTAGTGGACATGGAGTTTTGTCTCATATTTAGGCTTGAGTTACATTGAGTAGACTTAATCTCTTCTGTTCTGTATGGGCATGATAATTTTGGTAGGTGTTCAAGGTAAATTATTGTGTTAGAAATGACCCATTTTTCTGTAAGCACTGTTAAACCGAAGCAATGTCCAAATAAGATACCTATTTTTTAATAAACACTTGTAAATATTTACAAACTTATCTATAGTAGCACTTACCTATATTTTTTCAGAACGGCCGTTTCGGGAGATGTGTCCCATAGTCAACTCAGACCGTAACTGATCTCAAGGTTTACGTAGGTTAAGGTATTAGAAGGGGGGATATTATGGTGGTGTGGGTGCATTTTGTGAGTATTAGGAGTTATGATGTCAAAAAGTGTGTGTGAGTTGTAATGTAATTGTGTTTTGAGTATGTGTGTAGGGTGTAGTTTGAAGTGTCTGTATATTTCGTATTGTTCTGTTGAGTAGTGTTGATTATTTCTGTAATGTTTATGAAGAAGTTGTAGGTTAGATGTTATGTTCATATAGTCATGTTTTGTAGAGTTGAGATGATTGGCAAAGTTTGATTGGTAGTTATTGTTTGTTAGTGCTTTTATACATTCATGGTAATGTGTGTAGAAGGACCTCCCTGTCTGGCGTATGTAAAATCTGGGGTACGAACTGCAAGTTAGTTTGTAAACTCCAGTGGTATTGTAAATGTCTTCGATTTTGCTGTTGGGTTTAAATTGTTTATTGAGAGTGTTGTGTGTGGAGTACTATTTTGTAGTTGTATTTTCATAGTGTATTGGTTAGATTGTGGGTTTTGGATGATCTGTATGGTTTTAATCAGTATTTTATGGGATTGTCGTGTTGTGTGTTTGTATTTGGGTTATTAGGTTTATTTTTTAGGCGGTTGTATAATTTGTCAATCATTGTTGTGTTGTATCCGTTAGTTTGTGCTATATGTTTTATGGTGTTTAACTCCTGGTAGTGTTCTTCTTTGTCTATCGTTGTTTTAAGCAGGCAATATATCATGGTTTTATAAGCGGCTAGTTTATGTTGGTTTGGGTGGTTTGAGGAGCTGTGAATGATTGTATTGGTGCTAGTGGGTTTGCGGAATATGTTGAATTTATGTGTTTGTTTGTCTGTACATTTAATTGTAAGGTCTAGGAAGTTGAGAGAGTTTTGTTGTTCTCTTCTGATGGTGTATGTTAGTTTTGGGTGTATGGAATTAAGGTGTTTTAAAAATATGTATGCTCGGTGTGTGTTACCTTTATATAATGTTATGATATCGTCGACGTATCTGTACCAGTAAATTATGTTATCTGAATATTTATTGTTGTGTAAATGTGGTTTTGTTCAATATGGTATATGAATATTTCTGCTAAGATGCTAGCAATGGGGGAGCCCAAAGGTATGCCATCTTTTTGGTTGTAGAATGTGTTATTGTAGGTGAAGTAATTTTGAGATGTGCCCAAGTGCTTAGGCAAGTTTGTAAATATTTACAAGTGTTTAGTGAAAACTAGTAACTCACATGGAAATGGAATTAACAAATATACCCATTTTTTTTGTTTGTGAGTAAACCTACACGACAATGGAGAGCAGGGGTCATAACAAAAAAGTAAATTCACCATTGTTTTGCAAAATCCACACTAAAACTTATAATACAGTAACACTTGTCTATGCTGTCACTTATTTTGACTAGATTAAAAGAGCCTTTTTGTTAGTTGTGTTTGATTGTTAACTCATACCTTTACTAAATATTACAATTAAAAAAGCAAGTGTTTACATATTAATATATATATATATATATATATATATATATATATATATATATATATATATATATATATTTAAACATATATATATATATATATATATATATATATATATATATATATATATATATATATTGTCAATATTAAAATGACAGCGTATTGATTTAATACTTTGTCCCCAAATATTCCAAAAAATGACTTTTATTCTGTCAGGAAGATTCTAGTTAAGAAGAACCTGTGGGTCATAGCATCATATATATATATCGTGGACATCGGCTGCAGTTGAGCTGGACGCCTGCACGAAGAAGTAAGAAGAAGTAAGTAAACATATATATATATAAAATTGTTTTTTTAAATCTTTAGTAAAAGTTACAGTTTTAAGTAAGATTAAATAAGTGTATTTGTCAATGACAAGATTTCTATTCTGCATTCATTGTGATTAAAACTGTCCACGTTCGTGTTGTCAAGGACAACCAAACGATGATTACTCTCTTTATTTGAGTTTCCGAGAGATAATAAACTAACTACTAATTATGTGTTATATTTAAGAATACATATTTACCTTTTATAAATACTGTAAGTTTTTAGAAATACCTGAATGGAAAAATTTCACTCAAATACATCCAAGGTAGAGGACCAAGTCCCAATTCAAATACATAATTGTTAATAATGTATATAATAAATGGAAATGACCAACGTCCATCTGCAGAAACACTCTTTGGATGTAATGCATAAATGCCAATAGCTATACATAGTATTGCGGAAACCAATGTACTAAACAGTGCAATCATCCGCTTTCCTAGGTAGGAAACCACAAGCATTAGTGTTACTGATCCTAAAATTCCTGCTCCTGAAGATATAACCTGAAATAATGATTAATTTTATTCAATGTTTTGTTTTATTCATTATCTAACAGATTAATTAGATCTAGTAAATTATAACTTATAAAGGTTTTATTGGAGTTACATCAAAATAATGTTGGTTCAAATTTTTTCTGACCCTCACTTACAAAAATTTATACATCTTGAAAAGGGGGTGAGCTGGTTGGTCCTCGTCCTGCCCCTGGATAGCTGAGTTCATATTTTACGTTTATGAAAAGAGCCTTTATAACACTCAGTGAACTGAACGCCAGCAGCCGCTTCTGCAAAAGGAGCCCCATAATATGTCTTGTAAACAAGCAAATAGTCCTTCTCAGGACTACCAACGAGTTTCAAAACAGAAACAAAATCACCCAGACAGACTGAAAGTAAATATATGGTCAAAAAAAGTACTAACCATAAAAACTATACGACAAGAATTTAACATTGACAAGCACCTCATAATGAGAGTACGCGGAACAAATGGGACCAAAAGAACTGAAGTATGGTGTCCAAACAAAATAACTGCAAAAAACCTCACTCAACGTCTGAAGACGAAGCAAATAAAAGGGAAGCACACATTTCAATAGGACAGAGTTTTTCGGAAAGAAAAAAGAAAAGAGAGAGAACCTTACACCAATCGATCAACAACAAACTATATAAACAAACACATGACAAACTATTAATAATGCACTGGTATGCCAGATCATTAAAACATAAAGCACCGGAGCTGGAAAAGGAAATTCATGAGAAAAATATAAAAATAGTCTGTATACAGGAATCATCCTTACCAAAAAACGAAGACCTTCATCCGAAGTTTAAACATTACAACCTACATAATTAATCTAGAGACAATTCAAAAGGCGGAGGATTAGTTACCCTAGTACATGAGTCTTTACATGTCGAAGGCTGTGATATGAAGATTACCAAAAATTTAGAGTACATAAAAATGAATATAAGAGTTACCAATGAATTAGAATTTACTCTAGTCAACACATATATACCATCCCAGGGAATTGAAGAGAAGGAATTGGACACACTAATCAGCTCCAACAAGAACCTGATCATAGTTGGAGACATGAACAGCAGACACCAGAGTTGGAACAACGGACCAGAAAATAAAAACAGCCCTCAACTGTTCAAATGGATTCAAGCCCAAAACATACTTCTGTTGAACCAAAACAAAGAGCCCACATACCAGTCACCCTCAAGAGGAACTCTAAGCACCTTAGATTTGACACTGTCCTCACCAATAATCGAGAAAAGGGTAACAAATTGGTACATCGGGGAAGATCTAGGAAGTGATCACTTACCATTATACTTAGAATTTTCTATCTCAAGAAATCTAGTTCAGAACCCATCTGGCATAAGCAATAAATACAATATTTCAAAAGCTGACTGGAGTGCTTTCACAGAAGAAACTAGAGCAAGCGAGATAATACAATACACCCCAGAGCTTCTAGAAATTAAACTTCTTCAAACAGCTGACCATACCATCCCCAAAAAGAAACCAAGAAGAGAACACAAATTTAAAAATAGCTGGTGGTCAGAGAAAATCAGCCAACTTAGAAAAAATAGACAAAAGGCTAGAAGAAGATGGAAGGTGCAGAGAACCAAAGAGTGCAGACAGGAATACAACAGATGCAACGCCATCCTGAGACGTACAATAATCTCAGAGAAAAGGAAATCTTGGAGAGAATTTGTAGGCTCAATAAATGAAAACACTCCATCCAGCACAGTCTGGAAAAAGCTTAAATCAATCGAAGGTAATACTGGCCAAAAGATCAGCCAAATACAAAGTGAAGCTGGAGAGTGGCTGGACGATGACAAAACAAAAGCAGAAACTTTTAACTTGTTTTTTAAGAACAGGGCTGGAAAGAAAATTCCATGGCCCAAAAAACTCACTTCTAAAGAAAAGCAGTTAATTTCCCAAGTCGAAGAACTGTACCGCCTGGAAGACCCTGCAAACTTACCCTTCAACATATGGGAACTGAGAAATGAACTATCCAGATTGAAGGACTCAACTCCCGGATTAGATGGAATCCATAACAGGATGCTCCAACATAGCTCGGAAGAGATGCTTACTAATATACTAAATGTATTCAATGAAATTTGGCACATGGGAAATATCCCAGAAATATGGAAAACAGCACTAATTGTACCAATCCTTAAACCATCTAAAGACAAGTCCCAAATTAAATCATATCGCCCAATTGCTCTTATATCTTGTCTTGGCAAATTGCTCGAACGCATGGTGAACAATCGACTAACATGGAGACTAGAAAAATACAACCTACTAGACCAATCACAATATGGTTACAGAAAACAGAGATGCACTAACGATGCCATAATATACTTAACAAACAACATCTACGCTGGCTTTGGGAAAAAAGAACTAACCATAGTTGTCCTCCTAGACTTTGAAGCTGCTTTTGACAGGACACCCCACACCACTATCTTATTAAAATGCATGAAGCTTGGCATAATGGGAAACAACCTGAAGTATTCAACGAATTTCTTAAGCGGTCAAAAAATCAAAACATCGGTCAATGGCCAAGAATCAACAAGTGCTGAGATAGAAAATGGAACCTCTCAAGGAGCAGTTTTAAGTGCAACACTGTTCAATATTGCAATACATGACATTGCATCCAACCTACCTCCGGGAGTCGAGTGCGTCTCCTATGCTGATGATGTAACGCTATTTGTCTCACATAGAGATCTGGACAAAGCTAACCAAGCGATGCAGATGGCCCTGGACCAAGTCTCGAACTGGTGCAAGAAGTGGTCACTGAAGATCTCTGCAGAAAAGTCAGAATGTGGAATATTTACAAGAAGGAATACACTAGCCGACTACAAACCCAAACTAAAACTGAATAACATAAATTTTCAATATAACCACTGCCCTAAGTTGCTAGGAGTACTGCTTGATAAAAAGCTGAGATGGAAAAATCATATTGAAAAAACTGTTCAAGCTTGTAGCAAACGTCTCAACTCAATCAAAGTAGTCGCCAGCCGACAATGGGGCGCTGACACCATATGCTTGAGAACATTTTACCTATACTTTGTAAGAACAAAACTGACCTATTGCAGTGAGGTCTGGGGAGCGGCCGCAGCAACACACATTAAAAAACTTCAAGTGATTCAATCGGCTGCCTTAAGAATTTGCCTGGGCTGTCCCAAAACCACTCCCATTGCAGCAATGGAAATAGAATTATCAATAGAACCCATAGATTTACTGCTAGAAGAACAAACATGGAATAAACATCTAAAAACCCTCTCACTACACATAACCCATCCACTACAATCTTTAAAAGAAACGATTACTAGGCAATCATACACTCACAGTATCAATTTGCTCGCTGCTGAAATGCCTTCTGAGACTCCAGAGGAAATCCCGGTCTGCAACCACAAACCCCCTTGGAAGCAGAATGAAATAATGGTAACTTTAAACCTACCTTCTTGCATAACTAAGGAAGACCCCCCCAGGAGGCACTTCGGCGAGAGTCACTGGAAATGATTCAGAATCTGTACCCAGACTCCGTTCAAATCTACACCGATGGGTCAGTAGATCTAGCCCAAGATAAGTCAGGAGCAGGCTACTAATACCACTTCACTGGAGAAGAATATTACATACCAGCAAATGCAGCCTCCAGTGTCGATGCAGAGTTGCAGGCAATAAATCCAGCCTTGGTAAACTGCCTTCAACTACGATCAGAGAAATTCTGTATACTTACTGACTCCAAGAGCGCCTTGACCATAATAGAGAACCGGAAACCAGGAAGCTACTCATTCAGACTAGAAGAGATAATAAATTTACTCAACACTCTCAGCAAAGATGACAAACAAATACAGCTCCAGTGGATCCCCTCACACTGCGGCATCGACGGCAATGAAAAAGCAGATACAATCGCCAAACAAGCAGTGGAAATGGCCCCAGTCTTCTTACCACAGTACTCTCTAAAGAAATGCCTTAGTGCTGTGAAAACATCAGTTAGAAGAAAATGGATCCACCGTTGGAGAGAAGAAACTAAAGGTAGAAACCTCTATGACATTCAAAAAGAACCAAATGATTTGGAAATGTATCAAGGGGTTCCCAGATTTACAGCCGTCTTTGCAGCATGAGCAAGAATCGGACACATTGTGACTAAGACCTATGTTTAATCCGCAGATTAAAAAGGTTAGAATTAAAACCACGAGGTGCGGTAAACCCTATTGTTAACAAGGTTACTCTGGATTGCGTAATTTACGTTAATATTTAACATAGCAAGTTTAAACACAGTTCTGAGCAAAACCGAGTCATTTAACAATAAAAACGCAACGACACTGAATTTAATACAAATAAATTATAAATTGTTCATATTCCTTAACTACGCACTTACCCTAGGTAAGAAGTGATGCAACGTTGGAATCGAGGTGAAGTCTCCACAGTACTGTGGTCGTCTTAGGCAGCGTAGAATTCTTGAAGGCGATCACGCAACTAAAAAACTCAATTGAAATTATGAGTAAACGCAAAAGTTAAGCTTACAAAGCACTTAGTTTATTGCCGCGAGTACACGCACTAAGATTGCGCAACCGGCGAAATCGGGCGACACTTTTACTAACACGGCGAAAATATACAGTTAAAATGTTCATTAGAATGTTCATTAACGCGGTCCGCACCTTAAGCACAATTAACGAACGAAAGCGGTACTTTAAATTGTCTGAAACAAAACCCATGCGGAAATAAGCGGCGCGGTTTAACGTAGGACTGCACTAGTCGAGGGACAGAACGCTTCTTCTTTGTGTGCTGAAGCGGAAAAAAGTACCTAGAATAAAAAGGGAGTGGGGGTGCGTAGCATTCATCAAAGAAAATCAATACCTTTTCAATATCGATTAGCGTGTCAGAGATCACGTGACCAATACGTCACGGCACAGCTGTTAGGTAGATCAAAGCAAATTCAAACTTCGAGCGCTGACTCGAACATACCGCCCACCAAAACGAATGTTTTTAATCCGCCAGGTGGGTGGGGGGCGAAGAACCATAAAGCACCGGGACCCGAGGGTGCCGAAGAAGAAAGTGGCAGGGAAAACGAAGAAGACCAAAAGAATCAACAGGGCAAGAGCGCCGAAGAAAGAGGCTGTAGAAAAGCGGTGAAAATCTAAGGATGAAGCGGAAAGCCGACGAGCTTGTTGACTGGTCGTCTCAGCTGTCCGTGAGCGGTCTGGATCGTAGCTACTCTAGAGACGTGGTCTTTTCCAGGATGCAGACTGATGATCCTTCCCATAGGCCAATGAAGGGGGCTTGAGTGTTCTCCAGTTATGAAGACGAGTTGATTTTCCTTGAGTGGCGTCGAGTCCTTATTCCACTTGTATCGTTGACTCTGAGTGTGTAGATACTGAGTGGACCAAAATTTCCAGAAGCGGTTGGACATCTGTTGGAGCATAGACCATCGAGATTTAAGCGGAGGCTCAGTATAACATTCTTCGGGAAGTGACAGTAGTGGACGGCCAATCAGAAAATGCCCAGGAGTGAGAAAGGACGCTCCTTCACTGGGGTCTGGCGAAACTTCGAAAATAGGACGACTGTTCAAAATGGCTTCTATCCTGATGAACAGAGTAGATAGCTCTTCAGCGGTGAGGGTGGTGTTGCCTACAGTGCGTCGCAATAACAACTTAGCGGATTTGACAGCGGCTTCCCAAAGTCCGCCAAAATGAGGGGCAGCCGGAGGATTGAAATGCCAACTGATGCGTTGGTCAGCTAGTTTGCGTTCAATAAGTGAGCTAGAGCGGTCCAGAAACTTGTAGACATCGTTAAGTCGGTTAGCAGCGCCAGTAAAATTCGTGCCGTTATCGGAATAAATTTCTGAAGGTAAACCTCGTCTAGCGGTGAAGCGGTGTAATGCGGCGAGGAAGGCATCAGTAGATAAGTCGGTCACCAATTCCAAATGAACTGCTCTAGTGGTCATACATACAAATAAACAGAGGTAAGCTTTCAATAGCTTGGAGGTGCGCAAATGGTTGGCCTTTGTGTCAAAAGGTCCAGCGAAATCTACCCCGACTCTATAGAAAGGTGGAGACGGCGTAACTCTCGATGAGGGCAAAGGTGCCATCATGGGCTGGCGTGGTTTAGTTTGCATGCGGAAACATCGAATGCACGCATGGATGCGTTGGCGAAGTAATGATCGCAGAGCTATGACCCAAAATTCACTGTTGATCAAGGCTTGAGTGGTACGCGGTCCAGCATGCAAGGCCAGCTTGTGATAATGGTCACAGATGAGGTCAACGTAATGATGGCGCTTTGGTAACAGAAGCGGGTGTTTAGAATCGTAACTAAGAGCCGAATAATCAAGTCTACCGCCCACCCTGAGTAGACCATGGGCGTCGATGAATGGTGTTAGGCTACGTAAATGGTCGTTGACGCGTTTACCAGTTTGAAGCTTTTGCAGAGCTTCACTGAAGACAGAGGTTTGTACCAGCTTAACGCATACAGCTTTTGCGTTATCCAACTCCTGTACTGACAGCGGTCGTAGCGTAGGTTTAACTGAGGCTGCTTTGGCCTTATAGCGTGTGTTGTGATGATGGCCGATCGCCAGGCTCTTGTTGCGACAGTGATCGATGAATCGTAATACATACGCGAAAACATGATGAAGAGTAGTTAAGCTCGAATGTTTCTCAATGATTTCCATAAGACGGTTGGGCTCTGGCACAGCGGTACAATTAACCTTAGCCTCAACCTTTGTTTCCGTCTGATCCGGGTTAGTGCCTTTAGGCCTAGACAGATTCCAAGTGGTAGGACAATGTAATAACCAAGGAGGTCCATGCCACCAGAGCGGGTGTGTAGCAAGTTGATCAGGCAAACAACCGCGAGACGCGACGTCTGCGGGGTTATCAAGAGTCGAGACATGAAACCAATGATCCATGGAGGTGATTGACACAATCTCAGTGATGCGGTTAGCTACGAAAGTTTTCAATTGATGAGGCGGGGTCTGAATCCAATGAAGTACTATCTCAGAATCAGTAAAGAAGATAGTGTTGGCGATTGGAATGAAATCAAGAGCTGGTTGAATTGATTTGTATAACTTAGCCAGCAGTACTGCGCCGCAAAGTTCCAAACGAGGTATGGTAAGTAATTTAACAGGGGCTACCTTACTTTTAGCTTTCAACAGGCTGACGTTGACAAACCCGTTAAGCTCAGATCTCAAATAGATAGAAGCAGCATAGCCTGCTTCGGAACCATCACAAAACCCAACGATGCGATGACTAGCTGATCGCGTGCCTACATGGCGAGGAATTTGAATATCGGACAAACAAGCGAAATGGACAATGAAGCTGTCCCATTGATCGAGTAGAGGGGTTGGCAGAGGCTGGTCCCAGTCCAGTTTCTCCAACCACAAGCGTTTAAGAAAAGACTTAATCCAAAAGGTAATAGGCGTTAAGAAGCCAAGCGGGTCAAAGGTGCGAGCGACGTAGGATAAGATGGTGCGTTTTGTGGGCACCAGCGTAAAAGTTTGAGTTTGATACGAGAACGAGTCTGACGAGGGGTTCCATTGCAAGCCCAATATTTTAATGGCAGCGGATTCGTCCTGAAACAACAGCGGATTTTCCAAGTGAGAGGAAGGTAGCGTTGCGAGTAGCGAGGGTTCATTCGACGACCATTTTCTGAGTTCCAGGCCGGCGCGAGCGAAAATGTCAATAAGTTCTTGTATTAGCGTCTTAGCGGCCTCGGGCGTGTCGGCTCCAGCGACGACGTCATTACGTAGGTCTGATGAAGGATTGCTTCGGAGGCTGTAGGATAGCGGGTTCCCTCATCCTTTACTAGTTGCTCCAGCGTGCGCAGAGCTAAGTAAGCGGAAGGAGTTAGGCCATAGGTGACCGTAGCTAGCTCATACTCGATTAACGGTGATTGAGGTGAAGACCGATAAAGTATGTGCTGGTAAGAACGATCCTCAGGTCGGACCAAAATTTGACGGTACATCATCTTGATGTCGGTGCAAACAGCGTAAGTATATAAACGGAAAGAGATGATTAAATTAGCCAAGTCCTTTTGCAGTTTAGGACCGGATAACATTTGCTGATTCAGAGTGTTTGCGTGGCAATCGGGTGATGACGCGTTAAATACCACTCTAAGCTTAGTAGTAGAGCTGGTGGTCTTAAATACGCAATGGTGCGGAATAAGATAGTCGGAAGCCTGGAGGGCAGGGTACATGTGCCCTAGAGCGATATACTCGGCCATAAACTGGTGATATTGTATGGCTACCTCAGGCTGGCGGTTTAAACGCTTTTCTAACGCATGATAACTCGCAAGAACAGTGTTACGGTTAGACTTGAGCGAGATAGCTTCCGGCTTAAATGGGAGTGCTACGATGTATCTTCCCGTTGCGTCACGATCAGTGGTGGTTGCGAACAGTTCTTCACACAGTTGATCTTCAGGGCTGAGGTGATTTGCTGGTGCGACTTCCTCAACTTCCCAAAAGCGTCTAATGTTGTCATCGATTGACTTCAGAGTAGTGATGAATACACGTGGCTGCTGAGGCATGCTATAAGGTATGGAACCCATGATGACCCAACCTAACCTGGTGTTGAGTGCCGAGGGTTGTCCGTGGATAATATTGCAAGGTCCGTTCACAAGTATCTGTGTGAAAATGTCAGCACCTAGAATGATGTCAACACCGGAAGGGGTGTCGAACTGAGGGTCAGCCAGCGGTAAGTGCTGATATTGAGCGCGTATGCAAGGCGCCAAAGCGGTAGATGGAAGCGGGTCAGTAATGCGGGGAAGCACAGCGGCTTCTGCGGTCAGCATGACACCTGGGTCATGTCTCGAGAAAATAAGCAAAGTGACGTACTCATGAATGCGGGTTGTCTTGGCTGCGACACCAATCAAAGAAAGATTTGATTTCCGAGCGGGTAAATTCAACAGAGTGCTCGCATGCTTAGTTATGACAGAGATTTGACTGCCTGGATCTATAAGTGCTCTAAATGGAAGCGGTCGGCCAAATTGGTCCTGAATGATGACCTGCGCGGTGCCTACAGGGCGAGAAAAGCTTCAATATTACAAGAAAGAGCATGCGGTAGCGATCGAGTAGCGAGGTCGGGTCTGGCTGTTGAACGAGGGTGTCGCGGTAAAACTAGTCATTGTTGTGCAGGAGAGTTGTCGTGTAACAATGTGTGGTGTGACTCTCCACACTGTTTACACTGTTTCATAGATTTACATTTGGACTGAAAGTGTGATCCAAGACAGTTAAAACAACGTCGTAATTTTCCAATGGCACTTTTACGTTCGGACACAGTTAATTCCAGAAACGACTGGCAATTAAAAACGTTATGGTTTGAGCCACAATAATAACACATCCCAGTATGAGTGGTTGATATGTTGGCTTGAGCCATGTGAAGCGGTGGCAACCGATGTCGGAAAACTGAAAGCCTAGGCGCGTTCATAATTGGCGGCACATTTCCTTGTCTCCCTCCTGCAGACGGCCGTATGGGGCTCTGCATCACAGGTCTGGGCGCATAAGTGCGTGGTAGCATTTGAGACGTAGCCGTATTAACATAAGACGTCGACGGCTGGACCGTTGGACTATGTTCAGCTTCGAGGTTAGCTTCGACGGGTTCAATATTTAAATTAGGGGCACCGCTGTTATTTGAGTCATTCAACGCAGAGACCATCACTCGAGGTTGCTGACCTAATCTTGAGTTAACTGCAGTCGCGGCAGAGGGTTGATTGAGCAACTCCATTGCCCTAGCCTGCTCAGTGACGAAATCATTTAAAAGTCTGTACGTGGGCATTTGATTTATTCCCAATCTGGTTTCAAAGTCAAGTCGAGTCTGTGCGTCTAAGTTACCGACAGACATTTGAAAAAGCAAGAAGTCCGCTAAGTCGTCTAACTGGACAGCCTTTATTGCGCACACAGCATTTGAATGTGCGGTTAAAAATCGATTAAGTTCACTCTGAGACGCGTTCTTAATAGGCTTAAAGTCTTTAATGATTTGAAAATAATGATCAGCTAAACGGCGAGGGTTAGCATAACGATTGCGTAAGGCTTGATATGCGATATCATAATTATGCTCAGATATTGTAAGTCCCGTAACAATGGCTAACGCGTCTCCTTTAAGCGCTGACTTTAAATACTGAAATTTCTGTATTGCATTAATATTGCTATTGCAATGTACCATTGAGTCAAACATTGTTATAAAATCAATCCATTCATTACTATTGCCTGAAAAGCTAGGCATTGTAAGGTTAGGTAAGTGAGGCGAACTTGTGCCGGGGTTGACCTGCGAGGTTAACTTCACCTCGGTCTTAATAATGTTCGGATATTTAGCCAACATTGGCAAATACATATCTTGAAATTGCTTTTTAATTTTAAATGCGTTTTCAGCAAGATCGGCAACTTGACTGGCGAACGTTTTCTCCAATATATCATAAGTTTCAATAAAATTGGATTGAATTCGACGAATTTCCCGTGCGAGGCCTTCTGGTATTTCTTTATCGTTAAGCACATTTTTCACTTGTTCCAGCTCGCCTACAATATCTCTCAATTTAGACAAATAATACTCCGTATTAATTTCCATTTTAATAATAAATTTCAAAAACCGCAAACAATTAAAATTTAAAAACTTATTATAAGTTCAAACGCGATAATAAAGTAGACTGTATAGAATTTGTAAGTCGTAGCAAGCATAAACACTTCCTTGTTCGTAATCGTGTATCGATCGATGCAACTATGAGCCACGTGGCTTATTGCGCAATGTGGCACCGGTATTTATCGTTACCGTTTTCCTGTATCGATGTGACGCACATTTCTCCACGTCGCGGTAAGCACATGGTTACGTTAGTCACAGCTTTAAAAATTTTAAATTTGTAAATTTTTATCGCTGAAATAACTCAACAAATGTTTAATTTGGTTACAAAGGAACCACGTGGTCACTAATACAATTATCGTGAAATTTAAAGAACAACCCTAGGTCACTAAAATAATTCAAATAATCCGGCCCAGTGGGGACCAATGTTTAATCCGCAGATTAAAAAGGTTAGAATTAAAACCACGAGGTGCGGTAAACCCTATTGTTAACAAGGTTACTCTGGATTGCGTAATTTACGTTAATATTTAACATAGCAAGTTTAAACACAGTTCTGAGCAAAACCGAGTCATTTAACAATAAAAACGCAACGACACTGAATTTAATACAAATAAATTATAAATTGTTCATATTCCTTAACTACGCACTTACCCTAGGTAAGAAGTGATGCAACGTTGGAATCGAGGTGAAGTCTCCACAGTACTGTGGTCGTCTTAGGCAGCGTAGAATTCTTGAAGGCGATCACGCAACTAAAAAACTCAATTGAAATTATGAGTAAACGTAAAAGTTAAGCTTACAAAGCACTTAGTTTATTGCCGCGAGTACACGCACTAAGATTGCGCAACCGGCGAAATCGGGCGACACTTTTACTAACACGGCGAAAATATACAGTTAAAATGTTCATTAGAATGTTCATTAACGCGGTCCGCACCTTAAGCACAATTAACGAACGAAAGCGGTACTTTAAATTGTCTGAAACAAAACCCATGCGGAAATAAGCGGCGCGGTTTAACGTAGGACTGCACTAGTCGAGGGACAGAACGCTTCTTCTTTGTGTGCTGAAGCGGAAAAAGGTACCTAGAATAAAAAGGGAGTGGGGGTGCGTAGCATTCATCAAAGAAAATCAATACCTTTTCAATATCGATTAGCGTGTCAGAGATCACGTGACCAATACGTCACGGCACAGCTGTTAGGTAGATCAAAGCAAATTCAAACTTCGAGCGCTGACTCGAACAACCTATCTCTTCAGATTTATTCTGAGTGAATCTCCACTCTGCCCGAACTGTAGAAGAGAGGATAAGACTCTAGACCATATCCTCCTTCGATGCTCTTCACCAATTTCACCAAGAGCAGCTCTGCTGTCTGCGCTAGGAAGCCAGGGAAACATCAAAACAATACTGATCAATAAACAGTTTTGGACCTTGGCTGCAGCAACTTATTATAGACATCGGACCATCGGAGTCACATGATCCTGGACGTCCGCAGCAAGAAGTAAGAAGTAAGTATACATCTTGAAAAGGTTTCATGGCGTTATGTTAAAATAATGTTGGTCAAATTTTGCTTTAGTTATTTCTGGGCCTTACAAAACACAACAGAAACAACTATTTTTCAGTCAAATTCAGATAATTTTTATATTTCAAAACGACTGATTCCTTAAATATGAATTTAAATAATTTTCATCAGCTGTATCACATCTCACCTAAGTTGCATACATCAACAACTTTAGTGTAGTTGTAAGGTGTTTAATTATTGGTCAAATATAATTTACTATGCAAAATGTTTATGAAAGTAGGAAGCCTCATAGATATATTATGTAAACTAAATTACTTTGTTAAAATAACAATGAAAATGAGTTAATTAAATTTGCGCAGGTAACAGCTACAATATAGCTAATTATAGTTCAGGTATATAAATCAACCAGTAATTTGTTTATAATAGTAATTACGTAAGGGTCAAATTCCCTTAACAACTTTATAAAAACCAAATCTTTTTAACAATATATTAAATATTGTTATCAAATCACTATTATAATATTAGAAGAAGAAGAAGGACTTATAATAACTCTTTACAGAACAAAAACAATGTAAATCTATATTACTTTCTACCTCTGCTTATCGATCCTCATCTCTTGTCATAATAGTTCTGACATGTTAAACACTTGTAAAAAGATTATTGGAACAAAAATGAATAAAAAAAATTAACATAAATTATAACAAAGACTCTATATTTACGTAATTGGTTGAATCACAATAGTGATCCAGACTCAAATATATAATTTGCAAGTCCGCTCAAGATTATAAGAGACTGCCTCAGGGTGAGTATATTCCCAGCAAAAGATATCTGCAAGGAAATAGTGAACCAATAGCTCCCCCCATGACTAATTCAGTGTTAAATTATTTTTGAAGGATAAAATATTTAATTTAGGTTTCGAAACTATGAACTTTTGTTCTAAACATTTCCCTCATGATGATATTGTCAAAGTAAATTACAAATGTTTTAACTCACATTAGCAGTAAAAGGGTCCAGATCAAATCCAAGTTCTGTAAATACTGGAATAGTATATGCTGTAACAACATTAGTTCCAGCTGCTGCTTGGAAGAAAAAAAATCCAATCATAAGTAAAAGAGCATGAAACATGGTTGGTTCTAATAAATAGGAAATTAATTTTTTAATCTTCCAGGACTTTTCAACTTTAGTATATATTATCTTTTCACTAGATCCATTATTATTCAGTATTTGCCCCTTCAGAGATAAGACATTACTCTCAAAATGTTTAGTGTTCTTATATGAGACTAACTCCAAAAATTCGTTTTCAATCACTTCTTTTGGAACCCAACCTCGTAACCAGGACAAAGTCTCTTGTGCTTCTTCAGTATGATTATGAGCCAAAAGCCAAATTGGAGATTCTGGAATCTAATAAAAAATAATGATTTTATAATAATCTAAAATATGTTAATTAATTTGGGATTTAAGTAAGTATACATGCTAAATCTATAATCATTATTAGTAAACACTTGTAAATATTTACAAACTTGACTATAGTAGCACTTACTTATATTTGTTGAGGACAGCCATTTCGGGAGATGTGTCCCATTGTCAACTCAGACAGTAACTGATCTCAAGGTTTACGTAGGTTAGGGTATTAGGGTGGTGTGGGTGTATTTGTACAACAAATATAACTAAGTGCTACTATAGGCAAATTTGTAAATATTTACAAGTGTTTAGTGAAAACTAGTAGCTCACACGAAAATAGAATTAACAAATTTAATCATTAATAGTTAATATTATATGTTTATGGACTTTCAAAAAAATGTTATAGAAACCCAAAAATATAATAATTAAATGAGGTGCTGCAAAATGTTTTTTATTTGGCAAATGTCACTGAAATTTTAGAAAAAAGGGTTTCTTTACCAAGAGAAGAACTTGCACAAATATAAAATCAGAGAAAACATTTGCAAAGGGATTAGTTTAAAATTGACCTTAATGATATAAAAAAGCACTGTATTGAAGCAAAAAATAAATTTAATGAAGATGACTCCAGGTCATCAATGAAAAAGTAAGTTTTAATTTCTTGATTAACATTTTCATCCACATGAAAAATTTCTTTCTTCTGAAAGAAACATCTGGTAGATATATTTCAGGCATCTTTCTTTCCTTTGACAGGAAAGTCCCAGGGTTATTTCTTTCTATTCCCTTGTAAACCTAAAATATTCAACTTTCTTTTATTTTCGTTTCAAGTTCTTTTTATTATTATCAATAACCTAGTCACAGAATGACAATTGAGTGATTATTTACGAGTATATTTTGTCAGTAGTATTTCTGAGAAACAGAAGAATTTATTATTTTTTTAATTAAGAACTAAACTGAGTCACTATACAATTTAGTGTATTAAATTGTATTAGTGTCCATTTGAATTAAATTATTTAAACTTATTTTTAGGATTAAAATAACTTATTATATAGCATGTTCGACATTCATTGTTTGAAATTGAGAGCTTAAGGAGTCTAAAACCAGCTATTTGAATTTTATAAAAATATCAGTATTATCAACAAAAGAAACAAATAATTCCATTAAGTGAATTTATTTAGATATTTTGTTAATTATTAATAACTAACACTAATATTATTTCTTATTTCATCATTAGTTATATTTTTTTCATGAGAACTTTTTCAAACTTACTAATGCAATGAGTAAAGCTGAGACTATGGGAAAGCTTGCACATATATACGCAATTATTCGCCAATCATACCACACTCCGAGAATATTAACAATAACTTTTCCAATTAGAAGGAATATCTGTGCAAGTGATGTCATAATGCTTCTTATCTTAGGTTCTGTGATCTCCCCAATGTATGTGGTGGTAGGGGATTCCATAAAACCAACACCTGAAATTGCAATTGTCCTACATAAAGCTGTTCTACAAATCTGGACTTCAAAAATATATTACTCGTGCATCATATCTTCCCAATAGGCATTTCCTTTGAA
The DNA here is from genome assembly GCA_036971475.1 of Prosapia bicincta. Classification (NCBI taxonomy): domain Eukaryota; kingdom Metazoa; phylum Arthropoda; class Insecta; order Hemiptera; family Cercopidae; genus Prosapia; species Prosapia bicincta. The sequence continues at coordinate 257,187,004 of JBAIZL010000001.1, read as the reverse complement.
TACCATCACAAACAATTATTTCATATAAAGTTGCTTGATGTAATCATCTTAAATTCACTGATTAAACTATAATTAAAAATTACTTAACTAAATGAATACATAGGGCTTACTTGCTGATGCTTTTCGAAACAACCTTTTACCAAGCAAAGCCGCTACTGCTTTTGCAGATATTTTTTTACATTCATTTCTTATGTTTATTTTTGTTAATTCTCTTTTTAAAAAATTGTAATAATTTTTATGCCTATATATTTATTAATTACAATTATTTTCATTTATAATTTTTGTAAAACACATACTAATGAAGAAATGAATTCTTTTAAAAAACCTTTTATTTTATATTCTGTTTCATTAGTAAAATAAAGTACCTAAAACACATTTAATGTAAGTTAAAAATCAACTCAAATGGACAACGCTAGTTTTTCTTAGGGTGGTATAGCAAAAACCTTTTTTTTAACTAGAAAGTTTAATGGCAATTATGTCGATGATAATTATAATTAATTCCAAATAACATTTTATGACACAAAGTAAGTTTTTAAAAGCTTTGGAGCATAATTGAGGAATATTTAAACAAAATTCATGTACCAAAAAGTTGAAAAAACTTAGTTTATGAAGTTTTTACTATAAGACTAACTAGTATATATTAACTTAGATTTTAAAATATAAATATACTTTAATAAAAACTCAAACATGATAATAAAGAGCAATATTATTATAGAGCCCTTCTGAAAATTTCTACAATGAGAAAAAATGTTTGCATTTCAATGAAAACTACTAGATGAAACTGTTGTGCAACCACTGTACCCTAACACAGATCTGCTAGTCACTGCCTCGATTATCTTATCAGCTTTTAATTGATAAATGTTTTACTTTGTATTATTAAAAAATATTGAGAAATTTACCAAATCCAAGGAAAAAGTTTGCAACATAGAGTAGGAAGACTGACTTAGTTGAACATATAATGAGCCAACCATAGAAGAGTGAAATATTGACGACAATCATAGGTTTTTTACTTCCAGCTGGCTCCAGAATTAAAGCAGCAAAAAGACATCCAATAGGCTGTCCAATAAATAGAAGACTTGCTGAAAACATATTGTAGGTATTAATGTCATTACCTAGGATAAAGTGGAAATGAAAACTTACTTTAAGGTTCATTAAAGTATAATTTTAATAGTTTTGAATAAATTAATTTTTGGCTGAATAGATTAACGAAGAAAATTTTTCTTCAAGTTTATTAAATAATTATAATTACTATAAAAAAATAAATATATACACTCTTGAATTTTGTAGTCCATTACGTTCGGTGAAACTTATTAATCACTTTTACATTAGTTTATGACTATCTGAACTTTAAATTTTGAAAATTTATAAAAACTTACTGAGACACAACAAGATAGATACGACAGAATCACAATATTGTGGCAAAACAGATGGTGAAATTAATTATTAAAATTAATTAATTAAATTTAATTGATGAAATAATATTTTTTTAAACTGTATTAACATTAAGTATCATCCACTATAAGTTTGACAAAATGTATTTGAACATGATTAAATGAATAACAATTATTTTACTAACAAATAAAAATATGAAAAAGCTTTATAAGTAAATATATATTCGGGGAGTGTGAACTAATAATAGGAATTGAAAAAAGTCTATATGGGACAGATCTAGCTACTAAACTGAAAACATCATCTAATAAATGTCTACTGACCAAACCATGAAGCTCCATCATCAGTAAGGGAAGGATGACTCTTAGCTTTTAATAAATTTCCTATAATTACAGTTTGGTAGCCCATAATTGCTCCCAGATTCAACAAGACCAAGTTTTTGGCAGATACTGCTAGTAACTGAAATAAAAACATTCTATATAATAATCAACATAAGTCAGTTTAATGTTTTTGAAATTTTTGATTATTTGGAGGGAAGCTATGAGTAGCTTAGTTTAACTTTTAGTTAAAAAATAGGACAATTAATAAAATCTATAGGTTATAGTTGAATGTTAAAATCTGTGAGGTATTACTTGTCATTAGGAGAAGCTGTTACCTTAACCAGATATGAGATCTCTAAATGGGAATCCTGTTTGTTCCTCTCCTGAAAGAATATGTCTGTGGTTCTAAAGGATTAGAATCTTAAGCTACCTATCCATATCTCACTGGATAAGGCAGTAATCTGGTTTCCGTAATTATATTCAGACCACTGCTAAAACGTGGTAGAACTACCTAACCTACTACATGGTGCATAGTGTTTCAAACGGGAAAAGGTTTTTGCATAGTTTGATTCCACATGAATACTTTCCTTTTCATGTTTAGGGGATTTTGCAGTTTAGCTCTATATAAATACATTGTAAGCAATTATTAAAGGTAATCTTGTAAAATTTTCAACTTTTAAATGACATGGTTTAATAACTAACTTGAATGGTTAAAACATGTAAACAATATATAAAGGGACCATCAGAAATAATGAATTGTTTTTTGATCTAACTGTACATCACAACAATGCAAGTGGGGAGAACCAGTTCCTTGTCTTTCATTCCCTCACTCAGTGCTATTACAGTTGCCATGGAGTCGTGGAATGGACAACACCGTGCTTTTGTCATAGAGGTGTATTTTAGTAATGATTATTCAGTAGTCAAAACCCAGCATTTGTTTTGTAATAAAATTTGGAATGAAAAGACATGTTAGTGTTCCAAGTTGCAGTAATGCAATAATGCGCTGGGTTAACAATTTTAGAAAAACAGCTTCATCTTTAAATCTGAAACCTGAAGATCGTTCACGTAACGTTTGTACTCCTGAAAACACCAAAGCCTTATGAGTGTCAGTAGCCAGAAGCCTGCTTTGTCCTGCCACACATCACGCAGTTGTGCTAGAAATATCAGATCAGAGTGTGCGTAGAATTTTGTGTTTGAATCTTCATTTTCACTCATATAAATTCGTAACTGTTCAATAACTAAGCCAACATGATTTCCAAAACCGAAGAGAGTGTGTACAATCAATTCTGAACATTTTACTAAAGATTCAATACTCATAATGTAAGATGAGGCCCATTTTCACCTTGTTATGTTAAGAAGCAAAATTTTGTCTACTGGAAATCTTGTAGCTCAAGGAAGAAAATCCTTGTAGCCTACACAAAAAACCACTTTATTGTAAAGATGCTTCAACTTGGTGCGCAGTGGTTAAATTCGGATTGATAGGTCCATATTTTTACAAAGAGAACAGTCGAGCAGTTTTGATTACTTCAAGTTGTTATGTCGAAATGGTGCATAATTTCCTTGCACCAGATTTAAAATGTTGTGAACTTTATACTTGAAAAGTTTGGTTCCAACAAGATGTGTCAATGAATACGTTACGAGAAATGTTTCCGGAGCATGTGTTTTCAAAAATTGTGACCTTTCCTGGCTTGCTCGCTCCCTTATCTTTCGGTATCTGACTTTTTACTCTAGGGTTATTTGAAATCGAAAATGTATGTCAGACGGCCATAAACAACTGAAGATCTGAAGCTAGCAATTCACAATGAAATAGCGGCGATACTGTATTACATGATTATGAAGGCAAAAATTTCCAAATACGATTACATGAATGCATGCAGGATACGGGTTGTCATTTGACTGACATCATTTTTAAAACAAAATAAGTGAATTTTAAATAATTTAAATGGTTTAGTTAAAAAGGGCAAAAATTGATGTTTTTAAATCTTCTAATAATTTTTTTTTAATATTTTATTTCTGATTGGTTTTATTCAATGTCTGCCAGTCCCTGTACTATTAATTTCATTACGAGATTTTCTAGACAATAATGTAACTCAATATCAAGACATAAAAAAATGTTTACTAATGATAGTACTATCATTATTACTAATGATAGTAATAAAAAAATGAACATAATATTTATTGAAAATAAGAATATTTGTCAAAATATATAACCCTACAAATTATAGATGGAAATAAATATTGAGTGGCTTTGTAAAACAACTGATTCTAATGTAGCATAAAGTTACAGCCTTTTTTTTGTAATAACGACTTACAATTGTTTAGTTCTAAGTTCAGCCATCACCACTAACTTCAATGGTTTATTTAATTTGAATGCAGTTCACACAGCGAGCAGATACTGTATTCTCCTTTCAGGTGAAAGACTTACATTCCTCACATCGTGTTAGCCAAAATGTCAACAAATTTGTCATCTTTGTCATTTTTATCATTTTCAATTTCATCTTATATACTCGTACATTCATTTTCAATTTCATTGATTTGTTTTTTCAGGTTTGTCATCTGGCAGAGAATAGTTTTCATCAGAATCATCAAAAAGGTGCCCAACAAAATGGCTGGTATGTTGTTGTATTTCTTCCAGTTCCTCTTTCTCCACACTATTCAATCTTTTACTATGTCTTTCCTCTTCAAATGTATCCATTAAAACAACAGTAACTAAAAAGCCACACAAGAACCTCTACTTTCCCCATGACGAGAATGCCCTTATGGATAAATTTTATGCAGTCTGATCACACATGACAAAAACTAAATTCAAACAGACGCTTCAAGGAAAAAATGAAGAAAAACAGGTTGTACCTATTTCTAGAATGCAGTGTGTTTAATACTGAGAAACATACTGCAGACAACCAGAAAAAGTTTTATTTTCAAATAATGCTACATGCGGAATAAACTCTGCATGTGCGCTGTTGAAGGTTAAGCGTGAGTTTCTATTATGAATATCTAACATTTAGTGGTATTTAAAAGTATACTCAAGCTTTCTATACAGCCTCACAATATCAAGAGATAAGTAACAATAAAACTGTTGTATTTGATTTGAAATAATTCTAGATTTCTTGGTGGAATGCACCAATAAGGAATAAGTATATTTTTTGACTTATGAATTCTCAGAACCCTCATGTGAATATAAATCTTTTAAAAATGACTAAATACCATCTTAGTTTTGTTTGACATTTGGATTAACAATTTTAGTTAAAAAAACAAACAAAAATTGGTAGATTTGATCTGTTTTTTTATGCCTGACTTGATGTAAACAAAATTCAACATAAAACACTTAAGTAAGTCATTGAAAAAGAATGTAATGTATTAACTTGCGACTAGATAAGCTGTACACTTGAGCCCAAGAATCTCTTGGATTAACTTTAAAATAAAGCTCTTGTTTATTAACATCTTGTGAATTATTTTTTAGGTTTAGTTTAATTCTACAATCGGCTAATAATATTATATAATATTATCATGAAGAATCTCCAATTTTGGTGAGATCGGAATAGAGAGTTCTTTTATATTCCTGACAGATAACTGATTGTTTTTAAAAGGGTTGTATGTCTTTATTAAACGTGTTCATTGTTTTGTGTGTTAGGTAATTGAATTTTCTGAATCTGAAAGAAATTTTTTGTTGTGTTGAATGATAGAGGTATATTTATTGTTTGTTTTTTGGCATACAAATGTTTTTTTGCTTGTAAATGTGTTTGAAGCTTGGTTGTTTGAAGGTGTTGTATATGTTTATTTTTTTTAAAGTATATTGTCAATAAGTGTATGTTTGTAGCCGTTTTTGTTTGGGATGTATTTTATTGTAATGAATTATTGTCAGTAAAATCAAGATGACTTCAACAACAACCTTCAAAAGTAAAGTATTTCCTATATTACCTGTGGCAAGATCCTGCGGAAACCACTTACATTTGTGCTTTCTTTACTGGCATTTTGAAAACTATTTTTTATATTGTCAGAATCTTCATTTTGGTGACCCTCAATTTTAAACTGATTTCTGAAAAAAAATTGTAATATTGGAGTTATATATAGAATATAATTTGTAAAATACTATTTTAATAAAAATCAAAGTAAACTAAATTGGTTGTTGTAAATTGGTAATTAAATATCTAATTTTGAAACATACATTATGAGTTACAGATATTAAAATAAACATTATACGTCAGGCATATTGAAATTAATAATTAGTCAACATTAGTTATTACCTTCGCTACAAATATTTCAACAACCTTCATATACATTTCACTAACATGATTAGCATCATCAGGTTACCAACATTCTGGTATCTAAAACCTAAAGACCTAGTGAGAACTCGTAATGGTTATTCCTCCCACTCCCTCGCCCAGCGACCGCTTTAATCAATACTAGCGCTACACGTAAGAACAAGACCACTAACGCAAGCATCACTAACCTAATGTGACAGATCTAACTTCAAAACTAATATACAAAACTGTGAATATTAAATAAAAAATAATACTTTTTACACTTTTGCTATTACTTGCGACTAGACTTTTTGTTAACTAAAAGTTGTTAATTTGTTAACTTACACTTGAACTTACCTCCAAGTGTAAATTAACAAATTAACAACTTTTAGTTAACAAAACGTCTGGTCGCAAGTAATAGCAAAAGTGTAATAAGAATTAACAACCACCTCATCATGAACAGCAACAAGATTTCGATATTTAAAAAATAATAATTGATACTAAGGTTAATGTAATAATCACATCATTAATAACAATAAATATAAGTTTGTTTACTTTATATAAATAAATATATTATATTACCTTTTAATTCGAATTGGTCCGGCTAGGTCTTGTTCCTACATGTAGAGCTGGTATTAATTAAACTGGTCGCTGGGTGAGGGAGTGGGGGGATGCCCATTCCGAGCAGTCATTAGGTCTTTAGTTTTTAGATCCCAGTATGTGAGAAACCTTCTGATGATGCTAACCTTGTTTGCAAAATGTACTTCATGATTGTTTAAATCATTGTAGCTAGGGTTACTAGCTAGTGCTCTGTGTAATTATAATAGTTACACTACTGTGCTATGTATACAGTTTTTAATATTAACAATATTTAGGCTAATTGCATTGCTTGAATAGCATATGCTAACAATTGTTAGAAATTGTATAAGGGTATTTGTTTCATTTAGAAAAAGTTTATATTTATTATATATTATCATTTATATTATTACTCTATATTATATAATTAAATTAAAATTATAATAATCATTAAATTAAGTTCAAGAACTAGTACTTTATTAAAATTTAACAACAATTTGTTACTTTGTAAGCAAATTTGTTGGATATTTGTTACTTTTAAACTTTAAAATGTAAAGTTGTAATAATACAGAAGGATATTACCGATTTCATCTTTAACTTGACCTTTTAAGTTACCAGGTAAATAATTGAACTTGTATTAATAACTTACACACTACTTTAGTAGTACTGTACTTACTAAACAAAGACAAAGCAATGTTTACTACTATAGGAAAGTGTGATATATTAATAGATGTTCAAGTTTTAAAGCAGGTTATGTTACTTTCTATATTGTAAGAGTTCCATCATTTTATATAGGGCATTAAAATACACAATAAATAATAAAATAAAATAGAAATATTAAAGATTTTATAAGGATGTGCTACGCCTCTTATCCATCGATGGAAGAGGGGTGAGTATCAAGTTCATAGGAGGAATTTAGAGGAATAAACACTTCCTTGTTCGTAATCGTGTATCGATCGATGCAACTATGAGCCACGTGGCTTATTGCGCAATGTGGCACCGGTATTTATCGTTACCGTTTTCCTGTATCGATGTGACGCACATTTCTCCACGTCGCGGTAAGCACATGGTTACGTTAGTCACAGCTTTAAAAATTTTAAATTTGTAAATTTTTATCGCTGAAATAACTCAACAAATGTTTAATTTGGTTACAAAGGAACCACGTGGTCACTAATACAATTATCGTGAAATTTAAAGAACAACCCTAGGTCACTAAAATAATTCAAATAATCCGGCCCAGTGGGGACCAATGTTTAATCCGCAGATTAAAAAGGTTAGAATTAAAACCACGAGGTGCGGTAAACCCTATTGTTAACAAGGTTACTCTGGATTGCGTAATTTACGTTAATATTTAACATAGCAAGTTTAAACACAGTTCTGAGCAAAACCGAGTCATTTAACAATAAAAACGCAACGACACTGAATTTAATACAAATAAATTATAAATTGTTCATATTCCTTAACTACGCACTTACCCTAGGTAAGAAGTGATGCAACGTTGGAATCGAGGTGAAGTCTCCACAGTACTGTGGTCGTCTTAGGCAGCGTAGAATTCTTGAAGGCGATCACGCAACTAAAAAACTCAATTGAAATTATGAGTAAACGTAAAAGTTAAGCTTACAAAGCACTTAGTTTATTGCCGCGAGTACACGCACTAAGATTGCGCAACCGGCGAAATCGGGCGACACTTTTACTAACACGGCGAAAATATACAGTTAAAATGTTCATTAGAATGTTCATTAACGCGGTCCGCACCTTAAGCACAATTAACGAACGAAAGCGGTACTTTAAATTGTCTGAAACAAAACCCATGCGGAAATAAGCGGCGCGGTTTAACGTAGGACTGCACTAGTCGAGGGACAGAACGCTTCTTCTTTGTGTGCTGAAGCGGAAAAAGGTACCTAGAATAAAAAGGGAGTGGGGGTGCGTAGCATTCATCAAAGAAAATCAATACCTTTTCAATATCGATTAGCGTGTCAGAGATCACGTGACCAATACGTCACGGCACAGCTGTTAGGTAGATCAAAGCAAATTCAAACTTCGAGCGCTGACTCGAACAACCTATCTCTTCAGATTTATTCTGAGTGAATCTCCACTCTGCCCGAACTGTAGAAGAGAGGATAAGACTCTAGACCATATCCTCCTTCGATGCTCTTCACCAATTTCACCAAGAGCAGCTCTGCTGTCTGCGCTAGGAAGCCAGGGAAACATCAAAACAATACTGATCAATAAACAGTTTTGGACCTTGGCTGCAGCAACTTATTATAGACATCGGACCATCGGAGTCACATGATCCTGGACGTCCGCAGCAAGAAGTAAGAAGTAAGTATACATCTTGAAAAGGTTTCATGGCGTTATGTTAAAATAATGTTGGTCAAATTTTGCTTTAGTTATTTCTGGGCCTTACAAAACACAACAGAAACAACTATTTTTCAGTCAAATTCAGATAATTTTTATATTTCAAAACGACTGATTCCTTAAATATGAATTTAAATAATTTTCATCAGCTGTATCACATCTCACCTAAGTTGCATACATCAACAACTTTAGTGTAGTTGTAAGGTGTTTAATTATTGGTCAAATATAATTTACTATGCAAAATGTTTATGAAAGTAGGAAGCCTCATAGATATATTATGTAAACTAAATTACTTTGTTAAAATAACAATGAAAATGAGTTAATTAAATTTGCGCAGGTAACAGCTACAATATAGCTAATTATAGTTCAGGTATATAAATCAACCAGTAATTTGTTTATAATAGTAATTACGTAAGGGTCAAATTCCCTTAACAACTTTATAAAAACCAAATCTTTTTAACAATATATTAAATATTGTTATCAAATCACTATTATAATATTAGAAGAAGAAGAAGGACTTATAATAACTCTTTACAGAACAAAAACAATGTAAATCTATATTACTTTCTACCTCTGCTTATCGATCCTCATCTCTTGTCATAATAGTTCTGACATGTTAAACACTTGTAAAAAGATTATTGGAACAAAAATGAATAAAAAAAATTAACATAAATTATAACAAAGACTCTATATTTACGTAATTGGTTGAATCACAATAGTGATCCAGACTCAAATATATAATTTGCAAGTCCGCTCAAGATTATAAGAGACTGCCTCAGGGTGAGTATATTCCCAGCAAAAGATATCTGCAAGGAAATAGTGAACCAATAGCTCCCCCCATGACTAATTCAGTGTTAAATTATTTTTGAAGGATAAAATATTTAATTTAGGTTTCGAAACTATGAACTTTTGTTCTAAACATTTCCCTCATGATGATATTGTCAAAGTAAATTACAAATGTTTTAACTCACATTAGCAGTAAAAGGGTCCAGATCAAATCCAAGTTCTGTAAATACTGGAATAGTATATGCTGTAACAACATTAGTTCCAGCTGCTGCTTGGAAGAAAAAAAATCCAATCATAAGTAAAAGAGCATGAAACATGGTTGGTTCTAATAAATAGGAAATTAATTTTTTAATCTTCCAGGACTTTTCAACTTTAGTATATATTATCTTTTCACTAGATCCATTATTATTCAGTATTTGCCCCTTCAGAGATAAGACATTACTCTCAAAATGTTTAGTGTTCTTATATGAGACTAACTCCAAAAATTCGTTTTCAATCACTTCTTTTGGAACCCAACCTCGTAACCAGGACAAAGTCTCTTGTGCTTCTTCAGTATGATTATGAGCCAAAAGCCAAATTGGAGATTCTGGAATCTAATAAAAAATAATGATTTTATAATAATCTAAAATATGTTAATTAATTTGGGATTTAAGTAAGTATACATGCTAAATCTATAATCATTATTAGTAAACACTTGTAAATATTTACAAACTTGACTATAGTAGCACTTACTTATATTTGTTGAGGACAGCCATTTCGGGAGATGTGTCCCATTGTCAACTCAGACAGTAACTGATCTCAAGGTTTACGTAGGTTAGGGTATTAGGGTGGTGTGGGTGTATTTGTACAGCAAATATAACTAAGTGCTACTATAGGCAAATTTGTAAATATTTACAAGTGTTTAGTGAAAACTAGTAGCTCACACGAAAATAGAATTAACAAATTTAATCATTAATAGTTAATATTATATGTTTATGGACTTTCAAAAAAATGTTATAGAAACCCAAAAATATAATAATTAAATGAGGTGCTGCAAAATGTTTTTTATTTGGCAAATGTCACTGAAATTTTAGAAAAAAGGGTTTCTTTACCAAGAGAAGAACTTGCACAAATATAAAATCAGAGAAAACATTTGCAAAGGGATTAGTTTAAAATTGACCTTAATGATATAAAAAAGCACTGTATTGAAGCAAAAAATAAATTTAATGAAGATGACTCCAGGTCATCAATGAAAAAGTAAGTTTTAATTTCTTGATTAACATTTTCATCCACATGAAAAATTTCTTTCTTCTGAAAGAAACATCTGGTAGATATATTTCAGGCATCTTTCTTTCCTTTGACAGGAAAGTCCCAGGGTTATTTCTTTCTATTCCCTTGTAAACCTAAAATATTCAACTTTCTTTTATTTTCGTTTCAAGTTCTTTTTATTATTATCAATAACCTAGTCACAGAATGACAATTGAGTGATTATTTACGAGTATATTTTGTCAGTAGTATTTCTGAGAAACAGAAGAATTTATTATTTTTTTAATTAAGAACTAAACTGAGTCACTATACAATTTAGTGTATTAAATTGTATTAGTGTCCATTTGAATTAAATTATTTAAACTTATTTTTAGGATTAAAATAACTTATTATATAGCATGTTCGACATTCATTGTTTGAAATTGAGAGCTTAAGGAGTCTAAAACCAGCTATTTGAATTTTATAAAAATATCAGTATTATCAACAAAAGAAACAAATAATTCCATTAAGTGAATTTATTTAGATATTTTGTTAATTATTAATAACTAACACTAATATTATTTCTTATTTCATCATTAGTTATATTTTTTTCATGAGAACTTTTTCAAACTTACTAATGCAATGAGTAAAGCTGAGACTATGGGAAAGCTTGCACATATATACGCAATTATTCGCCAATCATACCACACTCCGAGAATATTAACAATAACTTTTCCAATTAGAAGGAATATCTGTGCAAGTGATGTCATAATGCTTCTTATCTTAGGTTCTGTGATCTCCCCAATGTATGTGGTGGTAGGGGATTCCATAAAACCAACACCTGAAATTGCAATTGTCCTACATAAAGCTGTTCTACAAATCTGGACTTCAAAAATATATTACTCGTGCATCATATCTTCCCAATAGGCATTTCCTTTGAATACCATCACAAACAATTATTTCATATAAAGTTGCTTGATGTAATCATCTTAAATTCACTGATTAAACTATAATTAAAAATTACTTAACTAAATGAATACATAGGGCTTACTTGCTGATGCTTTTCGAAACAACCTTTTACCAAGCAAAGCCGCTACTGCTTTTGCAGATATTTTTTTACATTCATTTCTTATGTTTATTTTTGTTAATTCTCTTTTTAAAAAATTGTAATAATTTTTATGCCTATATATTTATTAATTACAATTATTTTCATTTATAATTTTTGTAAAACACATACTAATGAAGAAATGAATTCTTTTAAAAAACCTTTTATTTTATATTCTGTTTCATTAGTAAAATAAAGTACCTAAAACACATTTAATGTAAGTTAAAAATCAACTCAAATGGACAACGCTAGTTTTTCTTAGGGTGGTATAGCAAAAACCTTTTTTTTAACTAGAAAGTTTAATGGCAATTATGTCGATGATAATTATAATTAATTCCAAATAACATTTTATGACACAAAGTAAGTTTTTAAAAGCTTTGGAGCATAATTGAGGAATATTTAAACAAAATTCATGTACCAAAAAGTTGAAAAAACTTAGTTTATGAAGTTTTTACTATAAGACTAACTAGTATATATTAACTTAGATTTTAAAATATAAATATACTTTAATAAAAACTCAAACATGATAATAAAGAGCAATATTATTATAGAGCCCTTCTGAAAATTTCTACAATGAGAAAAAATGTTTGCATTTCAATGAAAACTACTAGATGAAACTGTTGTGCAACCACTGTACCCTAACACAGATCTGCTAGTCACTGCCTCGATTATCTTATCAGCTTTTAATTGATAAATGTTTTACTTTGTATTATTAAAAAATATTGAGAAATTTACCAAATCCAAGGAAAAAGTTTGCAACATAGAGTAGGAAGACTGACTTAGTTGAACATATAATGAGCCAACCATAGAAGAGTGAAATATTGACGACAATCATAGGTTTTTTACTTCCAGCTGGCTCCAGAATTAAAGCAGCAAAAAGACATCCAATAGGCTGTCCAATAAATAGAAGACTTGCTGAAAACATATTGTAGGTATTAATGTCATTACCTAGGATAAAGTGGAAATGAAAACTTACTTTAAGGTTCATTAAAGTATAATTTTAATAGTTTTGAATAAATTAATTTTTGGCTGAATAGATTAACGAAGAAAATTTTTCTTCAAGTTTATTAAATAATTATAATTACTATAAAAAAATAAATATATACACTCTTGAATTTTGTAGTCCATTACGTTCGGTGAAACTTATTAATCACTTTTACATTAGTTTATGACTATCTGAACTTTAAATTTTGAAAATTTATAAAAACTTACTGAGACACAACAAGATAGATACGACAGAATCACAATATTGTGGCAAAACAGATGGTGAAATTAATTATTAAAATTAATTAATTAAATTTAATTGATGAAATAATATTTTTTTAAACTGTATTAACATTAAGTATCATCCACTATAAGTTTGACAAAATGTATTTGAACATGATTAAATGAATAACAATTATTTTACTAACAAATAAAAATATGAAAAAGCTTTATAAGTAAATATATATTCGGGGAGTGTGAACTAATAATAGGAATTGAAAAAAGTCTATATGGGACAGATCTAGCTACTAAACTGAAAACATCATCTAATAAATGTCTACTGACCAAACCATGAAGCTCCATCATCAGTAAGGGAAGGATGACTCTTAGCTTTTAATAAATTTCCTATAATTACAGTTTGGTAGCCCATAATTGCTCCCAGATTCAACAAGACCAAGTTTTTGGCAGATACTGCTAGTAACTGAAATAAAAACATTCTATATAATAATCAACATAAGTCAGTTTAATGTTTTTGAAATTTTTGATTATTTGGAGGGAAGCTATGAGTAGCTTAGTTTAACTTTTAGTTAAAAAATAGGACAATTAATAAAATCTATAGGTTATAGTTGAATGTTAAAATCTGTGAGGTATTACTTGTCATTAGGAGAAGCTGTTACCTTAACCAGATATGAGATCTCTAAATGGGAATCCTGTTTGTTCCTCTCCTGAAAGAATATGTCTGTGGTTCTAAAGGATTAGAATCTTAAGCTACCTATCCATATCTCACTGGATAAGGCAGTAATCTGGTTTCCGTAATTATATTCAGACCACTGCTAAAACGTGGTAGAACTACCTAACCTACTACATGGTGCATAGTGTTTCAAACGGGAAAAGGTTTTTGCATAGTTTGATTCCACATGAATACTTTCCTTTTCATGTTTAGGGGATTTTGCAGTTTAGCTCTATATAAATACATTGTAAGCAATTATTAAAGGTAATCTTGTAAAATTTTCAACTTTTAAATGACATGGTTTAATAACTAACTTGAATGGTTAAAACATGTAAACAATATATAAAGGGACCATCAGAAATAATGAATTGTTTTTTGATCTAACTGTACATCACAACAATGCAAGTGGGGAGAACCAGTTCCTTGTCTTTCATTCCCTCACTCAGTGCTATTACAGTTGCCATGGAGTCGTGGAATGGACAACACCGTGCTTTTGTCATAGAGGTGTATTTTAGTAATGATTATTCAGTAGTCAAAACCCAGCATTTGTTTTGTAATAAAATTTGGAATGAAAAGACATGTTAGTGTTCCAAGTTGCAGTAATGCAATAATGCGCTGGGTTAACAATTTTAGAAAAACAGCTTCATCTTTAAATCTGAAACCTGAAGATCGTTCACGTAACGTTTGTACTCCTGAAAACACCAAAGCCTTATGAGTGTCAGTAGCCAGAAGCCTGCTTTGTCCTGCCACACATCACGCAGTTGTGCTAGAAATATCAGATCAGAGTGTGCGTAGAATTTTGTGTTTGAATCTTCATTTTCACTCATATAAATTCGTAACTGTTCAATAACTAAGCCAACATGATTTCCAAAACCGAAGAGAGTGTGTACAATCAATTCTGAACATTTTACTAAAGATTCAATACTCATAATGTAAGATGAGGCCCATTTTCACCTTGTTATGTTAAGAAGCAAAATTTTGTCTACTGGAAATCTTGTAGCTCAAGGAAGAAAATCCTTGTAGCCTACACAAAAAACCACTTTATTGTAAAGATGCTTCAACTTGGTGCGCAGTGGTTAAATTCGGATTGATAGGTCCATATTTTTACAAAGAGAACAGTCGAGCAGTTTTGATTACTTCAAGTTGTTATGTCGAAATGGTGCATAATTTCCTTGCACCAGATTTAAAATGTTGTGAACTTTATACTTGAAAAGTTTGGTTCCAACAAGATGTGTCAATGAATACGTTACGAGAAATGTTTCCGGAGCATGTGTTTTCAAAAATTGTGACCTTTCCTGGCTTGCTCGCTCCCTTATCTTTCGGTATCTGACTTTTTACTCTAGGGTTATTTGAAATCGAAAATGTATGTCAGACGGCCATAAACAACTGAAGATCTGAAGCTAGCAATTCACAATGAAATAGCGGCGATACTGTATTACATGATTATGAAGGCAAAAATTTCCAAATACGATTACATGAATGCATGCAGGATACGGGTTGTCATTTGACTGACATCATTTTTAAAACAAAATAAGTGAATTTTAAATAATTTAAATGGTTTAGTTAAAAAGGGCAAAAATTGATGTTTTTAAATCTTCTAATAATTTTTTTTTAATATTTTATTTCTGATTGGTTTTATTCAATGTCTGCCAGTCCCTGTACTATTAATTTCATTACGAGATTTTCTAGACAATAATGTAACTCAATATCAAGACATAAAAAAATGTTTACTAATGATAGTACTATCATTATTACTAATGATAGTAATAAAAAAATGAACATAATATTTATTGAAAATAAGAATATTTGTCAAAATATATAACCCTACAAATTATAGATGGAAATAAATATTGAGTGGCTTTGTAAAACAACTGATTCTAATGTAGCATAAAGTTACAGCCTTTTTTTTGTAATAACGACTTACAATTGTTTAGTTCTAAGTTCAGCCATCACCACTAACTTCAATGGTTTATTTAATTTGAATGCAGTTCACACAGCGAGCAGATACTGTATTCTCCTTTCAGGTGAAAGACTTACATTCCTCACATCGTGTTAGCCAAAATGTCAACAAATTTGTCATCTTTGTCATTTTTATCATTTTCAATTTCATCTTATATACTCGTACATTCATTTTCAATTTCATTGATTTGTTTTTTCAGGTTTGTCATCTGGCAGAGAATAGTTTTCATCAGAATCATCAAAAAGGTGCCCAACAAAATGGCTGGTATGTTGTTGTATTTCTTCCAGTTCCTCTTTCTCCACACTATTCAATCTTTTACTATGTCTTTCCTCTTCAAATGTATCCATTAAAACAACAGTAACTAAAAAGCCACACAAGAACCTCTACTTTCCCCATGACGAGAATGCCCTTATGGATAAATTTTATGCAGTCTGATCACACATGACAAAAACTAAATTCAAACAGACGCTTCAAGGAAAAAATGAAGAAAAACAGGTTGTACCTATTTCTAGAATGCAGTGTGTTTAATACTGAGAAACATACTGCAGACAACCAGAAAAAGTTTTATTTTCAAATAATGCTACATGCGGAATAAACTCTGCATGTGCGCTGTTGAAGGTTAAGCGTGAGTTTCTATTATGAATATCTAACATTTAGTGGTATTTAAAAGTATACTCAAGCTTTCTATACAGCCTCACAATATCAAGAGATAAGTAACAATAAAACTGTTGTATTTGATTTGAAATAATTCTAGATTTCTTGGTGGAATGCACCAATAAGGAATAAGTATATTTTTTGACTTATGAATTCTCAGAACCCTCATGTGAATATAAATCTTTTAAAAATGACTAAATACCATCTTAGTTTTGTTTGACATTTGGATTAACAATTTTAGTTAAAAAAACAAACAAAAATTGGTAGATTTGATCTGTTTTTTTATGCCTGACTTGATGTAAACAAAATTCAACATAAAACACTTAAGTAAGTCATTGAAAAAGAATGTAATGTATTAACTTGCGACTAGATAAGCTGTACACTTGAGCCCAAGAATCTCTTGGATTAACTTTAAAATAAAGCTCTTGTTTATTAACATCTTGTGAATTATTTTTTAGGTTTAGTTTAATTCTACAATCGGCTAATAATATTATATAATATTATCATGAAGAATCTCCAATTTTGGTGAGATCGGAATAGAGAGTTCTTTTATATTCCTGACAGATAACTGATTGTTTTTAAAAGGGTTGTATGTCTTTATTAAACGTGTTCATTGTTTTGTGTGTTAGGTAATTGAATTTTCTGAATCTGAAAGAAATTTTTTGTTGTGTTGAATGATAGAGGTATATTTATTGTTTGTTTTTTGGCATACAAATGTTTTTTTGCTTGTAAATGTGTTTGAAGCTTGGTTGTTTGAAGGTGTTGTATATGTTTATTTTTTTTAAAGTATATTGTCAATAAGTGTATGTTTGTAGCCGTTTTTGTTTGGGATGTATTTTATTGTAATGAATTATTGTCAGTAAAATCAAGATGACTTCAACAACAACCTTCAAAAGTAAAGTATTTCCTATATTACCTGTGGCAAGATCCTGCGGAAACCACTTACATTTGTGCTTTCTTTACTGGCATTTTGAAAACTATTTTTTATATTGTCAGAATCTTCATTTTGGTGACCCTCAATTTTAAACTGATTTCTGAAAAAAAATTGTAATATTGGAGTTATATATAGAATATAATTTGTAAAATACTATTTTAATAAAAATCAAAGTAAACTAAATTGGTTGTTGTAAATTGGTAATTAAATATCTAATTTTGAAACATACATTATGAGTTACAGATATTAAAATAAACATTATACGTCAGGCATATTGAAATTAATAATTAGTCAACATTAGTTATTACCTTCGCTACAAATATTTCAACAACCTTCATATACATTTCACTAACATGATTAGCATCATCAGGTTACCAACATTCTGGTATCTAAAACCTAAAGACCTAGTGAGAACTCGTAATGGTTATTCCTCCCACTCCCTCGCCCAGCGACCGCTTTAATCAATACTAGCGCTACACGTAAGAACAAGACCACTAACGCAAGCATCACTAACCTAATGTGACAGATCTAACTTCAAAACTAATATACAAAACTGTGAATATTAAATAAAAAATAATACTTTTTACACTTTTGCTATTACTTGCGACTAGACTTTTTGTTAACTAAAAGTTGTTAATTTGTTAACTTACACTTGAACTTACCTCCAAGTGTAAATTAACAAATTAACAACTTTTAGTTAACAAAACGTCTGGTCGCAAGTAATAGCAAAAGTGTAATAAGAATTAACAACCACCTCATCATGAACAGCAACAAGATTTCGATATTTAAAAAATAATAATTGATACTAAGGTTAATGTAATAATCACATCATTAATAACAATAAATATAAGTTTGTTTACTTTATATAAATAAATATATTATATTACCTTTTAATTCGAATTGGTCCGGCTAGGTCTTGTTCCTACATGTAGAGCTGGTATTAATTAAACTGGTCGCTGGGTGAGGGAGTGGGGGGATGCCCATTCCGAGCAGTCATTAGGTCTTTAGTTTTTAGATCCCAGTATGTGAGAAACCTTCTGATGATGCTAACCTTGTTTGCAAAATGTACTTCATGATTGTTTAAATCATTGTAGCTAGGGTTACTAGCTAGTGCTCTGTGTAATTATAATAGTTACACTACTGTGCTATGTATACAGTTTTTAATATTAACAATATTTAGGCTAATTGCATTGCTTGAATAGCATATGCTAACAATTGTTAGAAATTGTATAAGGGTATTTGTTTCATTTAGAAAAAGTTTATATTTATTATATATTATCATTTATATTATTACTCTATATTATATAATTAAATTAAAATTATAATAATCATTAAATTAAGTTCAAGAACTAGTACTTTATTAAAATTTAACAACAATTTGTTACTTTGTAAGCAAATTTGTTGGATATTTGTTACTTTTAAACTTTAAAATGTAAAGTTGTAATAATACAGAAGGATATTACCGATTTCATCTTTAACTTGACCTTTTAAGTTACCAGGTAAATAATTGAACTTGTATTAATAACTTACACACTACTTTAGTAGTACTGTACTTACTAAACAAAGACAAAGCAATGTTTACTACTATAGGAAAGTGTGATATATTAATAGATGTTCAAGTTTTAAAGCAGGTTATGTTACTTTCTATATTGTAAGAGTTCCATCATTTTATATAGGGCATTAAAATACACAATAAATAATAAAATAAAATAGAAATATTAAAGATTTTATAAGGATGTGCTACGCCTCTTATCCATCGATGGAAGAGGGGTGAGTATCAAGTTCATAGGAGGAATTTAGAATTGGAATTTAGTTTGAAAAATGTTCTGTCTAGAGAATATTTCAAAACTAGTTTTTAAGGTGTAACTCCCTGGGTAATATTTTCTTTGCTAAATATTAGCTACTATATAATTAATATAAATGTCTACAGTAATTTGCTATTATGGCTTGGTTAATTCTGTTATATTTTGACGAGTTGCAATATTACCAGCATTGGTAATATTATTATTTTTCCATTGCATAATCCGATTAGAGGAATCTTATAAAAAATTAAAAACACTTGTACATATGCTAATATGTTATAGTTGCCTATAGTAGCAAGTAATGGAGTTATGGTCCGAGTTGACTATGTGACACATCTCCTGAAACGACCAACCTGAATAATCATAAAAGTAAGTTCTACTATCGGCAAGTCTAACATATCAACAAGTGTTTTTAGTGAAAAGCTAGTAGCTAACATGAAGATGAAATCAATTTATAAAAAATTCATTTTCAAGGTATTTTAGAAAAAAAAAGAGTTTGCGTACATGCCAGGACTAAAAAATTTAGATCATTGTATTGGAATGAAGTTGTTGGTACAACTGGTATTCAATAGAATAGGTACCATTAAACTGATACTGCTTTGATTTTCATCAATGCTTTTATTGATTAACCCTTAACAACATTTCAAAAAATTTCTCTAACGTGATCTTGTGGAAATGTTTAAATAAGTCCCCTAATTTTACTAAAGTTGCAACTTAAGGACATAACAAATTATTGTAACAAAGATAAAATTCCATAGCTTTATTTACCTTTACTAGCTTATATTAATAAATCTTTCATAAGTAGTCTCTGGTTACTAGTATAACTTTTAAATTATTATTTGGATTATAGAAACTATTAGAGGGCAGAGATTAATTGAATATCTGTTTTTTATATCTTTAAATTTTATGTCTTTGATGTGTTCTTTCACAATGATGGGTGGGTTTATCTTCTTTGTAAATGAACTTCATAAATGAAACAATTGTTTTGAACCACGTCAGAAAGTAAGATCAAAATTATCGACTAACCCTATAATTAAATAATACTTAACAATGTGAATACTTAAGAGCTACTTGCTGACCGTTTTCGCAACAATTGTTCCTTTTACGAACTTAAGCACCTACTCTTAAGTATTCACTTAGTTAAGTATTATTTAATTATATTTTAATCAGTGAATTCAAGATGATTATAACAAGCAACTTTAGTATTGACGTAGTTGGGAAATAATTGCATATAGTTTAATGAATTCAAGAAGATTTCAATAAGCAACTTTTTTTACTTTAAGAAAACAAACATTATTGAAGACATTTTTTTAAGTAGATTCAATTTGACAATTGTAAGTCATTAGATTACAAAATTTCATTTTCAAAGATTTGCCAAATGTTAGGAAGTAACAAATTTTGTTTTGTTTTCAGTGCCAGTAATGATCAATTGTTTTAACACTTATATCTTTTGTTTTTACTACCTTAATGACCATTCATATCTTGAGTGCATGTTTAGTTATCTACAGATATAGCACACTGAACAGTTATAAATAGCTGATGATGTCATAAAAAGTATAAATAATGAGTATTAGCGGAGATGGTTGGTGGACATGGAAAACCCATTGAAATCATAATGTAAAAACAAATTTAACCTATGCTTGAGATTTATATCATTATTTAAATAGTCTAAACAAAAAATAAACTTGCTTGTTGTAATCTTCTTGAATTCACTAATTAAACTATAATTAAATGATACTTAACTAAATGAATACATAAGGGCTTACTTGCTGACATGTTTCAAAACATTCGTTCCTTTTACAAAGCAAAGCCTCTACTCATAAACCAAGATATACAAAATTTTCTCTAGAAGCTGTAACAAAAGTGATTTCAAGCTTCTCAATAAGTGTGTCCAACATTTTAATCTTCATTATCCCTTAAAAAATATCTGCTGTCTACAGAACACTTAGCAACAATATTAATTTTGTATTTATTTTAAATTTACTTAAATTTAATTTCAATAAATAAAATCCCTGAATCACTTGTAAAACTTTTCTTAAAACACTTAAAAATATTTTACAAACTTCCCTATAGTAACACTTACTTATATTTTTTGAGGACGGCTATTTCGGGAGATGTGTCCTATTGTCAACTCAAACTGTAACTCAAAGTGACGTTGACAATGGGATACATCTCCTGAAATGGCCGTCCTCAACAAACATAAGTAAGTGCTACTATAGCCAAATTTGTAAAATATTTACAAGCGTTTTAGTGAAAACTAGTAGCTCACGTGAAGATGGAATCAACAAATATAAAAACTTTTATGTAAACCTTTATGTATATTCTAATTCCAAAGTAATTTGTGAGTAATACATTAGTCTTCTCAGTGGCTCACAGTATTGAACAATGCACTGACCTTGTGCAAAACATATCTGATGAAAAATAATAGTAAGTTGTGGGTTTTTTGCTAAAAGATACCAAAAGTATCATCAAAAGTAGCAATCATCTTTAGAATTATAATGCCTTCAGAATAGTTATTTTTGTAATAACTTTCTTTGAAGATATTGCTTTGCAATTAAAATGAACATTAGGGTTTAAAGAAATAGTTTTATTTGTGGTTAGCAGGTTTCATTAAAATCTGCATTATTTTAATTTTAAAAAAACTCACCCACCAGCCAAAACTAGTATGTATTAATAAATTAGTGTAGAATGAGATTTTAAGTAAATTTGTTCACATTTACTGTAATTTGAATATCTTCCTTTGTAGACTAATTCTTTCTCCTTAAATGCAAAATCCATGATGTATAAGGAGAAAGAATCTAAGATCAAACAAAGACAATATAGAGGCAAGAAAGAAAATAATAATATCTGCATTTGGAGTGTTGCTCAATAAAAAGGTTAAATCTCCTTGATTAGCAAAGTATTTTGAATAGATTCAAAAATGTTTGTAACAACGTGCTAGAGAAGGATTGAAAGCTAGTTGGACTGAAAGACTGCAGACTAGAAAACACAAGTAGTTTAGACAACTACATAGGCAAGGACTATGTTAAGTCATTTACCTTTAAGCTTTTTGTAATCTTTAAAATAAAATTATAGTATGCGAAAGAGACTATGTAGGATAGGAAATCCAGGCAAAGACTCCCCATAGAATTCCTAAAACCTGAAACAGCATTAGTTTAATATAATAAGCATGCCAAAACCTAAGAAATTAATTGAAACCCATTCCTAATGTAGCTGGCTAAATAAATACAAAATAATTTTTATTATAATTAATTAATATATAACTATGTGAATACTTAATAGCTTACTTTCTAACGCATTTCGAAACAAGGGTTTTTTTACAAAGCTAAGCCTCTACATTTTGAGTAGAGGCTTAGTTTTGTAAATGAAACAATTGTTTCGAAACGCATCAAAAATAAGCTCAAGTATTCACTTAGTTATTAATTAGTTATAGTTTTATCAGTCAAGATGATTACAACAACCAACTTTAATTTTTATTAGTCCACACATAGCACTGAAATGAAATACTTTTATTTTAAAAATATAAGTTCTCCAAATATCATCAGCACCTACAAAGTTGAGATAAGCCAAAATATTCTAATAATAATATTAATGGAAAAATTAGCAGTGTTATTATTTTGATTGGAAAAAGTAGTAGCAATGCCTTTACAAGGCATTGGTAATAGCTTTTATTTGAAAATTCGTGCTATAGAAAAGTTTTAACAATAGTTTTACTTACTTCATTAAAAATTAAGCTGTCACAGAAAACAAAGGAAGTACAAATAAAACTATGGAAGTTTTGTTTGAAGTACATGTGGCTTTCATTGTCATATGTGTTAATGAACAAGGTCATTTAATCTTAAACATTGCTAATTGGTAAATTTAATTAACTACCATAACAATATAGTTTATCAAGAAAAGAAAACAGTTGCTTAATAATACAGTAACTATTCATTTCCTGAACAAAGTTAAAGACAATTTTTATCTTGACTATTTGTTTTATTACCTATTTAAGTAATGCAATAATATATTAATACTTCAAAAACCTATCTAATTATACATTGTAACATTATTTTATGTAATGTTGCATATAAAACAGATTGAGAAAACAAAACGAGACATTAATTTTAAAATGTAAAATAAAATTTTAAAAAAATTGTAAATTATATAATAAAGGTCCTGGCTGAGACAGATATCCATATTAAAAAACCTGATTTTGCTAGATGTGCAGCAACGGTGCGGGGAAGTTAAAAAACTCGTGTGGTTGCTTCAAGTAGGTGTTGCTCTTTCCTTGGTGAAATGTGAACCAATACAGACGTATAAACATCCGAAGAGCAAGGGACGCTTTTATTTTAAAATATGTAAAAGTTTATTTAAAATTTATTTTTTTTTGTTACAAGAAATATTGCTACATTAAGATACAACACCGGGCGAGATTCAAAATCACGAGCAACACCAATACAACATGCAGATAGCGAGACCTCTAACTAAACACAGTGACCTTTAACCAAACACAGTGACCTCTAACCAAACACAGAAAATATTTGGAAAGCAATCACTAGGCCCCAAGAATTTGACCCCATATCCAAACAAATAACTTAGAAGTTGAACCTCGAATTACCCATTACTGTTTTACATTGGTTGCATATCAAATTCAAGGGACCAACCCAAAACTAATTATTCGGCAATTTCTAATTAGACATTCGAGTTATCCAGGTTCTACTGAATAACAAGAATCAAGGTCTACAATTGTGACTAGATGGAAAAAGTGTTCTATTTTCCATTTCTATTTTTACATTGTTCAAGTGCCAATATTGCTCAGTGTAAGTGTTATAAATTCCTATGGTATAAATATTTAAATGACCAAAAGGAAAACAGAGTGCTTAATCTTTTCTTAAGCTATTATCCTAAAACCTAATGGATGAGAATTTCATTGATTACTATAAAATCATTAATATACTCATCTTTATTTCTGTTAGGAATATTTCTATATGTTTGAGTACATTTTCTGCCATTCCTAACTTTTCAATATTCTCTTCTGTTGACATGTTTTGAATTAACTCCATTTTCAAAACTTCAATAGTACTCTTTTTAAATCTAGAATATCCTTGTTGATTTTATTTTTTATTATAAATAATGTTTTAATTTCCATTTTTAACCAATCTTTTTCCGATTTTTGAATTACATCTCTGGAAGCAAAACTATTTACTCTATTCCTGATTCTTGCATATGAAGGAATCGCGATATTTATTATTGGTTGTTTGTTGAACCATATATTAGCTATGTATAATTTCCTAATATTAAACTCCATCTTTTAACTATCATTGTCCGGCTGACTAAGTTGAAACTACCAATATACTCATCTTTATTTCTGTTAGGAATATTTCTATATGCTCAACAGAAGAGAATATTGAAAAGTTAGAAATGGCAGAAAAATGTACTCAAACATATAGGCTACTCTAAAATCCCTTATATCCAATGGATATTGATTTATACTTGAAAAAATAGTATGACACAAATGAAAACAGATCACAACCAAAAACAAAAATGTGTTGTTAAAGGGTGGTGTGTTCTGTGTGGGAGGAAAAAAAATCAAGTTATTGAATAAAGTGTGATCTCTGCAATAAATTTTTATGTTAAAAGTATTTATAGAATGGAATAAAATGTGTTTTTTTTGTGAAAACCCAAAAAATAAAACAGATTCCTATGTTGATGAATAAATAAACACTTTTTTTTAGTTAGCAAATATGACATTTTTCATTATTACATAAATAATATACAAAACATGGAGTAAATTGTTTAGATCTTTTATATCAATACTTATTTTCCTATACATGCAATTACAAATATTTATGAAATTGTTTATTTTTTTATTTAAGTCTATATAGTCTTTAAAAATATTATCATTGACAAAGTCAATAATGAGCTGAGATATGTTATACATTTAGGCAGGCAGGGTGTAGGCTTAGCAACACTATAAAGTCATAATTTAAGAATTCTAATGTATTTTTTAAATGTAAAAAGAAAGTTTTGAAAATGTTAATTAATGAAATACTTTGTAGTTCTTATTCTTAACAAAACACTCTTTTAGTAACAAAGATTAGGCACTAAAAGAAACTACTAAGTTTATTGTACAAAATTCTATCTTTTGAAGTTGACATACTGAAAAAAAAAATTATATTATGTAAGGTTAGCAACACTATAAAGTCATAATTTAAGAATTCTAAATGCATTTTTAAAATGTAAAAAGAATATTTGGAAAATGTTAATTATTTAAATACTTTTTATTTATATTTGTTAATTCCATCTTCACATGAACTACTAATTTTCACTAAAATACTTGCCTATAGTAGCACTTACTTATATTTGTTGAGGATGGCCGTTTCGGGAGATGTATCACATTGTCAACTCAGTATGGTCTGAGTTGACAATGGGACACATCTCCCGAAATGATTCTCCTCAACAAATATAAGTAAGTGCTACTATAGGCAAGTTTGTAAATATTTACAAGTGTTTTAGTGACTTTTTATTTCTTATTTTTAACAAAAATACTTTTTTAGTAACAAAGTTTAGGCACTAAAAGAAACTAATAAGTTTATTCTAGAATATTCTATCTTTTGATGTTGACATACTGAAAAAATAACATGTATAATAATTAAAAATAATGTTGTTTTTTTAAATTGAACCCCCTTTAATTTCAAATCAATATTATTGTTCAAACACTCTAATTATTTTGAACACTGTCATTCAATATGGTGTTATTCATACAATTTGCCATTATGGTATTGTGTCAATATGGAAAATCTTCCACTCCATAACTAGAAAGTGTTTTCCAAGTTCATGTTTCACTTTTAGATTATGGAGAAGGTTAATAGGAGTGAAAGAAGAAAAAATCGTATAATATGTCAACTGTAACATTCAAAATCAAGTCTATAATAAGTATTTTAATTTTTCAAATTCACTATTTTTAATTTTTGTATAATATTGTTTAATAGTATAAAATCAATCAGTACAATCTAGTAAACTAAATTAATCATCTTGAAAGAACCCTAAATGACGGGTATTCACTTCTTTTTCACTTTAGAGTGTTGAATGGGGAACAGACTAAATGTTTCTCTTTGCGCTATAAAGAATGTGTTTACTACTTCCTAAACATAGACTATACTTGTTTACTGAAATACCTTTGTAGTTTTAACTACTAATTTTATGTGATATTCTGGATATCATTTCTGTGTTTTTGTAAAGCTTTTCTTTGATCTTCTTCAATATCTTGCAAACTTCTTCCCTCAGTTTCTGGCAGCAGGAAATACAAAAATACAAATCCGATTATACTAATAATTCCATAAAAGAAGAAAACACCAGCCAAACTTATGGCATTTTTAAGTGTAAAAAACGTTTTTGTTACACAAAAACCAAATATGTAGTTCATAGACGCAGATATTCCTGTTGCTGCTTCACGACCTCTGCAATAAAAATTTTTATTAAAAAAAATATTGACAAATCTAGGTTAAAAATTTAGAAAATTCAGAAAAGGTCAAATTCTTATTTGCTAATTTTGTTTCTAATTACATATATTGTTTATCTTAATTTAAACGTATTACTTTTTAATAATTACAAATCCAAACAAAATCATAAGTAAAACTAATTAGTTTTCTAGTCTTTTATATACAAAGTATATTGATTGATTCCAAATTCATGTGAACTGCTAGTTTATTACTAAAACCACTTGTTCATAGTTTACAATTGCCTATAGTAGCACTTACTTCCATTTTGTTGAGGATTGGTGTTTCGCGATATGTGTCTCAATGTCAACTCAGACCATAACTGCCCTCTAGGTTGTTGTAGGTTAGGGTAGGGATGGGATATTATGGTAGGGATGTAGGTGCATTGTAGAGAGTATTGGGAGTTACACCTTAAAATAAACCTACATCCCTATTCTAATGTTCCACCCCTACTCGCACCTACAACAACCAAGAGACTGTTACCAAAAGTTGACAATGAGACACATCTCCCAAAATGGCAATCCTCTACAATTGTAAAAGTAAGTGCTAATTTAGGTAAGTGTAACCAATTTACTAGTATTTTAGGTAAATATTATAAAATTCTATTAATATATGATTTGAACTTTTCTTGGTATACAGAAATTGTATAGAACCTTGGCTGTCCCAAAAACGTATCAAATGGACCATACCAGTTATTATTATGGACCTTTCAGAATATTATAGTATTTTTATAATATAATATTATCAGTACGATTGTAATTATCTAAAAACAAAATACCTTAGCATTCTCTTCCATCTGCAGACAGTAGAAATCAAACCAAGTTCAGCACTGGCTAGTGCTTGTCATATTGTAAAACATTTATATAATTTAATGAATTCTCAATGTTAAATAAGGCATTGTAACTAGAAATGGTTTAAATTGAAGTTGTCATATTGTAAAACATTTATATAATTTAACCCGGCAGAGGTCGCGTGAAAAATAAAACATGAGGCGTCGCACACGGTGGATTCGACCAGGTCATTTTATTAATACGAAAAAAAAATACTAAACAATATTTTATTTTAAAAATACAAACATCGTAATTAAGTATAATGTATTTACTTAAGTTCTATTGATTTTAATTGTGACTATAATGTATTAAATAATTTTAAATAATATTTTAAGATTTACCAATTTTATTTTCTGAAAAAAATTCAAGACTTCAGATAAGTTGTCACAACATAAGGACTCTTTTACAAATACTTATGTTTAATAATATATTCTGAAAGAAAACTAATTTCTGAATAAGAAAATGTACTGGATGTTTACAATAGCTGTAAAAAAAGAATAAATTTTGAATCAAAATGTGATGAAAGTTTAAGTAAATTTATCATAATATTACAATTATAGGGATGAAATGAAACTGTAAAAAATTATGATTTTAAACAAAAAGTTACAAACAATATGTCTAATCACCTGAGGGTTATAGCAATTAAATTCCTTACAGTTCCTCATCCGATTGATGCCCTTGGGTGGCGCACTCTTGACAAGAAGGTACAGTGTGTTCCCAGGAGATGAATCTAACGTAGCTGTTGCACCGAGTTTTTTATTTCCTGTTTTGTCTCTAGTTACATAGACCGCATCGTCCTTCACCTGCATCTTCTGCAATATTTCTGCGTGGCTGTAGGCCCAGCATCTCTTCAATGTTTCTTTTCACGGAAAAGTTGCCAACATTACCAGGATCTTGAAACCTTTCTTCCTCCCGCCTTTCTTCCCTTTCCACGCTATCTAACACTGTAGTCAATCTTTCTACCTCTGCTCGATTCATATTGCGTAGTAACACAATAAATATATCACACAATGCACTAAACGATCAATAACAAAAAATCGAAATTAAAAATTATGTCACACTTTAGCACATGCGAGGGGTCGCGCACGGTGGTTTCCACACTGGCTTTTGTTTAGGCTGCTACACTAAGACACTCGTTGGTGATAGCAAAAATACAAACACAGCATTCGACAGTGGATGAGTCTATTTGAAGGTACTGAGGGGGTGGAAGCTTACAAAAATTGGCAGTTCGAGATATTAAGAAAATGGTGAAGGCCCGGTGAAAAAGACCGTGACAGGACCTCTGCCGGGTTAATGAGTTCTCAATGTTAAATAAGGCATTGTAACTAGAAATGGTTTAAATTGAAGTATATTTTTAATTTTACATGTCATGTAATGTTGTACACATGTTTTGCCTAATTTATAAAAGTGTTGGTTGTGTAGGCCCTACTTATTTCCTCCCACATGACCCTCCACTTCAGAAAATAATTTTTTCCCAAGAAAAACCAATCATTATAAGTCACCAGGATTTTAGAATGTTGTTAAAACCTTAACAAGCAATAAAAATACTGCAAAGAATGGATGAAGGTTCCAGACAGTGTTGGTAAGAACCTTGAAACATACCATCTTGACCATAGTATTTAAATGGTTTAAATTTTGTAATACTACTTTAACCCTTGTCTAACTTTTACAGCCAAGCCTTTTTGGCCATTCACTTGCAAGCATATTTGTAATGTTTTACTAAATTCTTTAACTTTTTTCTTTTTTACAATAATTGAGTAATTTTGCTGGTATGTTTTTAATGACAATATATAAAACAGGCAACATAAAATTATTTCTCTCTGTACTACTTTCTCCTACACGGGAATATTTTTTTACTAAGTACTGTACATATGATTTTAAATGTAAGTATAAAACTCTATGATAAGTAAATCTGCAGTAAATATTGTGGAAAATTTTACAAGATACTGCACCTGAAATTCTCTATCCAAAGCTGATTGACACCCAAAGCTGGATATAGAACCCATTCCTGTCTTTATAGA
Source organism: Prosapia bicincta (assembly GCA_036971475.1). Taxonomy (NCBI): domain Eukaryota; kingdom Metazoa; phylum Arthropoda; class Insecta; order Hemiptera; family Cercopidae; genus Prosapia; species Prosapia bicincta. Next base: position 257,157,390 of record JBAIZL010000001.1, on the reverse strand, counting down.
CAGTAAAATATGGTCGAAGTTTCTAACTACAGCTGCTAGAGGCTCAAGTTACCCTCTGCGTGTTATACTCAATACAAAGTGCCGTGTAAAACAATCTTTCTGCCACAAAATCAACTCTCTGATGGAATTGATGCCGGGATACACCACCCCTGAACAAATCCCCACGTTCTATGAGGCCCAAATGACTGGCCTGAAATGATTATAAATCTGCAACTACCTCACGGCGGAAACAAGGGAGACCACAGAGAAGTGCTGAAAGCGGAGAATCTTGAAATGATTCGAACCCAGTACGACGGATACATAAAAATTTTTACCGACAGATCCCTGTATAAGGAACTAGGCATTTCTGGAGCAGGGTACTACAACGAGTCGAATGCAGATAGATTTTTCATCCCAGCGAACTCCAGCTCAAGTATGGATGCAGAGCTGCTCGGTATTAACGCCGCATTGTCGGGCTGTCTGGGGATGATGGTCAAGTCAAAGTCAAAGCTGATTGACACAAATTTGTGGTGAAGTTTATTGCAAATACACTGTTCACAAACTATGTAGTTATATCATTATTATGATTTTGTTTCCCTATGAGGGTCTCACCAATTGAAACCTTCCTACAGACCATATAAAACCTATTGAAAACTTATTTTGCATGTTGTATCGATGGTTGGAACCAAGGTAACCGTTACCCTGGTTCTCATTGTCTTGACAACTTCCTATAAAGTGACAAATTTTAGTATTTATTGAAATTCATAACTCGGAAATACTTTTCCAAGCTTAGGAATATGTTGGGACATGGTCTTTGAACATATCAATGATTGGGTTTCTAATAATGCCCGTATTAAATATAACTGCAATAAAGCTTTTAGCTCAACAAATTAAACAGCCTTCTTCTGCAGTTTCTGCTATGAAATAAAAATCTGTTAAAGTTTCAGTGAAATATCTGCCATATGAGTTACTTACATATTTAAGAAAGCCATTGAAAAAAACTAAAATATAAATCACCAAGCAGTGGTTAGAACTTAGTATCTCATTCAATGCAAATTTAGGGCTATGATCAGGGGTTTTATTCTTCTCACTGTAAACATACATCGAGTACTCTATTTGTCACAAGTATAGCCCCATGTTTAGGCCTAGTTAATGTCTTGGCTAATTTATTCTAACTCTAAGGTAAAAAACTCATGGTTATATGATCATAAAAATAACAAAAAGCCAAAGAAAAGTAACCGAAATATATGTTCTCTATTACAGCACTTGTACGTACTATGATAGACATACTACAACTATTGAAGTTTCTTGATCTAATCATCTTGAATTCACTAATTAAACTAATTTTTAAACTACTTAACTAAGTGAATACGTAATTGCTTACTTACTGACGCGTTTCAAAACGATTGTTCCTTTTACGAAGCTCCTCGTAGAGGGTTAGCTTCGTAAAAGGAACGATAGTTTTGAAACACGCCAGCAAGTAAGCAATTACGTATTCACTTAGTTAAGTAGTTTAAAAATTAGTAGAATATTACAATTAACTAATTTAGCAAGAATGAACACAGAAAGTGAAGTTAAGCTCAACACTTTTACTGGTTGGAAACAGCTAAACACATATTCAATAAAAATTAAGAAAAAGAAGTTATGAGACAAAAATAAATAGCTATATTTGGAAACACATTCCTTAATCCATTTCTTCCCAACGTTGCGTAAACGCAACAGTATATTATATTGCACACAATTCCTCCATATAGTGAGTAATTTTCAATTTAAAGTGTTTTATTTATTCTAAGAATAGAATATTTTTCTATCATGCAATAATTATTTTGTTTTTAATAATATTTCTTTGTCAATAAGGACTTCAATTACGATAAATTAGATGTCGAGAAAATAAACATTTTTGGTGTAAGAAATAAACATCTGTTGATTCTTGGAACAAAATGTTTTGCTATGTCAGCTATTCTCAACATGTTTACTTTACTGCTGAGTCATGTTCGTTAAATCACAGCTCTCCACTTCCTCCTTATTCAACAGAGTTCGCATGTGTTGCGTTGACGCAACATTGGGAGTTTCCCGGCAGTTGAGATATATCGGCCGTGTTGAAAGCAATTAACCAGTAGATCCGCTATGAGTTTTAAGCGTAAGTGTTATAAAACAGCAGAAGAATTGTTTGCAGTTCTTGATAAAATTGGGGAAGAGGAAGCAACATCCGGTGTCGATGAAGTTATCATATCACCTGACGTTGATGAAAGTACCGATGAAGAAGATATCGACAATAATCAAATTGTTATAAATGACTGGGGTGATAGCGTTCCTTCAGATATCGCTGGTTTATTTGAAGTTCACCTTTCCGTAAGTACAGAAAAAAGTAATGAAAAAATTTAAAAAACTAGTAGTGAAGAAACAAAAATTATGTCCAGATTGGGAAAATTCTTTACCAACTACATCAAAATTTTCAAATGATGTAGAAATGAAAAAACCTCATAGAACAACTAAAAAACCAATGTGGTGGACTAAAAACTCTTGAAATATTCAATTTATTTTTTTGATGATTTGCTCCTGGACAAAATTGTTGATTTTTCCGTACCTTGTGCTAAGGAAAAAATGACCATAGCTATTCTTTAACTCCTCCAGAATTGAGAAAATTTTTTGGAATTCTCATTCTGACAGGGTATCATTGTGTAATGGAGTAAATCAAAAATGTATTGAAGGAAAGATCTTGATAAAGGCATACCAATTGCAAGAGATACAATGTCTAGAAATAAATTTGATGAAATAAAAAAGTACATTCATTTATCAGACAACAATAAACTAGATAAATCCGATAAATTTTTAAAAGTTTGTCCCTATTTTGATGAATTATATGCCAAATTTTGTCAGTTTGGAGTGTTTTCACATAAATTATCAATTGATGAGCAAATGGTGCCCTATTTTGGACGTAATTCAGCAAAAATGTTCATGAGAGGAAAACCAGTGAGATTTGGTTTCAAAATTTGGTGCATTGCTTCTGTTGATGGTTATGTATACAGTTTTGAGCCATATGGGGGAAAAGGTGGTGAAATAAACTATGGTTTAGGAGAGAAGGTCGTTTATAATTTGTTGAAAATAGTTGAAAATCCAGAGAATCACATAATTTTTTTTGATAATATTTTCAGTACTTACAGTTTATTAAGTAAACTGACAAAGATGAATTTCTTAGTAGCAGGAACAATCAGGGAACATAGGTTGCACAATATTCTACTCACATCAGTGAAACAATTTCTTAGTAGCAGGAACAATAAAGGGAAATAGGTTGCACAATATTTCTCTCACATCAGTGAAAAAATTTCTAAAAGCTCCGTAAGGAAGTATAAATTTGCCTTTGATAAAAAAGAGAATATTTTTGTTGTTTGATGGCGGGGTAACTCAGTTGTTACAGTCATAACAAATTACGGATCAGTTGAACCAACCCCAAATGTAAAACGCTAAAATCGAAAAGAAAGGAAACAGGACTTTGTAAAGCAGCCGAATGTTATCAATGATTATAATAAAGGAATGGGCGGAGTGGATTCTCATGATAATGCCATTGCCAATTACAGAATTGGCTATTGCCAATTACAGAATTGGCTATTGCCAATTATAAAATTACCGCTTATTTTAGAATAAGAGGTTAAAAATGGTGGTGAACCTTATTTGAAAAAAGGAATTGATTGTGCTTTAGTAAATGCATGGAAATTTTATATTTTATCAACCGGGAATAAAATCAGTCAGATAGAGTTTAGATCGCAGCTCGTTATCTCTTTACTTCGATCAGCAAATATTGAAGAACCTGACAAGTGCAGCAAAAATCTGCTATTAGGTTACTGCAGTAAAATGACTTTACCAGATGACGTACAAAGAGACAAAACGGACCACATCGTAGACCGAAACAAAAGTAATCCAAGACAGAGATGTAAAGTGTGCCACAGTCAAACAGTCTACACATGCAAGAAATATCAAGTGTTTTTACATGTTGAATGTTTTGATAAATTTCACAATTCATATTTAAATAAATTGTAAAAAGTAAAACTATGTGTACATTGTGTTTTAATAAATCGTTACATGTAATGATTGTTGTGTTTATTTCAGCACACGCCATTTCCCAACGTTGCGTTAATGCAACACCACGGGATGCAGGGAACTCCCAACGTTGCACGAACGCAACAGGTGATTACTCAAAAAGTAAAACCATCAGATTCGTATTTAAGTTTTATTTTATTAATTCTATAGTATAAATGTAGATTAAATAAGGACAAATCACATAAAATATAGATTTAGTCCTATTGGGAAGAAATGGGTTAATGAGAAAAATATCATTGAGCGTCAATGAGTTACAGTATTATTTGCAGTCTGGATAAAATAAATACTAAGCTGCAAATAGATCAGTTGGTATCTTTTGAATGCACAACTTACGTCTGATTAATCAAACATTGCCACTTTAAGGATTAAGTCTCTGTAGATTTATTAACACTATCCTTTCTAACTAGCCCTTGACAAACAAGAAATGTTTTATGGATTTCATTACTGTTAGTATCTCTACAACAAAAGTAAGTTTGAAACATAAAGTCAAACATTTAATTCACTATAGTGTAATGTAGCACTTTTATGATTACTTATTTGTGAAAAGTGAAGTGAGGAGATTCAAGTTTTGGTTCAAGTCTTATACAGACCCATTATAACCAACTTCTGAAGTGAAAAGAGACACTGACAACAACAATTCGTGAAAGAACTATCACTGTTCAATACCAAATTTCTTGAATACCATATATATATATATATATATATATTAGATTATTGAATACAATAAAAGTTTTATGTCTTGTGACATTCGCCAGTACAGCAATTATCCACTAACCAGAATACAAAACATTTAATTAATCTTTTCTTATATAATCTCTACAAATCAAAAAAGTATTCCTTCAGAGGAATCATCAAAGATAAAATTTCTACCTCTGTGAATTCAAATTACTATTTGGTTTGTCCTCTTGAAATTCTCTGTTGAAGTCACTGTGTTTTGATATTCTTGACACTTAGTTAGAGTTTAAAAATTTAATGAAGTTTTGTTGAGTCTAATTTTCTTGACCGTGTTTTTTCAGACTTCCTTTTTTACTTAAATAATGGAGCAGATATATACACTACAATGGCTTTTCAGATATTATCTTGCTATACATCATTATTGAAACAGTTAGCTTGAGGTTCAGTTAAATAATTTAGATACATTTTTAATTATAGCATGATTTGATATTCTGGTCACAGCTAGTTCTTACATACAGTGCACTGACCAGTGCATTCCCAGTGTACACATAGACCTATATTAACTAATAGACTTAATTTTGTAAAATCTTAGGGTAGTAAGTGTATAAAATTAATGTATATTGTGTGTTCAGTAATAAGCAATATTTTTTTTTAATATTCTTTGTAGATGTTACTTCTAGAAATCTATAAATAGTTATTGCATAACTGAGTGAATACTTACAAACGTTCTTGCTGACGAGCTTCAAAATGTTTTTTCATTTGTTATTGCATAACTGAGTGAATACTTATGACCTTACTTGCGAACACATTTCTAAATATTAATTTCATTCATTATTTTGAACTGAGTAAACAATTATGACCTTACTTGTGAATACATTTCTAAATATTAGTTTCATTCATTATTGTGAACTGAGTGAATACTTATGACCTCACTTGAGAACAGATTTCAAAACATTAGTTTCATTCATTATTGTGAACTGAGTGAACACTTATGAACTTACTTCCTGAAGTTGTTTCGAAACATTCATTTCATTCAACAAAACGAATGTTTTGAGACACATGCTCAAGTAGGTTCATAGGTGTTTACTCAGTTATGGAATGATGAATGAAACGAATATTTCAAAATGCGTCAGGAAGTAAGTTCATAAGTATTCACTCAGTTACACAATAATTACTTAGAATTTAATGATTACTCACAAGATGATTACAAGCAACATTTTTTAGAATTGTTTGATAACATGGTGTCATGATGAGCAACAAGCTGAAAGTTACACTAGTACACGTTTACACACCTGGAGTCCTAGACATATTGAAACATCAATTCCATTGTATGTGAAAAGAGTTTCATCACTTGTTTCTTATACTTCAAATGATTGCAATAGTAAGGAATAAAACAAATAATATTATTATAAAAATATATAACTTGTTACAATTACCTGAATGGAAAAATTTCACTCAGGTACATCCACGGAAGAGGACCAAGCCCAAATCCATAAATAAAATTATTTATAGTGTATATAGCAAAAGGTAATGACCAATAGTTTTCAACAGAAACACTGTTTGGATATAACGCAAAAACCCCAATAACAATACATAAAATTGCAGTAGATAAGGTGGTAAACAATGCAATTGTCCGCTTTCCCAGGTAGAACACCACAACAGCCAATGCTACTGTTCCTAAAATTCCTGCAGCTGAAGTTATGACCTGAAATATAAATTAACTTCTCAAAGCTATACTTCTGCTCATTAATTTAAATACACTAGGTTTATTTAAAAATTTTCCTTATTGTTAAAAAAATAAATGTTTTTGCTTTTACTTTAAAAATAAGTTGCATATACTTTTATAGTTAGGAGTTTCTAATTTTGAGAAGAATTATAGAATAGCCTGAAATATTATTTAAGTATTCAATTCAATACTTAAGAAAAAGTTAGCAACTTTTATTAAATATTATAACTAAATTATTTCATAGCTTGTTGAAATCATTTGATTTCAATAATTAATTGTATCTTTAGGTAACTTATCAAGTTTAGTTCCCTAAAGCTACAATTTTTATTCTTAATTTTTAAGTATAAAAGAATAAATTATTTTCTTTCCCAAAATAAATTAGTTCATTATTTGAAAAAAATATTCAGAGGTTCCTCAAATACTATATGGAATTGAATGTTTAATTCAATATGATTCATGTGAAAATTGCCATATAGATATTTTGAAACAAGTTGAATAATTTTAAAAAAATGTTTAGAAGGATGTGGGTTCAGAAGTGAATTTTTTTTTTCACTTAGAAGTAAAAACTATTGCTTTTCTTATTATTGATTCATTTTCATGTGAGTTTCTAGTTTTTAACTAAAAACACTTGTAAATATATTAGACTGGCCTATAGTATACCTACTTTTATAATTATTGAGGATGGCCGTTTCAGGAGATGTGTCCCATTGTCAACTCAGATGCAGCACCAATTACATGACAATTTATTATCATATTTTTGCATAATTATCTCTAAAATATCATAAATGTACTTAATACAGTATTATCGCCCTTGTTCTATTAAATTTGCAAACTTTGTTTCAAAACATGCCAACAAAATACTCCCCATGCAGGAGCATAAAAGTCATACAAAAGCACATAATACAAGAATGGACCACTGGATGGTGTTTGGTAAGTAAACAGACAGATATTGTTTCTGCATCCAAAGTAAACCAGCTTCACCTGAATGGAATTAAGAGGTTAGAAGACAAGTCTCAACTTTTGTTGCTAGAGCCAGAATTGACCATATAATTTGTAACTCATATCTTAAAAGGTTCCATCTTACAGAATTGAGTTACTATCCTGTATTTAATGAGGAAGAAGCATCAACGAAACATATATTGTTGATGTGTGATTTCGTGAACCTGACAAGAGATTTCCTCCGAGAGACACCTATAAATTCTGAGAGGCCAATGAAGGACACAATCAAGTAGATGGAGAAATTCTGTGACTGTAGATATATTAAAGAGGTCTCTAGTGATTTGAGCTTACATCTTTTGAAATAGTCATCTTCATTTAAAATCAAAGGAAGTTCTACTGTATGCAAGTTTTTCAATTTTTATATATATTTTATGTACAATTACTTTTATATTTCAGTTATATGTGTATCATCTAAAATACAAATTTTTCCTCTTATTCCCAAATTATGAATTAAAAATTGTTTAAACCAAAGCCAAAGCCTATGCATTATTGTTTATATTATTTTCTTAATACTAAAATAAACAAATTTTTTTCACATAGTTTACTTTTATATTTAATCTAACTTATACAATGGCTTTATCAATTTAGCAACTAATTTTGTAACTTACATTTGCTCTAAAAGGTTCCAGATTAAAACCAAGCTCTTTAAAGACTTCAATAGTATATGGTGTAACAACATTAGAACCTGCAGCTGCTTCGAAGAAAAAAAATGCAAGCATAAGGAAGAGAGCATGCAACATGGTTGGTTCCAATAAATCAGAAGTTAAGTTTGTAATATTATATGTTTTTCTCACTTTAGAATCTAATGTCTTGTTTTCACTACATACATTATTGTTATGTATATTGTCTTCCTTAATAATTTCTATCTCTTCCTTTTGTAAAGAGTCCTTATTCTTTTCATATTTAGTTTGAGTGCTATTTCTTGAAACTTCATCAGAAAGATCCACCTCATTAGAGAATGTGTTATCTACTTCTGACCTTGATAAGACAACACTCTTAGAAATTGTACTGTTCTTATATGAAACAAGCTCTGAAAATTCTTTCTGAATAATTTCTGGGGGAACCCAACCTCGTAACCAGCTCAGAGCCTTTTCTGATTCTTCAATACGATTACGAGCCAAAAGCCAAATCGGCGACTCTGGAATCTATAGCAATTCACATTAGATTTAAACAGATTATTTTTTTTTAAATTGATAAAATTGTATAAATATTTGAAATGAATCAAATGCATCTATAAATTGTGTAAGATGATAATTATTTCCATTTCCTGCAGCCAATAAACAAAAAAAATATTACTATAAATATCTTTAAAAAATCCATGTTTGTTTGAGCATTCGAGATAACTATTGAATAAATGATAAGTTGGTTCAATTTCAAGTCAGAAGGTAATTTTTTTTTAATCAATGTTTTGTAAACTAATTTATTGTTTTTATCAAGCCCGTAGTGCTATGAAAAACAAAGTCCTTACATTTTAAGTTCAAATGAGCAGTGTAAGGAGGTAAAACATCAAACCCCTATAAAACCCCTATACTTTATCAAAACTTTTCATTTAGCTATAGCTCTGCTGACTCGTCTTTCCACACTACTATATTCATGAGTGTACACGCTTCTAATCCAAAGTTAACCTCGAAAAAATCAAAGAAACCAGTGTTAGCCTCATGGTAAACAAAAATAATTTTCCACTAAATAAATAAACTTTTATCTCTCAACCAGGATATCATTTATCCTTAAAAATATTTTTATGAGTATATTTATTTTTATTTGTATGTTTAAAGTACTTACTCATTAAATTTATTAAATCTAAAGACATACTAAAGATTTACATCCGCAATAAACTTCATAGCTGTGCTGCTCAATAAAAACCTCATTGAAATCTAGACAGACTTTAATAAAATTAAAATGCCGTTTTTTTCAAAATCTTGTAAAATCTTTCAAAATCTTATAACTGAGTGAATAGGTTTGAACTTATTTGCTTATATGTTTAGAAATACAGTTTACATTTGATTGAGCAGGTCGGCTTTGTCTGTGAAACATTTATTTCAAAACGTGACAAGAAGTAAGTTAAAAAGTATTCACTCACTTATGCAATTATTACTTATAATTTAATTAGAGTGTTCAAGACAATTTCAACAAGCAACTTTAAAATATTTTTGTTTTGTATTCTCAGCTATAACATGTATATCTCACTGTATATATGTCACATGATTATTAGTTAACGCAGGTATTTATGTATAACAATATGAATATGAAACTACGTAATTAGTCCTCAAGGTACTAATAATTTTCTTCCTCTCTTGACAGGAGTACTTTGTACACTTACTAAAGCTATTGCTATAGCTGAGAGTACAGGAAGAGGGGTACATAAATATGCAATTGTCCGCCAGTCATACCACACCCCAAGAATGTTAATAACCACTGCTCCAACTCCGAGTGTTAGCTCTGCAACTGACGTCATAATGCCTCTTATTTTAGGCTCTGCTATCTCCCCAATATACGTGATTGTAGGGGACTCCATAAAACCAGCACCTGAAATAACAAAGTGGATTCTGATCTCTTTGATCCCATGGAGGCATGCAAACCCTAACACTTAAAAATGTATAATTTGTAACTAAAAACACTTGTAAATGTGTTACACTTGCCTTTAATAGCACTTACTTTTATAACTGTTGAGGACAACCCTTTCGGGAGATGTGTATCATTGTCAACTTAGACAATATCTCTGTTACAGATGTATGTTTCATTGTCTGAGTGACAATGGGACACATCTCCTGTTGTTACTATATGCAAATGTAATATATTTACGAGTGTTATAAGTTAAAACTAGTAGCTTATGTGAAGACAGAATCAGCAAATATGTATAATTTGTGCTTTATGATTATAAACCTCAAAATAATCTTTTATATGCATTATTTCCTTAAATACTACTTTAACTAACTATTTTATAATGGCTTGAAAGTAAACAAATGCAATTTTAGACTTAGTTTAGAAAAATATAATTTATACTTTTGGTATCACTCTGCAAAAAAAAAAAAAAAAACACTAGCTACTGATATTTTTCAGCATACCAATTTTGCACTGCTTTGATCACTGCATTTTCCACATCACAGGCACACACCAATAAAACACACTTAAGAAACAGTCATGTTTGTGACTCACAGCTTTGATTAATGCATTGGTCTAGTGCAAAAAGCTGAAATGCACTTAAAAATTACTGAAAAATATCAATTAATAATAGTTTTTTCCCAAGTGATACCAAAAGTAGTGATTTATAAAAAAATTCAAGATGTACAGCACAAAAACTGCAAGTTATAAAATTTATAATTGAAAGTTGTCTTTAAAAAATTGTATGCACAAACACATTAAATTTACCCTACACATATACAAAGTAAACTACTGATGTATGTCTACACATAGTTATCCCTACTTGGTATTTTTTTTACTCATAATTCTAACGATCTCTAAACAAGATTTTGCATTGAGACTTCTTCCAAACGTTTTTAAACGTGGATGAAAAATGCTTAGCAGTTAAAAAAACTAACTGGATTTCAATTATTGACTGTGATAAATTATTAGCAAAGCAATGATAAGAATACTAACATCTAGAGATAAAATATTATGGTTGCCAGTGGTAAATTTATGAATATGATTTTTTTTTTTAATTATGGGTCATTTTTTGAAGACAACAAACTGTCTTTAGTTTCAGATTACCATGGAGGCCAAACAGAAGCTGAAGAAAATATTAAAGGATGGCTTCATTATTCTTCAAGCTTCCACCCACACCAAAGATCTTTTCTCAAATCCACCACATATTTGATTCAGACCACCTTTTAATTTGAAAAATATTTTAGTACATCCAAAACCACCAGATCCAAGTACTGAAAAACCACCTAAACCTCCTCATGACTCCTTTCCGTGCAAGAGACCTAGATGTAAGACATGTCCAATAGACATCCCAACAAATAGTTTTCATAGCCTAGTAACCAATGTGGACTTCAAGATTCAGGGTCATCATACTAGTACATCTAAAAATGTAATATACCAGTTGCAATGTAAATTTTGCCCGGCACAGTACATAGGTATTACCATCAGAATGAGCATAGTCTGAGCCGTGGACTAAGTGATGGTCTGTTAATAGTCTGAGAACTATGAACATAGACAGGCCAACCGCTCAACATGCTGCTAGTCTCAACATCATATCTTTCAATGATTGTTATACCACCAAAATAATAATGTCCTCCCCCGATTGCAACCCTTCAGAATTGAGAAGATGGGAGTTGTCATACCAGCGGTACACCAAATCTAGAGAGCCCCCTAACCTCAACATCAGATAACTTTTTTTACCTTTCCCCTAACTTCTACCATTTTTAACAATTCCATTTACTTTCCTTGTGACAGACTATTAATATCTGGTTTCAATTAATTAATATTTATACAAATAACATATAGTACTATATTATAAACTATAAATCTGTGTATCTGTTACATATGGATATCTATATACATCTGTGGTTCACCTCAGTCTTTTCTTTTTCCTTTTTTTGATAAAGATCATTGTGTGATTCAAATATTTCAATAGTATGATAAGTTTTTATATGTGTCTATTTTTTTCCAAGATATTGCAGTTTTCCCACTAGGTAAGTCTGTCAGTCTCCTATGTAGTCCAAAAATTCATAAATAATTAAATAGTAATACAAAAAGTCAAACAAACATTTGTCATTGTTACAGTATTATATCTTCACAAAATGACTAAACAATAGGGCAAAATCAATCTATAATGTAGATACTGTATTCCACAAACTCAAATCACATTTAAAAGATTTGAAGTAATCTCTAAATAAATTTAAACAATTCTAAACATAAAAGCACCTAGGTGAGTTCTAAGGCATTGAACAAACATGTCACTTAAGATCTTTAGGAAACATTTTAACTTTATATGGTTAATTGCATATCTTTTGAAAATGTAATTCCCGAGTCATAATCCATTTAACATAAAATTAAAATATAAATATTAACTTTTTGAATTTACTAGTCCATTACATTTGGTGAATCTTAATTAATCACTTTAACAATACAATTTTGTCTCTGAGACACCGATGAAGATCACCACGTTCTGTCTCAGTAAGTTTTCACAAATTTACAAAATTTAAAGTTCAGATAGTTATAAACTATTGTTAAAATGATTCACAAATATAACTCATAATAAATACAGACAGTCTTATATTAGTAAAATTTACCTAATCCTAGAAAAAAGCTTGCACCATAAAGAAGAAAGACTGAATGAGTTGTAGAAATGATGAGCCAACCAATGAAGAGTGGAATATTAAGAACAATCATTGCTTTCTTTCGTCCAATTGATTCTAGAATCAAGGCTGAGAAAAAGCATCCAATTGGCTGTGCAATAAATAAAATACTTGCTGGAAAAAAATGGTTATTATTACTATTGTTAGTCTTTAAGTGACTCATTACATTTAGGCTTCATGAAAGGTTTTTTTAATATTTAGCTGCTTATAAGGTTATTTTATATTAAAAAAAGAGTTTGCAAAAGTGTTCAAAGCCACTTCAGATATTAACAACTTAAATACAAATTAATTCTAAAATTCTGACCGAAATTGGTCATCATGCAGCATATATTCTACTTTCCGTATATACTAGAAGATTGATAAACAACAAACCTAAATCTTGAAAAGTTTCATTGATAGTCTTAAAGATAAGATCTGTGAGTGTTTTTTTCTTAAATTTATTCATTAAAAAAAATTACCAAAATAATTACAAACCCAATGTCTCTATCCAAGCTGTCACTAACTATCAAAATGCCCTTGCACATAAACTAACAAAACACATGGACAAACTAATCAGTCAATCTATCTTCTTCAACATAGACACACTCATAAAAAACAGAACAAAACTCATAAATAAAATAAAAGACATAAACATACCACACAATTCAACCCTACTGTCATTCGACATAAGAAATTTGTACATCAACATACCTATATCCAAAACCTTCAACAACCTAAAATCCAAACTATCGCAGAGCAAATACCACAAACCCACACCACCAAAATCCTAAACTTCCTCAAAACCTTCATCAAACCAAACTACTTCAGCCATAACTCAAACTTCTATTCTCAACCAGATGGCCTACCCATTGAATATCCTATCAGCAGCATCCTAAGCAAAATTTTCCTACAACACTTAGAAAACATCAAGATACTCTCAAACAATATACATGCACATAAAATCATTTACTGGCACAGGTATACTGATGATATCATAACACTGTGTAGACACAACACCCGCCAATTCGAAAAACTGCACACCTACACTAACAAAATACCCCCAAGACTCCAGTTCACCTCAGAAATTGAAAATATCTCATTCCTAAACTTTCTTGACCTCACCATAACAAACATCTACACACAAAAACATAGCTTCAACATATACAGGAAACCAACAACAACAGACACACTCATCCACAAAAACTCAAACCACCCTATACAACATAAACACACTGCCTTTAGATCCATGCTCCACAGTCTCAAGGAAGTACTAGTGACCTCAGAAAACATAAACATAGAATTAGACACCTTTAAACACTCAGCATACACAAATGAACACAATACCACAATAAGAGACATACTGTGGTATAACACATACAAAAATACCAAAAACAACATTACAGGGAAGGAAAACAAATTTATCACAATGCCATACCTAAGCAGAACATCAAATAAAATAGCTCACAAATTCCAAAAAAGGATACAAAATAGCACTTCAAACTAATACTAAACTGCAAAACAAGATACTATACAACACCAACAACAAAGATAAACTCCAAGCATTAGGCATGTACAATTTAAACTGTACAAACTGCACCAAACTCTACATATTGCAAACAGGTCACAGATTCCAACAAAGATTTAAAGAGCACATACAATCAATGAAACACAACACCAACTCAACATTCGCCAATGACCTGAATGATACACTGCACACATACATAAACATTAACCATAACCTAGAAATTTTAGACATCCACAAAAAAGAACTACATCCCAACATACTACAACAGTATGAAATTTAAAAACACACGATACAAACATATTAAATGAACAGACCAAATACTAATTACATACACCCTTTGACACAATCAAAAAGCTGCATTTAAAATTATCACCGCTTAACCCAACAACTTCAAGCAGAACATTTAGACACCGATGAAGATCACCATGAGCTAATAAATACTTCTGTCTCAGTAGGTTTTTAAAAATTTACAAAAAAATTTAAGTTCGAATAGTCGTAAACTAATGTAAAGTTAGTAACAAAATGATATCATCATACCATTGTACATGAGTAAATATTTAGCATAATGTACCTTCTAAAAGTAGTATCACTTATTTATTTAAATTTTGAGTTCTTGTGAAGCTAAATTGAATAAGGTTTTAAGATTGTACTTAAAAATGGTGCTTTAGAGACTATACAATTGGCTACGGAGAATGTAATAAAATTCTTAAACATGAATTAAATAATCTTACATATTTTAATAGTCTAAAGAAATTGTTTTATTTGAACTTAATGAATTAACACTTGGCTAAACATACAGCTAATGTAAATAATAAACATAAGCAAAACTTATTAAAACATAACATTTTCTATCACACTATGAGACTCTGACAAACACCAGTCAGTACAATAAGTTCATGAAGCCTCAGTATGTTTTTCATACATCTACATATATTATATCTTCAGAAAGTCATTGTTTAATAGGTTCAAAAATGAAATCTTTGCATATCATAATGTAAATAATTCCTGCAATGTGAATGTATGATAATATTTTTCTATTGCACCAGTCAAAATCTAAAAGTCTTCGTTCTGAATTACTGGTCAAGCTGTAATAGTGAGCAGAATGTATTACCTGAAAAACTCTACTAGCCGTCGTTCTGAATTACTGGTCAAGCTGTAATAGCAAGCAGAATGTATTAAATGCCAAACTCTATTAGCCTTTGTTCTGAATTACTGGTCAAGCTGTAATAGCAAACATAATTTATTACCTGCAAAACTCTACTAGCCTTTGTTCTGAATTACTGGTCAAGCTGTAATAGCGGAAAGAATGTATTACCTGCCAAACTCTGCTAGCCTTTGTTCTGAATTACTGGTCAAGCTGTAATAGCGAGCAGACTTTATCACTGGACAAACTCTATCAGCCTTCGAACTGAATTACTGGTCAAGCTTTAATAGCAAACAGAATTTATTACCTACCAAACTGTACTAGCTGTTGTTCTGAATTACTGGTCAAGATGTAATTTAAATTACATTTCAATGTTTAAAATTAATAAATTAAAGTTTTGTTTAATTACAACTATACATTCTATGAGTAATTTATTAAAACATAATGTTTCACTGACTGTCAAGAATAATAAAATCCACCAGTTTTTGTTTGAATTATGAAAATAAAACTACTATTAGTAGGTACAAGTAAGTAATTAAACTAATTTTCAAAAAATTACAATTTTCATTAAATTTAAATGTAGTTACTTTAAACCATAGGAGATCATTGAATTTCTGTAATTCTTTCATTTGAATATTAATTTTTCTTTGGAGCTAATTTATAAAATTAGATGAAACATATAAGACCTTATATTACAAATTCTTGTCAGAGCTTATTTTTAAGTTTTATATTTAAAACCAATTTAATCTTACATATTACCCGCTAAGTTTGATTATACGAATGTTTGTTTCACACTTGTATTTGCTCTATGCCATAATTAGATTAAAGACACTACTCCTTTTTAAACTTATACCTAGTGTGTGGGTGTATTAGTTACAGAGCTTATCCATTATAATCTATCAGACAATTTATTTACTCCCACAACACTTTCAGCCATTGATAACAAAAAACCAATGCTGTAATATTTTTGAAATTCAACAGAAAATGTGCCAATGAAAAGCTGACTGTGTATCCTTTTATTTACATGAATAATATACTTATTTAGGATCTCTTATTACCCTACAAAATGTTTTTAAAGGTATTGTTGCTCAGTCTTGCAAATTGTGTGTTGCTTTTGCTTAGAGACAGAAAACCATATATTTTAAGTAGTCAAACCTTTGTTAGGCAACCATTAATTTACTAGTTGGAAAACATTTTAGGTTTTTATTTATTTATTAACATAGGATATTTTTGAAACAAATTAAAGAGATTTTGTGTAATAAATTTAATGGTTTGTTGCATTTAATATTTAAAAATAAAATAAAAATAAGACCATTACACTTTTCTTTATTGATGCTGCCTTTCATAATTGGCAGAAAATATTTGAACATACAATATTTAATTGATTTAATTTATTTTGAAATTTAACTACTGCTTAATTATTCTTGAAAATCACTAAACACTTGTAAATATTTATAAACTTGCCTATAGTAGCACTTACATATATTTGTTGAGGACAAGCATTTCGGGAGATGTGTCCCATTGTCAACTCAGACCATACTGAGTTGACAATGTGATACATCTCCCGAAACGGCCGTTCTCAACAAATATAAGTAAGTGCTACTATAGGCAAGTTTATAAACATTTACAAGTGATTAGTGATGACTAGTAGCTCACATAAAGATGAAATCAACAAATATCTTCAAAAATTATATACAATTTTCATTTGAATTTTCATACAATATAATCACTAATTATTTCTTTAATGATAACAGTTTTTTAAATGAAAAATAATTTTTCAACTATCTCATAATTTTCTCATACGTGTTTGCCTTTTAAAAATAACATTCTGTTATATTAATAGTTATTTAATAAATTTAAAATTGTTTACTAATATTACATGAAATTATGACTTATTTATTATTTTAAATTACTCAAACTTTTACAAAAATTCTTTACCTTTTGATTTTATTCAAGACTTGCGTACCCGACAGACGTCCTGTCTTAATAATATTGATTTCGAATTGCTATAATTAATTAAAACAATATTTAAAACAAAAAGTGTTTATTATTCTAATGCTTTATGATATACAACATTCTTAGTTTTTTTGGTATTCCGACACGGGATCATGCGACATATAACTGTCCATGTAAAAAACATGGATTTTCAAGATTGATGCCACAAACACTTAACGACTGCCCTTGAGATTTATTTATCGAGATTGCAAATGCTAGCCGCACTGGAAATTGCAACCGTTTAAAGTCGAATGGCATGTCTTTCGGAATCAAAGGAATCCGTGAAATCAAAACGTCTTTGCCTTTGTACTTCCCTTTCAAAATTGTGGCTTCGATGACGTTGTTCATTAATTTCTTCACCGCAATTCGGGTGCCATTACAAAGACGTGGCTGGTTTATATTCCGCAACATAATGATTACCGTTCCAATTTTTAATTGTAGATTATGAGGTGGCAATCCAGGTAATTCCAGCGAATTTAAAAACTCCGTTGGATAATTGACAACATCATCTTGGTTAGTAATGGAATCAATCGATTTGTATGTAATTAATTCGCCAGCTATTTAATTTTAAATCTGAAAATTCATTTTGTTGACATCAACGTTTTTTGGAGCCAATATAACTCTTTCGCTCAACCATACATGATCTTTGTAATTTTAAGCAATGTTTGGGAAAACCTTCTCGATGACTTCGGTCTTAGATTCAGTAAAGTTACAAAAATTGGTAGGAAATATGATGTATCCAGACGATGAGTCAACAGGTATTTTTCCATTACCAATATCGAGCAGTTGTTTTGAAAAAAAGTTCTCCAGATTGGTCGTTTTGCAATTGTACTCGCATGTTCATATTTAATTTGAGCGTTTTAACGTCTTTCCATAAAATGGATGACTTTAAACATGAGTTAAGTTCGCGGGCTGGCGTTGATCGTAGTATTACTGGTAGTGTTTGGCGAAAATCACCTGTTAATAAAATCATTGCATCACCAAACCGGTTTTGGTTCTTTCATAAATCTTGCAATGTGCGGACTAATGCTTCCAAAGATTTTTTGTGTGCCATCGTGCACTCATCCCAAACTATTAATTTGCTCACATAATTTTTTAACTATCACATAATTTTCTCTTAAGTGTTTGCCTTTTCAAAATAACATTCTGTTATATTAATAGTTATTTAACAAATTTAAAATTGTTTACTAATATTACATGAAATTATGACTTATTTATTATTTTAAATTACTCAAACTTTTACAAAAATTCTTTTCCTTTTGATTTTATTCAAGACTAGCGTACCCGACAGACGTTGTCCTATCTTAATAATATTGATTTCGAATTGCTATAATTAATGAAAACAATATTTAAAACAAAAAGTGTTTATTATTCTAATGCTTTATGATATACAACATTCTTAGTTTTTTTGGTATTCCGACACGGAAACATGCGACATATAACTGTCCATGTAAAAAACATGGATTTTCAAGATTGATGCCACAAACACTTAACGACTGCCCTTGAGATTTATTTATCGACATTGTAAATGCTAGCCGCACTGGAAATTGCAACCGTTTAAAGTTGAATGGCATGTCTTTCGGAATCAAAGGAATCAGTGGAATCAAAACGTCTTCGCCTTTGATTTTAACAAATTTAAAATCGTTTACTAATATTACATGAAATTATGAGTTATTTATTATTTTAAATTACTCAAACTTTTACAAAAATTCTTTTCCTTTTGATTTTATTCAAAATGAACAAGTTTGTGATTAAAAATATCTTTACTAGTTTTTATTAAACGTTGGTTTCTTCATGATTAAGCCGGTCTAAAAACTTTACCATGAAATCTGAATAATTTACAAGCAAAAACTTCTCTTTTTGTAAAACAGGCCTATTTCATGTGATTTTAAATATTTTGATTAAAAAACTCAATGGTATATATAACAAAAATCTTTCTCTTTTTTAAAAATAATTAACAACTTTATTTAGAGCAAAACAGTTGTTTATTTCTTAATAATTCAAAATTTTAAAACATAATTTTCTGAAAAATGTAATAAAATTTAACCAATATATTTGACTTAAAAGTAGACTTGTGTCAAATTTATTTGTTAATTACAATTTTGTTTGCTTTACAATAAAATACTGCTCTTCTTCACTCTTTTATTATTTGTTTTACTACTTGATGTAACAAATTTTTACAAAATTGAATCAACAAATATGATTTAAATTATCATTTGTATACACATCACTCTTTGTATACGAACGCAAAGTTTCTGTCTCAAGTTTACTATCTAATAAAAAGTGGTGTGAATTAAAACTTACTAAAAATAGAATGTTAAATAAATATTTACTGACCGAACCATGAAGCATCATCATCAGTAAACGAGGGTTGGCTTTTAACATTTAATAAATTCCCAATAATGATTGTTTGGTAGCCTATAATAGCTCCCAGATCCAAAAATAGCAAATTTTTGGCTGAACTTGCCAATACCTGAAATATGAACATTTTTTAAATTTTACAATCAGCACAAATAAACTAAATTTTCTTCATTTTCCAAAACCCACAATCTAACCAACACATTACGAAAATACAACTACAAAATAGCTTACTCCACACACAACACTCTCAACAAACAATTTAAACCCAACAGCAAAATCAACGACAGCTACAACACCACTGGAGCTTACAAACTAACTTGCAGTTCATGCCCCAGTTTTTACATAGGCCAGACAGGGAGGCCATTCTACACACGTTACCAGGAACATATAAAAGCACTAAAAACAATAACCACCAATCAAACTTCGCCGATCATCTCAACTCCACAAAACATGACTACATAGACATAACATCTAACCTACAAATTCTTCATAAACAACACAGAAATAACCAACGCTACACAACCGAACAATACGAAATATATAGGCACTTCAAACTACACCCTACACACATACTCAACACACAATTACAATACAACTCACACGCACTTTTTGACATCATAACTCCTAATACACACAAAATACACCCACACCACCAAAATATCCCACCCCCACCCTAAACTACGTAAACCTTGAGATCAGTTACGGTCTGAGTTGACAAAGGGACACATCTCCCGAAACGGCCGTCCTCAACAAGCAAAATAAGTGCTACTATAGACAAGTTTAAAACATTTTAAAAGTGTAAGGCGTATTAATTACTATAATATTGCACTATAATCATTAATAAATACACCCACCCTAACTATAAATAATATGTGGATGTATTAAAAATATGTGATAAATAAGGATAATAAATTTACTTCATAATTAGTAAATATCATTAAAAAACCCTATTAATCACTATAATATTGCACTGTAATCATTAATAAATACGCCCACCCTCACTGTAATAAATAGATGTTTTATATTGTAAATATATGATAAATGAGACTAAGTAATGATTGTATAATGTCACAGAGTAGGTGTATAATTATTTCTCTCAGATACGGTTTACACTATAGCAACCATATTTCCTAAATATTTTCCAGGCACACAGGGCTCTTTCTTATCCCCCTGTCCCCCAGCTTCCCCTAAATATTTCTCTGACTCCACCACTAGACTAGCTCACTGTCTCTCTTCCTACATTTAAGACCTGATCAAGTTTAGAAGCATTTGTTTCAATTCGAATGTAGATTTTGCGTTAAAGTTAGTATTAGAGATCGTTAGAATACTTTTTATATCATAGAAATATATTTTTGGCGACTGAGGGTTATACTGGATAATGGAATTGTCTATTAGTCTAAAACTTCCAGTTCATTTTTGGTGCTTGGAAAAAAAACAATATAAAGTTCTTTTTAACATGGATATGAACTGGGAGTGGGAAAAAGGGTACTAATAATCATATCTATTTATAGGATAGATGGTTAGGCATGGTGCTGAAACACTGCCTCAATTGAACGTTGTATTTATTTCACTCACAGTTTCAACTTGTCTCTTTTAAACTATCAGAATGAGAATAGTAACAAAACAATAACCTATAACATTTTTAACTATACTTTTGACATTACCTGTGGTAAGATCCTGCGAAAACTACTAACATTTCTTCGTGTTTTACTAGAAGTTTGAGAGGTATTACTTCTACTTTCAAAGTCATCATTTTGTTGACTTTTTGTTTCAACTTGATTCCTAAAAAAAGAGAACAGAAAAATGACAAGTTTAATTCGATGTACAGAAAAAGTCTACCAATTCGGCACCTTTGAGACTGTGATCATGTCAAATTATTGAAAATTTTGGTTTACTGGACTTGTGTTATCTGCTAGCGTTAACGCATCTGCAAATCTACAGTCCTTGCCTTATATTCTTGTCATATAATTTTACTTTTGAATAAAGCATTATATAGATTATTTATTCATATTGCTTTATAAAATATATATTTGTAAAAAATATTTTTAATGTTCAATGAATTTTCTATTAAAGATCAAAAATATTCATCTTCTAAACCATAGCACTCCAAACCTTTTTGCCAGGAGATTTGCCAAAAACACAGCTTCAACATAAATAGAAAACCAACAACAACAGACACACTCATCCACAACACCACAAACCACCCTATCCAACAAAATCACACTGCCTTTAGATCCATGCTCCACAGCCTCAAGGAAGTACTAGTAACCACAGAAAACATAAACATAGAATTCCCTATCCAACAAAATCACACTGCCTTTAGATCCATGCTCCACAGCCTCAAGGAAGTACTAGTAACCACAGAAAACATAAACATAGAATTAGACACCATTAAACACTCAGCATACACAAATGAATACAATAAAACAACAATAGACATACTGTGGCACAACACACACAAAAATACCAAAAACAACACTACAGGGAAGGAAAACAAATTTATCACAACACCATACTTAAACAAAATATCAGATGAAATAGCTCACAAATTCGAAAAAAAACAGGATATAAAATATCATTTAAAAGTAATATCAAACTGCAAAACAAAATACAACACAACTTCAACAATAAAGATAAACTTTAAACGCCAAGCATATACAAAATAAACTGTACAGGCTGCAACAAATTCTACATAGGGCAAACAGGTCGCAGCATTTGCCAATCATCTAAATGAAACAAGGCACACATACACAGACATTGACCATAACCTTAAAATCTTACAAATCAACCAGACCACATATAAACACGCTAGAACAGTATGAAATTTTCTATAATAATATAGTAATAAAAATTACAAACATATTAAATAAACAGACCCAATACAAATCACATATATTCTTTGACACTTTTAAAAGCCGGCCCTTAAAACCGTCACCACTTAACCCAACAACTCCAAGTAGAACATTTTGATACTGCTGAATATCGCCACGGAACAATTGAAAATGTTCTGTCTCAGTAAGTCTTTACAAATTTACAGAATATTTAAGTTCAAACAGACATAAATTAATTAAGTTTTACCAACCATCATGGACTATAAGACACAAGAGTGTAATTTATTACTTGTTTGTTGTACTATTAAATATTTGATGACCTACTTAACTATTTATAAATCTATTTTTTAATATAATTACCAAGACTATATGACGATGATGGTACCTAATAATATGTAATTCTCATTTTTCCATCTCAACTCTGTATTCTAACCTAATAACTGTAATAATAGAAACAAAGAGTTTGTATGAAAAGACTGCCAGTTTATTACTTAAAATTTATCTCCAAATGAAATGAAATTTTGTTGTTTATATTATTATGATTAAATTTAGAGGTTTATCTAACAATAAAAATCTTGGATTTGACAGATTTTTCGTTTCATTTTTTTAACAAACTTTTTTTATAACTAAAACACACACACACACACATATGTATGTATGTATATGTTAAGCATATATTAATATGAACAAGGTTTAAAAGCTGTTATCCCCTTTATTCAAAGGCTATATTTCGATCTCACATTGTACATATTCAGTATGAGTTATTGGAGTTCAGTTAAATGTACATTAGCTTCTTATTGACTACAGAATAGATAATTTTATTCTTAATTACAAAAATCAGGGGCCTAAATATATAAATAGTGGGCTATTAAATATGTAAATTTCTCCTATTATCAATTATTGTGATAGAACAAATATTTTAAACTAATTTTAAAAATCTACTCTACTTGAGTAGAGGGTTAGCTTCGTAAAATTAATGTATGCTTAGAAACGCGTCAGCAAGTAAGCAACTATATATTCACTTAGTTAAGTACATTAAAATTAGTTTAATCAGTGAATTCAAGATGATTACATCAAGCAACTTAAATATTTTAAACTGTAGAATGATACACCACTGCTACCAATGTACCTTATTCATTTTACCTAATGAATTACAGATTTTATTTATTCGTTACATGTTAGAATTTTTAAATAATTAAAATTTAGTTTAATTCTAAAAAGAAAATCTACAATGAGTCAAATTCTCTACTCTACTTTTAGCTGTATAAAACTTAAGATCAATACAAAACCTTCTTAGTTGTTTTTTAAAGATTTTCCAAGGCTTTCAAAACTTGATGACAATATAGATTTATCTCACCTAATTATTTATATGATAAGATAGTAATAAAACATTTACTATGCCCTATTGTTATAAATGTTTAACTAAGCAATAGATGTCATTTATTTAAAAGGAGATAATTTCAGTTCTTCTGGCCCTAATAAAATGAGATTACTTCAAAGAAAAGTCTTTGAGAATTAACAGATAATCATTATAAACCAATAAATAACTGCTAGAAACTCACAAACACAATATACTTTAATGTTACCACTCAACTTATATATATAGCTTATCTGCAGTTTTAAATTTGTAGTGGGGTCAGTGAAGATGATGATGACATAAATCACTGAAACACATATGACAATATAGTATATTGTTTTGTGAGTTCGTGTGCAGTTATTTATTTATTTGCAATTTAAACTCACAAGCTAGTTCAATTACTACTTACATAATCTTTAGACCATAAACTATTATTTACAACTTGAATTTTGTAGTCCATTACGTTTGGTGAATCTTATTAATCACTTAAACAATAGTTTATAACTATCCGAACTTTCGAATAATCATAAACTATTGTTTAAGTGGAAAATACTATTTATAATACATATAATAATGACTTACAGCAACTATTTGTGGATGGTTCTGTCATACTTTGTGAGGATCCTGCTCCAGGGGGTTCAAGCTTCAACTTTATGTGCACTTATGTAAACAATCCTTCTACATACTTTGAAAGTACATACTTGAAAGTATTGCTTTTCATACTATTTATATGATACAACTACAGATAGAACATGTTTGGCTTGTAAAGAGCTTATATAAAATGTAGACAAGTTTTTAAAAATTGTTCCTAATGTGTTTCAATTGCAAACTAGAGTGGTCTCTCTCTCTCTCTCTCTCTCGTGTATAAAAATGTGTTATAGTTAAGTATTTCATTACATAATGTGAAGTTAAGATAAAATGAATATTTATATTGAAAAAGTATACTCATGATTTGCAGTTATTCAACTTTTTAAAAATATAAGTGAAACTGTTAGCAATTCTAAGTGATAATACAACATATGAATGGATGAGATAAGCACTTAGAGACTCAGCTAGTGGGGGGCAAAAGAGAGTGGATAGGCAGATTAATGATGCACAAATACAACAGAACTGCAGAAGGAACAATTTTTCAGTACAGAAAAAACACAGGTAGTTTCACTACTGGTTATCATGCTAGTGACCTCTCTCGCACATACTCCCTCTGTTCATGTCTCATTTTTTTCATATTTGAAAAATCAACATACTACTGTCGAATTAAAAAACATCATTCACTAGCATTCAAGGTATATACAGTAGAACCTCCGTTATCCGGAGTAATGACAGGTTCGGGGGTGCACGGATAATCGAAAGCCCCGGATAATGGAAGTACATTATTTTATTGACTTAATGTAATAGATAAGAAGGATAATTAAAAAAATGTATCCGAAAAATTACTTTTATTAAAAAACAAACGTTTTTTCACATATGTACATACCTATGTATATTAAATTATGGTAGATATGTATGTATACAAAACTATGTATGTACAATAAACAAAATACACATATGTATGTATGTATAATGAATGTACAATACTGTTTTACATACTTATGTACATATTGAATTTTCATTTGGAGAAAAAATCAGTAATTTTAGTTTGTTTATTAAAAATTTCTTTTCTAATATCAGTTCTCATAGCCCGTAGCAAGAGAATTCTGTTATAAACAGCGTTCTCCTGTTCAAAATAATTTAGTAGAAGTTCTGTTGCCTCCAATGCTTTGTTGTGTTTTACTGTTTTTCTTTCTTTCTTTACCGAATAGCGAATTTTTGTTCTTACCACATCACTCGAGTTTTCGTAATCAAACTGCGACGAAGTAGATGGCCCATCTTTTCTGTGTAGATCTGGTATTTTGTTGTCACTCAGTTGTTTAAATCCCTCTTTGTCTCTGTCATTTTCCAGCCAGTTTTTCATGTCATCCCTATCAACATGAGTGAAATCCGGGAGAGCTTTGGAAATTTCAAGAAATGATTCTGTTTCCAGTTCTTCTGAGGTTTCTTATACAACATCATCTTGTTCCAATATTTCCCCTATCTAAGTTTCAATGTTTTGGAGGGTAAATTTACCCAGGCTTCACAGACTGAAAAGATGGCGTCTTTTATGGTCCATTTTTTTAAAATTTCTGTTATTGAATCTTTGCTGTTATTTTCTTCAAGGAGAAATCTCAGGAACATTTTTGTACCTTCTCTTTAAACTGGATATTACCCCTTGATTCATTGGTTTGATCAGGGATGTGACGTTTGGTGGAAGACGTCAAAGTTGACTCAGCTGGGTGGGAAAGAGCGTTGTCGAGTAATAAAACAGCTCTAAGACATAGACTTTTTCAAGTGGTGACCCACTGAAGGTACGAATTTATCTTTAAACCACGACGAGAAGATTGTTTGGTTTATCCAAGCTTTTGGATGGTTGTAATAGTCGCAAGGAAGACATCTTATTTCAGTTCCTTTCAATGATCGAGGTTTTTCGCTTTTCCAATAACAGTTAATTTTAATTTATGATCTCCTGAAGCACTACAACATAATAGTCATAATTGTAAGCCTTTCTTTGCTAGTTTTGTGACTAGGAGCATATTTTTCGGATTGAGCAGCTAAAGTTTTTGATGGAAGCATTTTCAAAAATAATCCTGATTCATCAGCATTATAAATTTGATCGGGGGTTAAATTAAATTTTTCGACTAAACGGTTAAAATTTTCAATAAATAATGTGGATGAAACATTATCACCGCTAATACTCTCCCCTTGAATAGCCAACTTCCTGATACTGTGTATTTTTTTGAATTTGTGAAGCAGAGAATGGCTCCTCAATTTTCAAGTTTTCATGAAATCATATAGCCTTTTCACTTACCATTGGCCCCGAAATAGGAACTGCCTCAGCACGTTTTTGAATGAACCATTGGTGGACGGCTTCATTTAAGTCTTTTAATGAAGATTTTTTCATTGTTTTCAGAGGACACATTGTTTGGACTGATGATGAGACGAAGTTAGAAAGGTCATTTTTATTCTTTAAAATATCACGAACAGTTTGCTCGCTAATTTCTGTTAAAGCGTTAAAACTACACGTTTTCTTTTCTGCGACATTTCGTAAAATGTATTTTAAATGGAGACTAAAGCACAACTGAATTGTTTTTGTTCTGTAGGCAACAGGCCTGAAGGAGTTTCTGAGAAAGTCGTTAAAGATTTTTGTTCCTAGAAGGTTTGAATAGGTCGATGTTGACGAAACCCTTTATTTTTTTCTATTTATTTTATCTCATTGTTTATTTACTTGAGTAACAATTATATATTTAACTGTTAAAAATTAAAAAAATAATTTTTCGTATTTATTGTTTTCATAATAAACATTAGCCGCATTCGTTATTTATAACCGAAGGTTACAACAAGCAATATAACCGGTGATATAACCAAAAATTTAAACCTAGAAAACGAATGACCGATGTAAACAAAACGGTTATAATAGATGGTTATAAAATGACTGATCTAATTGAGGTAAGGAATAAGGCTTATTTTAACCTTGTTATAAGTACTTCCTACACCACCTAAATTCCATAATAATAAAGTGAATTACAAGATGTACAAAATATATTGCGTATAAAACACTTTCTTAAAAAAAAAAATTTTTTTAATACGTAAAAATTTGCTTTTTATCACCCCGGTTTAGTGGAACCCCAGTTAATAGAGCCCTGGATAAAGGGGGTCCTACTGTATATAAATTTTCAGATATTTTCTTTCTTTTCTTTTCTACATCTTAATATGTCTGGATATCGTTGGTTCTAAATATGAGACCAGGATTAGAGAAATTAAAAAAATTAGCCTTAATTAGTAGTTAAGAACAGTAGTTGCTTGTCAGTTAATAGAGAACAAATTGATGAGGCTCATACATAGGAACACAAGAGCATGTGTACCACTTATAAAATAACGTTTTATTGATGTAGTAAGAAATATCACTTCCTTCCAGTTTAAAGTATCTGATACCAAGTGATAAAATGCCCTGAACTTAGTGAGTAGGAGTTCTGTGATTCAGCTGGCAGTCCAGTGTTGTATGCATGTGTTCTCTACTTTTCCTTGATGTAGGGAGAGAATATACAAGCGGCTTAATCCAGATGAGCCAAGAGAAGAATTTGAAGCACCCAATGCCTACCAATTGGTTTAAGTATATATTTAAGACAATTAATATTTTCTTTATAATGAAAAGAGGAACTATTTTTAGTTTTAAGTATACAATGTATAGTTTAAAAGATGCAAGATCAATTTACCATTAGAAAGAAAATTTGAAAAGAAAGAAAGTGTTAGTCCAATATTCCAACTTATTGTGTAAAATATAAAAATATAAAACTCATAAAATTTTACGTATATTTATATAAATTAATTACTTGCGTTTGTAGCTGTAAACAAACAAATTTTGTTTTTCTTGTTTGTTTTTTTTCTAGTGAAAAGTTGTCCCTGTAATTCAGATCATTATCCTCAAAAGGGCAAAATCTGTAAAAATAAAAACTGCCGTCAATGCAAAAAACTCCTCACCTACATTAATAAAACTCCAACCCAAAACTCTACTTCACTTCAGAAATTGAAACCAACCGATCCCTAAACTTCCTCGACCTAACCATAACAAAAAGCCACACACAAAAACACAGCTTCAACATTTACAGGAAACCCATAACAACAGACACACTTATCCACAACACCTCAAATCACCCTATCCAACACAAACACGCAGCCTTCAGATCCATGCTCCATAGACTTAAAGAAGTCCCAATGACCACCGAAAACATAAACAAAGAACTAAACACAATTAAATATTTAGCATACACAAATGGATACAACACCACAATAATAGACAAAATATGGTACAAAATACAAAAAAAAAAAAACACTAAAATTAAGACTACAGACAGGGAAAAGAAATACATTACATTACCATACATAAACAAAACAACAAACAAAATGGCCACAAATTTCAAAAAATAGGATACAAAATAGCATACAAAACTAATAACAAGTTACAATACAAAATACAACACAACATCAAGAACAAAGATAAACTACAAGCACCAGGCGTATACAAACTGAACTGCGACGAATGTAATAAATTCTACATTGGACAAACAGGTCACAGCTTTAAACAAAGAGTCGAGGAACACAAACAGAACACCAACTCAACATTTTACAATCATATAAAAGAAACAGGACACAAATACACAGACATTTACCATAACCTAGAAATCCTACACATCAATAAAAAAGGATCACATCTCAACACACTAGAACAATATGAAATTTACAGACACGCAAAAACACAAAGTACAAACATACTAAACAAACAAACACAATACAAATCACACATACTATTTGATACTATCGAAAACATACCTTTAAACCGTCACCGCTTGACCCAATATCTCCAAGCAGAAGACACTGACGAAAATTGGCACATAGCAATCGAAAATGTTCTGCTTCAGTAAGTTTTAACAAATTTACTAAATTTAATGTTCGGATAGTCATAAACTATTGTTTAAGTATAATGATTTCTTGAGCAACTGTGGCCTATGTTATAATATTTTAAATAATAAACCCAATAACCACAAAATAACTTGATTTATTCACTTGATGTACATTTCAGTTACAAGGTAAACATCTTCAGAAGTACTGAACAAAAAATTATTTTAATTTAAAACGTAACATATATAGCAAAAAAATATTGAGGTTATAAATTTAATTTTTATTTTGTCTTAAACATTGTCACTTAAAATCAGCTGATTTTTAGTTTAATCAATCAAAGAATATAAAACTGAATTAGGAATAGGCCCTTTGTCACAATTCATTAAATTATTGTTTCTACATTTATATATATAAATACTTTCAAAAACATTTAAACAACTTATGTTATTAAAATTTTTCATTAACTTAATATTTTTGACATCTAAACTATGGTTTGTGTCTATTATATGTTCTGATAAACTAGATTTTTCTGGTCGGAGGTACTTAATATGGGAAATATGTTCTTTAAATCTAGTGACAATATTTCTCCTAGACTGTCCTATATAAATTTGATTACAATTTTATTCTTTATTATTAATTTATCACTTTTTATTGTTTAAGTTATTAATTAAATTTAAGATTTAAAATTACAGTGAATATTTTCATCCTTTAAATTACTTTCATACTGATTTATTAAACTGTTAATAATTTAGTGTAGAAGCTTATGACTGCAGACACTAAATGTATAGTTTAATATGTTTTATGAATACAATTTTGTTTTTAATAAAGCAACAACGTTGACATATTGCTCTGGAATTAATTTCATCAATAGTTTTTAATTTTTTATTTGTTAACCTTCAGTATTTTTCCTCACAAATTGTCACTGCATTGAAGTCAGCAGAAAAAGTTTGACAGGTAATTGTGAGGTATGTAAAGTTTAAAAAAATTATGAAACTTAATTCGATTAAAAATTTTCATACAAATAAGTGTAATTAAAAATGTTCATTTTGGTACAACACAGATCATATTTATGATAAGAAAGATAGTGAACAAGAGGAATTGTTTAAAGTATCTAAAACAACTCCACAGTTTTAAACTAATAAGTTATTAAATAAATAATATTCGAGCTGGCTTGTGAGTGAAAGTTATAATTAAATAATAAAAATATATACAACTCACAAATATACAATTTTTTATTTCAAACGCGTTTCGACGACTACTTTGTCGTCATCTTCAGTGAAAATACACAAATGAAATTAACTAAAAAATATGTATATATTAAACATAACCTATAAAGTTTTAGCTAGATTTTCACTTTTGTTTTTACCTTTGCTAAAACTTTATAGGTTATGTTTAATATATACATATTTTTTAGTTAATTTCATTTGTGTATTTTCACTGAAGATGACGACAAAGTAGTCGTGGAAACGCGTTTGAAATAAAAAATTGTATATTTGTGAGTTGTATATATTTTTATTATTTAATTATAATAAGTTATTGTTTGTGAATGTAAGAAAATACTAGAACTTTATACAACAGTATAAAGTGAATATGTGACTATATGTACTTTACAAATCTAAAAAGGCTAAATTAATAAATATTTATTAAGAAATAATACATCAATAAATTTTTATGTCCAGCATTTGTATTTTTTTTATTGGTTACTGAGTATAGCTGTGTATATTATTGTAATAACATACCAAAAAAATGTTAGTGATTAATTAAGTTAAACCAAAAATAATGAACTTCAAAACTCAAGATACTAAAAAAGTTAAAAAACTGTACAGTAATATATGTTATCAATCTAGACACTGATGAGATATCTGATGTAAAGTGCAACTCAAAATATACTTTTCTGTTTGCAAGTTAAAAAAAAAAAAAATACTTCAAGCATAAGTCAGGTTAAGGTGTGATATTAAAAAGGTTGCTCTTTAAAAATATACCAAACTCTATAGTTAGGAAGAAAAATACTTAGGCTGTATTTCATGTGTATATTTAAGATTTTAGGGTTAAATTGTATTTAAACTGTAGAACTTAATTCGTCTCATCAATTCAAATTAATTGTAAAGTTAATCCTTACAATGACAGAACTAATCAGCTGTAGCATTTTCTCAACTTCTTGTTTATTACAAGATTTTTTAAATTTATCTTTCTACTAGTTACAATTGTTGGTTAAAGGTTTAATTCAATCAAAAGAAAAAATCTATTGAATTACAATTGCTTTATAAATTGCTATTAAATAGCAGAACCACATACATAAATACTATAATATATGTATCGATTATTTTTTAAAATTATGTTATCTTTCTGTAAATAAGGTTATAATTTTATTATTTTCATATAAATTAAAGTAATGATATAATAAATAAAATAGAGTATTTATTACAATACAAGGAAAAGAAAACCTTAGCTATAAAATCAATATAATATATGAAACTTTCACTTTCATTTTTCTAATACGATTAGAATCACCAGAACGTTAAAATTATACTTCATTAGTGAAATGTGCATGAAAGTTTTTAAAGCAATTAATTTTTTTTCATAGTCAAGGATTTTTCTTATTTATATAACATTATCTATCACCCTCATATATTGCTGTTTGTATTATATTCTGAATTATAATTTCAGTAGCTTTTATAAATAATAACATTTATAAAATCAATATATATTTTTGTATAATACACATTCACTACTAATTGTTTACAAATATTGTAATTTCTTATTTTCACTTAAACCTACCCAATAACTGTAAAAAACAAATCTTGTATGGAAATTATTTTCAAAATATTGCTACAAAAATTATGTAGATAACTAAAATAAATAAATTTGGCAGACCAGTGCGATAAAATAATTCTTACAACTTTACCTACTTCATTGAAAGTTGTTACAAGAGATAAAAGACAAGTAGTCGTCAGACAAGCAGTTGAAGTAATGTAACTTTAAAACTCCTTTACGCATGCCTTATCTAAGCTTTCAAGTTAATTGGCATTCATATCTAAACACTTGTACAGCTACATGCAGGCTCTAGTAATATTCTGTAACAGTTCTCATAATGGTAACAAAATTTATTATTTAGGGAGCTGGATTCTATAAACATTAACAAAAAACTTGAATTTTATTATTTAAAAAAAATAAGATTTCCAAATATCATTTAAATAATCATTTGATTAAAGACTTGATTTTACAACTTTTTTTAGACAAACTAAAACAAAACCTCACAATATAAACACAGTAGAAACCGGTTTCTTTAGAATTTTAATGAAGTCATAAATAAATGATACCTGTAATTATTGGGTTGTATATCTTGAGGTTTTTGAATAACACTTATTTTTCAATTTACTTAGCAGAAAATCACTAGCTACTGATAACTCACACCAAATTCACTGAGAAAAAAGTCATTTAGTGTGTGCTTGCATAAGATTGATTATGATTAATTCTTTATTTGTAAACCTCTGAAATCATTTGAAAAAGCCTTCACACAGATTGATTACTCCTTACATTTACCACTTTTTATATGGTGATTGGCATTTCAATAATATCAACATTTACAAAAATATTCCTTATTCATTTTAATCAAAATAAATTTTTTGTGTGTTGATTATACTAATCTTCTGCAGCACATAACGTTTTGTTTCTTGGGAGTCTCTTTACACAAAAAGCTCATAATGTGTCCACATGTAGCCGAAATTTTTTTCCACGCTTGTACATCTACTTCTACAGCTGCAAATGTTCCTCTATCAAAGCCTGAGACACACTCAGTACTAGAAGAGCAAGTGTCTTCTCTTAGTCACTTGTTACAATGTATCCATGAGTATTTTCTTTGTGCCAATTCACCGTGAGCTTTCTAATGCACTTTCTTGCTGCACTTTCCAAATGCTCCAGTTAAACTTTTTCTTCTGGATCAACTTCTACATAGATAATCTGCTTGTATTAATCACAGTTTATACACATGACCTTTTGAGAAGGATGGATTAGCAAATTAACTATTTGTTTAGTGATAGGTGAGTTCTGTTATATGATGGACTTATTTACAACAAAAACTCAGTAATACTTGACAAAGCCTGCAATAACTCTCTTTTACTATCACATAAAATAATATTAAACAAAAAATACATTTAAACAAGAAACAGGTTACTACTTTTGGGATCACTTGCCAAAAATACCACTACTTACTGATATTTATCAGCAGATGCGTTTCATCCTAGATCAGTGCATTGTTCAATGTCGTAAGTCATGAACAAGATTGTTGCTCAGGTGTGTTGTATTAATGTGAGTCTGTGGTGTATTGGAGTTCTGTAATGTATTATTGTTCATAGAGTAGTTGTTAATTAAGAGTTCAAATGTAGTATTTGATTGTGTGTTATATCCTTTGGGATGTGTTATGAATGGTTTTTGTGGTGTTTGCATATTAGTTTTCTATTGAGTTTTGTGTGTTGCTTTTTTTGAAGTAATGAAGAGCTTTTAGATTAGTGTCTATATTAGTGTATGTTTAGCAGCGACCCAACCCTTGAGTCTGCACCCTATCCGGGAGAATTTTCTGTCCCCGATTTCGGTTCCACACCCTACATACAATGTGCCCACATTTAAGCATTTTTTGCGTAAGCTATGCCTGGTGATGATGGACTCTGTGGGGCCAAAGTGGGCAGTTGAACCACGGTCAAAATATGATCACATCCGACTTAAAATATCCGAGGTGGTACCTGTGGTGAGTCAAGCGTGATCTGCCAGTAGATAAATAACTGGACTTTGTTTTAAAAATGAACCAAAATGTTCAAACTCATTAGGTGATAATTTATACCTTATAAAATTGTATTTGACTATAAATTTATCTGCTACTTTGTTTTTGCAATAATATTTAATTAGCATATTTTGCTAGTTTAATTTAATTATTTAATTTTATTCACAGTTGCTGGTTGGAAAAATTTCATAAACTTTTATTTACTAACTTTACCACAGGTTAATTTTAATAACTTGAAACATTTTTTGTTTGTTCTATTTTGCTTTAATTATTTGAACAATTAAAATTTACTTTTCAAAAATATCATATAATTCTTTATTAAATTCCATAAATTTTTTGATATTTATTTACTATTAACTATAAGCCATTCCTTAGACATGAAATATATTTGAATGTTTTATAAAGTTCTGAAATGTTCATATAATCTTAGCATAAAGTTCAACATTAAATTGGCTAACATTGTTATTTAACTGTTTCTAATGTTTGAAGTCCTTATGAGAACATTTTAGTTTTTTAGGGTTCAAAATTTCACACATAAAATCACATACATATTTAAATATAACAGAAGAATAATTTATATCTATTTATTTTATTACATGTCCATATACATTTTTGTAGAAGTAACATGCAAAAGTACTTCCTATTACCTTTGGATTTAATTTATGTTTGTGCTCCCAAACATAAATCTTAAGAATTTTAGAACCAAACTCACTGGATTCACATTTTTACAGTTAATTGATGCTAGATTTAGTATTTATGGACACAATATAAATTCCATTCACTACATTGCTAAATCATCTACTAATGAATTTCTTAATGTCTTTCTTATTCTTTTCCTGTTACTGACTCTAAATAAATTATGTTAATATTCATTTTGAACGTATATAGATTTTGACTTTATAAAAACGTAAACTTTTTATTTCTTGATCTTATGATTCTAGAACTTGCAATTTAATATTTGAACAAATTATTATTAAATGACCACCAATATTATTACTGCTTAAAAATAGCAATTTGCGTATATATTCTTTAATTATTCATTTTCAACAAGTGATTCAATTTTTATATTAAGAAATTTGATTACATGATTTTAAGAAAATTTTTAAATCAACTTTAGAAAAAAAATTTAAACTCATATTTTTCACTTACAACTTTTTTAAAAAATGTTTTAACTTGCCTATAGTAGCACTTACTTTTTTTGTGTTGAGGACGGCCGTTTCGGGAGATGTGTCCCTTTGTCAACTCAGACCGTAACTGATCTCAAGGTTTACGTAGGTTAGGGTGGGGGTGGGATATTTTGGTGGTGTGGGTGTATTTTGTGTGTATTAGGAGTTATGATGTCAAAAAGTGCGTGTGAGTTGTAATGTAATTGTGTATTGAGTATGTGTGTAGGGTGTAGTTTGAAGTGCCTATATATTTCGTATTGTTCGGTTGTGTAGCGTTGGTTATTTCTGTGTTGTTTATGAAGAATTTGTAAGTTAGATGTTATGTCTGTGTAGTCGTGTTTTGTGGAGTTGAGATGATCGGCGAAGTTTGATTGGTAGTTATTGTTTATTAGTGCTTTTATATGTTCTTGGTAACCTGTGTGAAATGACCTCCCTGTCTGGCCTATGTAAAAACTGGGGCATGAACTGCTAGTTAGTTTGTAAACTCCAGTGGTGTTGTAAATGTCGTTGATTTTGCTGTTGGGTTTAAACAACAAACAATTTAAACCCAACAGCAAAATCAACGACATTTACAACACCACTGGAGTTTACAAACTAACTTGCAGTTCATGCCCCAGTTTTTACATAGGCCAGACAGGGAGGTCATTTCACACACGTTACCAAGAACATATAAAAGCACTAAAAAACAATAACTACCAATCAAACTTCGCCGATCATCTCAACTCCACAAAACACGACTACACAGACATAACATCTAACTTACAAATTCTTCATAAACAACACAGAAATAACCAACGCTACACAACCGAACAATACGAAATATATAGGCACTTCAAACTACACCCTACACACATACTCAATACACAATTACATTACAACTCAATCGCACTTTTTGACATCATAACTCCTAATACACACAAAATACACACACACCACCAAAATATCCCACCTTCACCCTAACCTACGTAAACCTTGAGATGAGTTACGGTCTGAGTTGACAAAGGGACACATCTCCCGAAACGGCCGTCCTCAACAAGCAAAGTAAGTGCTACTATAAACAAGTTTAAAACATTCTAAAACACATAAATTCAACATATACCGAAAACCCACCAGCACCAACACAACCATACACAGTTCCTCAAACCACCCACACTAACATAAACTAGCTGCTTACAACACCATGATATATCGCCTCCTTAAAACACCACTAGACAAAGATTAACACTACCAGGAGTTAAACACCATAAAATATATAGCACAAACAAACGGATACAACCCAACAATAATTGACAAATTATACAACCGCCTAAAAAATAAACATAATAACCCAAATACAAACGCACAAGATGACAATCCCATAAAATACTTATCAATACCATAGAGATCATCCAAAACCCACAATCTAACCAACACATTACCAAAATACAACTACAAAATAGCTTACTCCACACACAACACTCTCAACAAACAATTTAAACCCAACAGCAAAATCAACGACATTTACAACACTCCTGGAGTTTACAAACTAACTTGCAGTTCATGCCCCAGTTTTTACATAGGTCAGACAGGGAGGTCATTCTACACACGTTACAAAGAACATATAAAAGCACTAAAAAACAATAACTACCAACCAAACTTCGCCGATCATCTCAACTTCACAAAACATGACTACATAGACATAATATCTAACCTACAAATTCTTCATAAACAACACAGAAATAACCAACGCTACACAACCGAACAATACGAAATATATAGGCACTTCAAACTACACCCTACACACATACTCAATACACAATTACATTACAACTCACACGCACTTTTTGACATCATAACTCCTAATACACACAAAATACACCCACACCACCAAAATATCCCACCCCCACCCTAACCTACGTAAACCTTGAGATCAGTTACGGTCTGAGTTGACAAAGGGACACATCTCCCGAAACGGCCGTCCTCAACACAAAAAAAGTAAGTGCTACTATAGGCAAGTTAAAACATTTTTTAAAAAAGTTGTTAGTGATTACTAGTAGCTCACGCGAAGATGGAATCAACAAATGTTCATATTTTTCTTTCAAAATAAATTTAAATTAAATAAGAAATAGTCTAAAAAGACTCTAAAAAAATTAAATTGATTTTAAAACTTTTTAATAACATCAATAAGGTGAGAGTTGCAAAAGAAACATGAATTTTGAAAATGGCTTTAAATGAAACTACTAAAGTAAATAGGTTGAAATTTATAACCATAATAAAATAATTTTCCAGTTAATATATGAACCTGGTCAGATTTATAAGTCAGTTTTAACAAATGTTAATATATCATGTCTCTTTTATATAAAATTTAGGTGGTTGTTCACAAATGATTTTTGTTTATGCGAAATGTTTTGATGACAAGATAAAATTATTAAAAAATAATTCAGTAAATTAAATTTGAAATAAATTTAAAAGAATGGGTAAAAAATTAAAAAAAATAATTTTCAAATTAATAAATAAATTCAAAGAAGATAAAAGTAGATTAATGATGTTTGCCACAATATTAAATAAACATAACATCACACCTAAATACTTAAACACACCTTAAAGGCTTAAAACATAACATCACACCTAAATACAGCCAACAAAATTTCACCAAAACCCTAATATTAAATCTTGAAAATACAATCCAACACAACACACCGTTAGAACAACAAGATGCAATCAGACACCAAATAAAACAAAAAATAACCCAAATTAAACCCCCAAAACAAACACCCAAGAATTAAAAGTAGCCAAATCCATAAAAAACAAATTAAAAAAACAAAATTTAACCATTGCCAAAGCTGACAAAGGCAACACAACGATAATTATTAACAATAGCGACCTCAGCACAAAAGTACAAAGCTTCATCCAAAATAACAACATAATTACACTAAAAGAAGACCCAACAACAAAATACAACGCTCAAATCAAAGAAGCAGTTAACAAAACAAAACTTATAATCTCACACCACACCAAAAAGCACCTAAAACAAATAAAGCCAATAGCCCTTAACTAAACGCCCTGCCCAAACTTCACAAAAGACATCCCAATACGTCCACTAATCAACCATACAAGCGCCCCTTCTCATCTTCTAGCCAAATTTTTCGACAAAACTAGCCGCAACCATATAAAATTTAATAATCATTGTAGCACAAAAAATAGCCTAAATCTAATAGACAAAATAAAAAACGTAAATATCCCACACAATTCCACCTTAGTCTCTTTTGATATATCAAATCTATATACAAACATCCCCATTCCAGAAACCATCGACATCCTCAAAAACATGCTAATAGACACAAATACACCACATACACACATTGACGAAATCATCCACCTCACAAGATTAATCACATCTCAAAATTACTTCACCTACAATAACACATACTACAACCAGAAAGATGGACTACCTATGGGCTCCCCCATAGCTAGCATCTTAGCAGAAATATTCATCCACCATATTGAACAAAACCACATTTTACACAACAACAAAAACTCAGATAACATAATTTACTGGTACAGATACGTCGACGACATCATAACATTATATAAAGGCAACACACGCAGAGCACACATATTTCTAAAACACCTAAATTCCATACACCCTAAACTAACATACACCATCGAAACAGAACAACAAAACTCTCTCAACTTCTTAGACCTCACAATTAAACGAACAGACAAACAAACACATAAATTCAACATATACCGAAAACCCACCAGCACTAATACTACCATACACAGTTCCTCAAACCACCCACACCAACATAAACTAGCTGCTTACAACACCATAATATATCGTCTCCTTAAAACACCACTAGACAAAGATGAACACTACCAGGAGTTAAACACCATAAAATATATAGCACAAACAAACGGATACAACCCAACAATGATTGACAAATTGTACAACCGCCTAAAAAATAAACATAATAACCCAAATACAAACACGCAAGATGACAATCTCATAAAATACTTATCAATACCATACAGATCATCCAAAACCCACAATCTAACCAACACATTACGAAAATACAACTACAAAATAGCTTACTCCACACACAACACTCTCAACAAACAATTTAAACCCAACAGCAAAATCAACGACATTTACAACACCACTGGAGTTTACAAACTAACTTGCAGTTCAATCCCCAATTTTTACATAGGTCAGACAGGGAGGCCATTCTACACACGTTACCAAGAACATATAAAAGCACTAAAAAACAATAACTACCAATCAAACTTCGCCGATCATCTCAACTCCACAAAACATGACTACATAGACATAACATCTAACCTACAAATTCTTCATAAACAACACAGAAATAACCAACGCTACACAACCGAACAATACGAAATATATAGGCACTTCAAACTACACCCTACACACATACTCAATACACAATTACATTACAACTCAGTCGCACTTTTTGACATCATAACTCCTAATACACACAAAATACACACACACCGCCAAAATATCCCACCCCCACCCTAACCTACGTAAACCTTGAGATCAGTTACGGTCTGAGTTGACAAAGGGACACATCTCCCGAAACGGCCGTCCTCAACAAGCAAAGTAAGTGCTACTATAGACAAGTTTAAAACATTCTAAAAGTGTAAATAAATTAGAGGTAAATGTTTTCTAAAAAAATAATAAATTCAAATTCAAATTTTATAAATGTAAATAGGAGATTCGATTATAATTTTGAAATACAATATTTGAATAATTATTGAAAATAATGAAGATAAATAGCACCACATAAGTAAAAAGAAGGAAATATAAACAAACTTTTGTTAAATATTGGAGGTTATTATATATTTTGTTCATGATAAATCGTTACAGGTTGGGTTATTGAGTTGTTAAATGTATTACAGGTTAGGAAACAAGTAATGTTAAATTATTAGTTAATATTTTCAATAATTTGAGAATTTTAAATTTAAAATCCTAATATTAAAATATTTTTTTTTATATATATAATTAATTAAAAAGTAAATTTCCTGTACTAATTTAATATTTTATATAAAGAAAAATCAATGGTTTATACTAACTTAGGACTAAGAATTAAATTTATTTTTCACTAAACAAACTTTTTAAATAACTCTACAAACTGGTTATTAAGCTGTGTGACACCTTTAAATAAATTATTTCCCGAGTTATTGTGACTCAAAGGGTTAAATATCAGTAAGTTAAGTTTTTAAAATAAAAGTCCAGTGACTGGTTCTCTGGCAGAATTTGGCAAGCAGCGATATAGGTTCTGGCTCTTGTCAGATCTGCTTGTTTCAAATTTTACCTGCGTCGGCGGTCTACAGGTCCGTTTGGATCTAGAGGAAAAGAACGGCCAAGAGGAGGAGTCTGCTTGCGCTGGGTAGGTAGACCGTCGCAACAAACACACAAAATATATATGTAACTGGCTAAACGTAGATGGTAAGGAATAACCGTTAGGTTCTGTGAACCTACTTTCTAAAGCGAAATAGTGTAAATAAAGGACAGCTGTAACTCTGAAGGCTACGGTTACTGTGAGTCGTTATATAAAAACGTAAAAAAACGTTCAAAAAACATTAAATATTATAAATGAAGCTAAGGGACAGGTAAATTATTAAGGGGCAGCCCACAAGCTTGTGCAATTCCTAAATTAGACTTTTCGGAGACAGTAATTATTTCCCAAAATTAGGCGATTGCAAAAACACAGAAGTTTTGATGACTAAGAAATCAAGTTGAAGATCGCCCAGGATTGGTGGAAATATGAAAATCTGGAACATTTTTGAGCTAGACAGAGAAGAACGGTATCAGCAATCAGGGAGTTGAAGAAGAAGTCAGTCAAGTTTGGGAACAAGAAAGCGACGTTTTTAATATTCCTTATATATATATTAGTAATATAATTTACTTAAACGACAAATTTACGCGCGCGCGTGTGTGTGTGGTTGAATAATATTTTCATAAACAAGAATATTTTGTTATTCTTCTCAATATACTTTTACTAAGCTAAATGGGTGAAGCTTTTCGTTGATTTGCAGTATCAGCATTCTTAAACTTAAAAGTGTCACTATAAATTAGAGTGATGTTTTGATTTTATTTGTATTTGCTCTTCAATAAGTGTATAAAGTGAAGAAGATAAGATTCGTTATTTAAATATTGATATGTATTTAATGATTTTGATGTTTAATATGTGCATTGTTTTTATATTTTAATGTGTTTTTTTCTTTCATAAATATAAGTTACGTGTTTTACTAAGCACCAAAGGTTTTTAAAAAATGATTTTATTTTTACAAACTTTTTTCTTTCTCTTTCTTTATAATTTTTCTTTCTCTGGGGTCGTTATTATGGATCTTTTTATAAATTAGAACGTGGTGAAAAAAACTAGATTATTATTTTATACTAAAGAATTTAAAATTGTTATGAATTTTTCGTTTATAAAGCTCTGTTGGCAAATTATAATGTAAAAAAAAGAAAATGCTTATTGTTTGTTGGTTTCCTTGGATCTTGACCGTTGATACTGTTTCTCTGCACTTTCACATAACTAACTTATTTTTCCTAATTCTTTACTAAATTATTTACGTCGCACTTTTTAAAATTGTACAAATACAAAAATTTACATTTCCCCGAATTCTATTAACAAAATTTACCCCTTATTAACATTACTAACACTTGGTCCCCCCCCCCAATAAGTCTACCCTCTTCTGAAGTTCTTCCAAGACTCCCCGATCACTTTCCTTGTCCAACCTCGCGTCATCTCTAGATGGCCTGTCCGTCTGTCTAGTGGAAATACTCATAGGGGTAGGTTGATAACCCGTATTTCGCTGAGGATACTGAGGTTTAGTAGTGTGGTTGTTTGGTTGTCCCCTTTGAGGCTGACCGTGATTAGCAAAAGTTGGTGTTCTATAGGAAGGATTTGGGTGTTGATAAGGTTGTTTAGGTATTTGGTGGTATTTAAATTCAGTATGTATTGGTCTTCTTACGTTATGAGTTTGGCTTTTCTGAAAGACTGGTTGTTTGCTTGGCTGAGTAAACATTTTATTATTCTTAAATTAAAAGTCGTTTGTGAGCATATTAAGTGCTTCACTAAGAGTGTTAGGGTTCTTGGTACGCATTAGTGACCCGATGGGTTCATGCAAACCCCTAAGGAGAACTCCTAAAGCTAGTTTCTGAACGTATTCTATTTAAACGTCTTTAGCCATCTGCCTTTGAGGCTCTTTATTCATAAAAATGAAATTTGTAAATTTAGTAACTTTTGAATTTTCACATAGAATTGAAATGGTGATTCGTTACTTTCCTGTTTTAATTCTGACATCTCTAAGTTTAATGTGAAACAATCTCTTTTGTCTGAATAACTAATTAATAATACTTTTCTAATTTCATGCCAATTATAAGAGTTAGAGTTTACGACTTTTTTTTAGGGCTTGGCCTTTTAATTCAGTAAGAATAGAGGAGAACAGATATTCATTTTGAAAATCCTCTGGATTTTCGTTTATATAAAACTTATTTACTATCTTATCGCATATTGAAATAAATCTGTGGAGCATAGTGGGCTCTCCACTATACTCAGGAAGCATATCAAGATATTCCTTCTTTAATATTGGCGTTGCCATTATTTAATATTATTTTTCAAAATAGTAACAATTAAAAATCAATTATATAAAATTAAAAGTGTTTACTCTACTTTTCTTATTTCTATTTCTTACGATCTACTTACAAGTGGATCCAAAATACTTTGCTCATTTAACTACTATTTCACTTTTCACTTACACGATATTCACTCGTGCTCTTAATAGATATGCGCTCTATTAAGTGGTAGTAGATATTCACTCTACTAAAGTTTTCTTGATGTCGTTACAGATATGCGCTCTGTAATGAATCGAGTTTTTGCAGTATCTCGGTTAACGATTGAGATCGATAAAAATTATGTTCATTAACTTTCCCGAGATGTCCTACCGACTGCGCCAGTTACGTGTTATATTAAGCACGAAAGGTTTTTAAAAAAATGATTTTATTTTTACAAACTTTTGTTGAATTTAATAAACAATTAATTTGGAAAACTGTTACATAAATTATACTTAATAAAACAATTCAAATACAACTGATGTACATACAGCTGGAGCGGAAAA
Source organism: Prosapia bicincta (assembly GCA_036971475.1). Classification (NCBI taxonomy): domain Eukaryota; kingdom Metazoa; phylum Arthropoda; class Insecta; order Hemiptera; family Cercopidae; genus Prosapia; species Prosapia bicincta. Next base: position 257,113,879 of record JBAIZL010000001.1, on the reverse strand, counting down.
CGTCTGTGCGATACAGAGGCGACTTACACACTGCCGGGGCTCTGTTCTCACCACCTATATAATACAAAAGCTGCGTAAGCAGGAATTTTCCTAGCACGCATTTAATTATGAAATGTTCACATAAAATGTTCATATAACTCCTCCATCCCTAAAGAAAACTTCGGGGGTTGGCGAAGTTTCGGCATCGGTTGAAGTCCTCTTCATCTTCTTGATGAGGGAGAAGTATATAAAGCTGCTGAATAGGCCTCCGTAAAGGGCAATTTTCGGCATCGGTTGAAGTCCTCTTCACTGGAGAAGGTCGCCAGGCGAAGGTCTGGGATCCAGTTAAATGGGTTGTCTGCGATTTCCAACGCAGTATCCTCGTAGTTTGTTGGCGTTATTGTTTTTGATGATGGGCATTTTACAGTCTAATTTTCTGTTCATTATAATTCAACTAAGCAAAAGTATTTGGAATTGATTAATACAATTTATAATGAGTCTTTTCTATCATAGGATAGATACAAAATGTTTATAACATATACAATTGTTATCAGAATCTACTTTTTTGTTCTACAAAATTTACATTGATTACAATAAAAGTTTTATATAATTTTTCATAATTTTTACCATCATTTACATTCAAATTGCCTGTTATAGATTTGATAAAGGATTCTAGTCAGTTTATAAGAATTCTTTTTGTTTTGTTATCTCTTTAAGAGTATAGTTTCTAATTTTCTTCAATTACAATTTCTTTTTGTGATTAACATATTTCAAATAATTAACAATATTTATTACCATAATTAGTTACATATCATTTAATAAATTACAAAAGTTTGTAACACATACAATTAATGAAACAATGTTGTTTAAAGTTTAATAAAGTTTCTTGCATAGAATTAGTGGACAAAGGTATGGTAGGGATTTTAATTTGATTGTGTTGAATATGAACAAGAAGGATTTTGGTCATTAATTACATTTTTTATCTTCTTAGGCCTTTTAATTTTCGACAAATGTATTTTGTCTTTTGTGTTATGATGTCTAGGCTTTATTTTTCCAATTTTTCTTTCTTTATCTATCGAAGCTATTTCTTCATTGTTATATCTGTTTTTCGTTTTGCTTTGCTTCTGAACTGATTTTATATAAACTTCAGATGGTATTTCTGGAAGTGGTTCTTTGTTTATATTCCTTTTTTCTAAAACTTTTTCTTTAATTTTTTCATTACTATTCCTAATGTTTTCATAAAGTCTTTTTGTTTTTCTTTATGGTTTAAAACGTAGTCATTTACAATTTGTTTTTCTAAATCTATATCTAATAAAGTGTTTGAATTTATGTGTCCAAATAAGACTTCGCACGGCGTTAATTTTGTGACTGAATGTATGCTATTGTTATAGGCTATTATAGCATATTTAACTTTCTTAATTATACTGTCTTTTTTAAATTCGATTTGATTATTTAACAGCCTTATGTGTTCTATTAAAGTGGAATGAAATCTTTCACATAATCCGTTTGATTGTTGGTTTTGTGTGCTGATAAAGTGAATTTTGATTTTATGCAAGTCTAATATCTCCTTTACAATTCTGTTATTAAACTCCGTTCAATTGTCTGAGATAATAACTGTTGGTAAGCAGAAATGCGTGAAGTAATCTAATAGCTTGTCTGCAATCTCTGTAGCTTGAGAGCTTCCCAAGCGATAAGCTTGAGCATATCGTGAGAACGCGCCGACTATGCTGATAAACGAATTCTTCTCCAAGGAGATTGTGTCAACGTGAATTATCTGAATTGGTCTTGCAGCTGTTGGTGTCAAGTTCATTTCTAGCTGTAAGGGAATTCTGTCGTATTTGGTTCTTTGACATATGTCACACTGATTTATGAAATTTTGAATTAGTGATTTTAAATTAGGCCAGTAATACCTTCGCTTAATTTGTTCGTATGTTTCCTGTATCCCGCGGTGATTGGTTTTGCTAACATGATAATTACTTATCGTTTCTAAGGTATCTTCTTCCGAAGTTAGGTCTAAGAGTTTGTTATTACACTTAACTAAATTTAGTTCAGTTTGTTTGAAATTTTTGGCTATGCATGATGCAAATTTCTCATAAAAATCGTCTTCAAAATATAGATTATATTTTATTTTGGGTACCAAATATGATTTTACAAAATTAACTATGTCTTCTTTAAAATTATTTCCCGATATTTTGACTATTAAACGAATTTTTGAAGTTCCAAATAGCTTTATAATTTTTACTTTCTTCGAATCATATTTTACTAATGATAAAAATGTTTGATTTTTTCCAAAGTTTACAGGCTCGTCGGAAATTGGTATTTAAATTTGGGTGTTCCCTTCAAAATTGGAGTGAATAGTCTGACTGTCGCTTTCTTCATTAACCTCTAAGTTGGCGTTATCTGTTGCGTCGAGTTGCACGACCATAGATTCGTTATCTCTATCGTTCAGTTCCGGGAAGTAACGTTGAAGTAACCCAGCTGAAGATAACTCAAGGTCTGATTCTACAGTGTGTTGGGTGTTCGTTGACCTTTTATCAGTGACGTTTAATTGTATCCTAGACAATGCGTCTGCATTTTGGTTTAGTTTGCCTTTTTTGTATCTTATGTCATAATCATATTCTTCTAATTTTAATCTCCATCTTAAAAGTTTGGAATTTGGTTCTTTAACTGAAAATAACCATTGTAAAGGCTTATGGTCTGTATAAATTTTAAATTTTCTCCCAAATAAATAAGGCCTGAAATGTTTTGTGGCCCATACGATTGCTAATAATTCCTTTTCAATCGCGGAGTAATTAGTTTCGCTGTCGTTTAAAGTTCTGCTGGCATACGCTATAGGAAGGTCTTTTCCATTTTTGTCCTGGCTTAAAATTGCTCCTAGTGCATAATTATTAGCGTCTGTCGTTAGAGTAAACTCCTTTTCAAAATCTGGGTATTGTAGAAGGGGCTCATTAGTCAATATATTTTTACATGTTTCAAAACATTCTATAAAGTCTGGATTTTCTATGTTTATTTTTGCATTTTTCTTTAAACAGTTAGTAAACGGTTTCGTTATTTTGGCGAATTTTTTAACAAATTTTCGATAATAGCCTTATAGTCCTAAAAAGCCTTTAATTTGTTTGGTGGTTTTAGGTATTGGATAGTCCTTGATTGCCAAAATCTTTGTTGGGTTGGGTTTTACGCCCTCCGGTGTAACAACATGTCCTAGATATGCTACTTCTTTTCTTAAAAATTCTGTTTTATCCAGCTGTACTTTAAAGTTGGCTCTGCGTAATCTGTCGAATACTTCTTTAAGTCTTTGTATATGTTCTTGGAGGCTAGTGGAATAAATTATAATGTCGTCTGGATAAACTAAACATGTTTCATTTTGAATGCCTCTCAGAATATTATTCATAATTCTTTGAAATGTAGGGGGCTATTCTTTAGTCCAAAGGGCATTCATAAAAACTCGTAGTGTCCCGTTTCTGTTGAAAACGCTGTTTTTTCTATGCTATTTTTATCCATTTCTACTTGGTGAAATCCTGAGGCCAAATCTAAAGTTGTAAAATACTGAGATCGTCCTTATTTATCTAATATGTCGGTAATGTTTGGCAAGGGAAATTTATCGTCAATTGTTTTTTTGTTTAATCCTCTAAAATCTATTACTAATCGAAATTTTCTTTTGCCAGAAGCGTCTTGTTTTTTGGGTACAATCCAGACAGGAGAGTTCCATGGAGAATTTGAAGGTCTGATAATTTTTTGTTTAAGCATGTCTTCAGTTTGCTTATTAATTTCGTTCTTGTAGATTTCTGGGTATTTGTAATTCCTAGAGTATACGGGAATTTTGTCAGTAGTCCTAATCACATGTTTTATCTGATTGGTAAAGGTTAAATTGTTTCCATCAATATGAAATAAATCAGCATTTTCTTTTAATAAATTTGTTACGGCGGATTTTTCTTCTAAGTTCATATGTTCCATCCTAAACTTTGATAAATTTGTTTGTTTATAATCGAACATATTGAAATTAGTGTTCCTTTGAATTGCATCAGGTTTGAAAATATTATATTCCTCTAAAGATTTTACCTCTAATGGTTTACTTATTGTTAATTTTACATTTTCTTCCGTATTGTTTATAATAGGGCAATAGGCTTCACCCTTATGCACTGAAACTATACACTGCGGAATTTCTAATCCGTTCACTTGTTTGTGTGGTAAAATACCTTCTCTATTATGAATATTTTGTATTTTTAATTTAACTGTTTGGCTAGTGCGGGCTTGTATAACATAACTAAATTGTTCCTGCTTTATTGACGTGCTGTCCGTTTTATTACAACTTCCTTTTTTAGTGTTAAAATATTGAATAGGGATTTCCTCATCACAAAGTATTAATTTATTATTTATAAAGTCTAAGCTTATTCCTAAATCCTTTATATTGTCTAGCCCGAGCAATAGGTCGAAATTCTGATGAAAGTCAAATAAATAAAATTTAATTGCTTTTTTAGACAACAGAGGTATGGTGCAGCAAAAATTTTCTTTTGAAGTGCCGTGTGCGGTGATTACTTCAAACGGCTCTTTTTTTAAGCTTGCTTTAAAATTTTTCCAGCCTAAAGATTTTCGCATAAATGATCTAGTACTGCCTGTGTCAATTAATATTCTAGATTTGGTGTCTGTGTCGTATATAAATGGTAGCTCATTATTTTCGCTTTGTAGATTCATTATTGCAAATCGATTCCGAGGCTTGTATGTCCTAAAAAATCGTCCTGATCGATTTTAACGGTCTCTTCTTCGTAGTTGTCTGTTAAATTTTGGGATTCTTCGAAGTACTCTTCTTTCCCGAGATCTTCTTCAAAAGCGAAAGATTCTTGTCCATTAGTCTGGTACATAGTGTAATCGTCTTTTCGGCTCCTTGTCCGGTCATTTGATACAAATTCGTTTGTCTAGAAGGCCTGTCCGTCTGTCTAGTGGAAATACTCATAGGGGTAGGTTGATAACCCGTATTTCGCTGAGGATACTGACGTTTAGTAGTGTTGTTGTTTGGTTGTCCCCTTTGAGGCTGACCGTGATTAGCAAAAGTTGGTGTTCTATAGGAAGGATTTGGGTGTTGATAAGGTTGTTTAGGTATTTGGTGGTATTTAAATTCAGTATGTATTGGTCTTCTTACGTTATGAGTTTGGCTTTTCTGAAAGACTGGTTGTTTGCTTGGCTGAGTAAACATTTTATTATTCTTAAATTGAAAGTCGTTTGTGAGCATATTAATTGCTTCACTAAGAGTGTTAGGGTTCTTGGTACGCTTTAGTGACCCGATGGGTTCATGCAAACCCCTAAGGAGAACTCTTAAAGCTAGTTTCTGAACGTATTCTATTAAAACGTCTTTAGCCATCTGCCTTTGAGGCTCTTTATTCATAAAAATGAAATTTGTAAATTTAGTAACTTTTGAATTTTCACATAGAATTGAAATGGTGATTCGTTACTTTCCTGTTTTTATTCTGACATCTGCAAGTTTAATGTGAAACAATCTCTTTTGTCTGAATAACTAATTAATAATACTTTTCTAATTTCATGCCAATTGTAAGAGTTAGAGTTTACGACTTTTTCTAGTGCTTGGCCTTTTAATTCAGAAAGAATAGAGGAGAACAGATATTCATTTTGAAAATCCTCTGGATTTTCGTTTACATAAAACTTATTTACTATCTTATCGCATATTGAAATAAATCTGTGGAGCATAGTGGGCTCTCCACTATACTCAGGAATCATATCAAGATATTCCTTCTTTAATATTGGCGTTGCCATTATTTAATATTATTTTTCAAAATAGTAACAATTAAAAATCAATTATATAAAACTAAAAGTATTTACTCTACTTTTTTTAATTCTATTTCTTACGATCTACTTACAAGTGGATCCAAAATACTTTGCTCATTTAACTACTATGTCACTTTTCACTTACACGATATTCACTCGTGCTCTTAATAGATATGCGCTCTATTAAGTGGTTGTAGATATTCACTCTACTAAAGTTTTCTTGATGTCGTTACAGATATGCGCTCTGTAATGAATCGAGTTTTTGCAGTATCTCGGTTAACGATTGAAATCGATAAAAATTATGTTCATTAACTTTCCCGAGATGTCCTACCGACTGCGCCAGTTACGTGTTATATTAAGCACGAAAGGTTTTTAAAAAATGATTTTATTTTTACAAACCTTTGTTGAATTTAATAAACAATTAATTTGGAAAACTGTTACATAAATTATACTTAATAAAACAATTCAAATACAACTGATGTACATACAGTTGGAGCGGAAAACGTCTGTGCGATACAGAGGCGACTTACACACTGCCGGGGCTCTGTTCTCACCACCTATATAATACAAAAGCTGCGTAAGCAGGAATTTTCCTAGCACGCATTTAATTATGAAATGTTCACATAAAATGTTCATATAACTTATATATATATATATATATATATATATATATATATATATATATACATATATATATATTTATATATGTGTGTATGTTGTGAGTTCGTTGTTAAGGTAATGATAGACTTAAAACGAGCAACTGTTTAATTGTAGAGTTTCTTATCCGTTATTGTAGATGATTTTTTTTTGTTTTAACAGATTAGGATTTTTGTTGTATACATTATTTAGGATCTTTAAAGGTAATCGATGAGTTTTTTTTGTTACGCAAAAAAATTCTAAAATATTCCCCTAATTTTAAACAGTTTAAAATACAGATTTACACTTCAACAAAAATTTATTTAATAATAAACTAGGTAGTTGGTAAACGACATAGGAACAATTGATATTAAATTAACATAATATTCTAAAAATAATTTTGTTAGTAGTATAACAAAAACAGTGGTATGGTATAAACAGTAGTGTCAGGAACTAACGTTATTCATATATTATATGAACTGTAAAATGTACTCTAGAATAAAATATGAAACGAAATATTATTCATGATAGAAAATTAAAAACTTTTAGCTATATTACTAAACCATCGTGTGTTTCTCTGATGTTTTTCTCCGACGCTTACGTAAGTCACCAACTGTTTTTTTGTGTATGACGTCATCAATGGTAACAAAATAATGTTGATTCAAAAAGTAACTTTATATTAAAAACTCTTGTTAAAACAATGTTAATTAAGCATCTGTTCAGTGGGTTTTATGTGCTTTTATAGAAATAAAAATATTTTTATATTGGAAATTTTTACCGGGTTTTACTTTAAAATATCAGACAAACCAAAAAAACGAAATATAAAACACTGTAGAGTAGACTTGGGGAGGATATCAAAATAAAAGAACATTCTAATTTCGTAAAGAAATTCAAATAGTTTTTGTCCTATTAGGCTTGAATAGGTTTTCAATTGTTGACCTCGATATAAGTTTAATTGTTAGCAAATATAAAAACCTGAGAGAGTACTTCGTGATAGGTGGATGTTACAGCATTGAGTATCACTAATTCGTAACCAAAAAAAGGCAATTACTACAAATAAATAATACACAAAACTGCTCGACCAACAAATAATTTAATTCTAGTCTAATGTACATTTCGGTTACCAAGTAATCATCCTCAAAGTCAAGACACAATCTACTGAGTATGGTTACTGGTAACCGAAATTTGCAGCGGACTAAATAAAATTATTTGTGGTTCGAGCGTTTTTGTGCATTTTTTAAAAATAAACCACAATTAATTATTCCAAGTAATTAGTGATAAGTACTATAAAGCAGAACGTTTAGAGGCCTTTTGTAGCAATGTAACGTCCTCAATTATCGCGCGAAGTTTCTCCTCGAAAGCAAATATATTACTGACACCTTCCAAATTTCCATTTCCAGATCCTTGAAGTTGAATGTTTAAATGGTTCAAGTGACCAAAAACATCCACTAGATATGCGAGATGCATCTCTAAGCTTGACCATCTTTATGACCAATTTCATGACATTAAATAAGTCTTCCGGCATGGTTTTCGATGCTAATGCTTGACGGTGAATTAAACAGTGCATCGTAACTGTATCAGGGTTCTTCTTCTTTACTAATGCTAGGCCTGATCGTGATCCCAGCATAGCAGGGGCTCCATCGGTACAAAGTCCTGCTAGCTTCTTCCACTCAAGACCATGCTTCTCAAAGAAATCACAAATGATATTTATGACGTCATCTCCTTTCCAACTCTCGTGATATTAGAAATTCTTCTTTTATTTTGTTTTCTTCTCCCAAATATCAAGCAGAAGCTAACAACTGGGAGCATTGAGATACGTCTGTACTTTCATCACACTGCAAACCAAAATACAGAGATTTTTTAATTTCACAAACCAGCTGGTCCTGAATGTCAGTGGACATTGTATCGATCCGTGCCTTCACTGTATTGTTGGATAAAGGAATATCTTGCATTTTTTTAGAAGATTCAAGTCCTAAAACTTGTTCAGCTGCTTTGATCAAACATGGCTTTATTAGTGTTTCTCCAATCGTGTGGGGTTTCTTCGCCTTGGCGATTAAATGCGAAATTTCAAATGAAGCGGAGAGTATCTTTTCAGACAATTCATATGCTATGCCAGTTTTTCCTAGTTTCATTTTCTTTAATTTTTTTTAACTTAATATAATCACTGTCAAATTTTCGTTTTGGTTTTGGAGGCATTTTCAATAGTAAAAGTACAAACAAATAAGTACAGACAATAATATAACAAAATGTTATTAAACAAAGCACAACTACAAAACAGGATCACACTACTCTGCACTTTGCTAAAACTGAGTGGTGAGCAACTAAGTAGGCGAAGCGCTAGAACACATCACGTGTCTGTACACAGCACAGTCATGTGATCACTGACTTCTGCTCCGACGCCCGCAGATGTAGCTGTTCCCCTGTTATAATGTTAAAAAGACGTTTTCTACATGATACAAAAATTATTATGTTAAATATCTTCAACATAATTAGAATTATAATTCAATAAATATCTGATATTCATCAGAACGAATGTGTTTATTTAATCTTGTTCAACTTTTATCGTAATTTTGATTTAATCAGGGGTAACATTACTTTTTTATAAGTAGTCACCGGACTCTCCCGCGGACCACCCTTGAGGCTCTCACGGACCACCATTGGTCCGCGGACCACCTGTTGGGAAACACTGCACTAGAGGATGGCTGTTAAGAAGGTTGGTTGAGTTCTGGAGGCCCATACCAGAGGACAAACACTTCGTTAATTATATTTATAATAACAAAATACTTTTTTATTTTTAATATTTGCTAACAATTAACCTTACATCTTTTAGGAGGTCAATCAATTGAAAATTATTTTACTCAGCTGGACAAAAACTGTAGAATCTTGATATGAAAGTAGGATGTCTTAAATAATACATTCAAGTCTTTTAGAGAATATTTTATATTTAGTTTTGTTAGTTTGTGCGATATTTCACAGTAGGTGGAAGTAAAAGTTTCAATATTAAAATAATTTAATTTGTTTAAAATTTAAAAAACACCAAATGAAAAACACAGTACTAGCATTGTTTAATCAAGTGTAATATAAAATGTGTTTAATCAAGTGTTTTAGCATAAATATCTTCATATATTGACGTCATTTTTTGACAATTGACGCAATAGACAAAAAGCCAGATGGTGAGACACGTAGAGTGTCGAAGGTGAACATCAGTGGAACAAACAGCAGCCTTGTAAAATGGATGAAATTATATTTTTTTATTATTATTAAGAAACATTATTTGGAGGACCTGTTATGGGTGGTCTTTAGGTCTATAAAGTTCCCTACAGCTGCTTACTGGCTCCCTCGGGAAGAAGATACGGCCAGGAATGTACACCCTTGGTCACCAGAAACGAGTGAAAGACCAGTTTGGTCTCTTGGTATCGGATTCTACTGCACGAATAACTTGCTATTTAATTAAAAACTAAACCGACTAATTAGGCTATGCCCACACAGTTGTATTACAATCGGTCAACTATCGATCTCTCGTTGAAACGATTGAACAATATACTAATTTGGCAAAAATACAAAAAATAAAAACGTTACAACAGTAAAAGGAAATGAGAAGATATGAATGCGCTACTTTTCGTATCCCAGTATAGGGACGAGTGTAAGGCTAGGTTATGTAGTGGATAGGCAATATGGCCCTGCAACGTGTTACATGCTGGTACACAGTAAAAGGCAGTGCGAGGATAAAATGACTGCGTTACTTCCATTAGAGCAGTTCAGGGACGAGTGTGAGGCTAGGATTTGTAGTGGATAAGCAATACCGCCAGTAACGTGTTACATGCTGGTGCACAGTACAAGGCAGCGTGAGGATTAAATGACTGCGTTACTTCCTTTAGATCAGTACTGGAACGAGTTAATTGCTAGGCTACTTAGTGAAAAGGCAATACCGCTAGCAACGTGTTACATGCTGGTGCACAGTACAAGGAAGTGTGGGGATAAAATGATTGCGTTACTTCCTTTAGATCAGTACAGGGACGAGTGTGAGGCTAGGTTTAGTAGTGGATAGGCAATACCGCTAGTAACGTGTTACATGCTGGTGCAGAGTACAAGGAAGTGTGGGGATAAAATGATTGCGTTACTTCCTTTAGATCATTACAGGGACGAGTGTGAGGCTAGGTTTAGTAGTGGATAGGCAATACCGCTAGTAACGTGTTACATGCTGGTGCACAGTACAAGGAAGTGTGGGGATAAAATGATTGCGTTACTTCCTTTAGATCAGTACAGGGAAGAGTGTGAGGCTAGGTTTAGTAGTGGATAGGCAATACCGCTAGTAACGTGTTACATGCTGGTACAGAGTACAAGGAAGTCTGAGCATAAAATGACTGCGATACTTCCTTTATATAAGTACAGGGACGAGTGAAAAACTAGGTTTCATAGTAGATAATCAATACGGACTGCAACGTGATACATGCTCGTCCACAGTACAAGGAAGTCTGAGGATAAAATGACTGCGATATATCCTTTATATAACTACAGGGACGAGTGTAAAGCTAGGTTTCGTAGTAGATAGGCAATACGGACTGTAACGTGAAACATGCTCGTGCACAGTACAAGGAAGTCTGAGGATAAAATGACTGCGTTACTTCTTTTATATACGTACAGGGACGAGTGTAAAGCTAGGTTTCGTAGTAGATAGGCAATACGGACTGCAACGTGTTACATGCTGGTGCACAGTACAAGGAAGTCTGAGGATAAAATGACTGCGATACTTCCTTTATATAAGTACAGGGACGAGTTTAAAGCTAGGTTTCGTAGTAGATAGGCAATACGGACTGCAACGTGATACATGCTCGTGCACAGTACAAGGAAGTCTGAGGATAAAATGACTGCGATACTTCCTTGATATAAGTACAGGGACGAGTTTAAAGCTAGGTTTCGTAGTAGATAGGCAATACGGACTGCAACGTATTACATGTTGGTGCAGAGTACAAGGAAGTGTGAGGATCAAATGACTGCGTTACTTACTTTAGATCAGTACAGGGGAGAGTGTGAGGCTAGGTTTCGTAGTAGATAGGCAATACGGACTGCAACGTGTTACATGCTGGTGCACAGTACAAGGAAGTCTGAGGATAAAATGACTGCGTTACTTCCTTTATATAAGTACAGGGACGAGTGTAAGGCTAGGTTTCGTAGTAGATAGGCAATACGGACTGCAACGTGTTACATGCTGGTGCACAGTACAAGGAAGTGGGAGGATCCTTTGACTGCGTTACATTCTTTAGATCTGTATATGGACGAGTGCAAGGCTAGGGTATGTAGTGAATAGGCAATACCACTGGCAACGAGATACATGCTGCTCCACGGAAGGAGGAAGTGTGAGGAGAAAATGACAGCGTTACGTTCTTTAGATCAGTATAGGGACGAGTGTAATTCTAAGTTATGTAGTGGACAAGCAATACCGCTAGCAACGAGTTACATGCTGGTGCAAAGTACAAGGAAGAGTGAGGATAAAATGATTGTGTTAATATCCTTAGATCAGTATAGGAACGATTGAAGGCTAGGTTAGGTAGACGATTGACAATACCGCTAGCAACGTGTTACATGCTGGTGCATAGTGCAAGGCAGTGTGAGGTAAAGATGACTGCGTTACTTCCTTTAGATCAGTACAGGACGTGAAAATAAGGCTAGGTTATGTAGTGGATAGGCAATACCGCTAGCAATGTGTTACATGCTGCTGCATAGTACAAGGTAAAGTAAGGATAAATTGACTGCGTTACTATTAGATCAGTATAGGGACGAGTGTAAGGCTAAGTTACGTAGTGGTAAGGCATTACCGCTAGCAACGTGTTACATGCTGGTGCATAGTAAAAGGCAGTGTGAGGATGAAATAACTGCCCTTACATTCTTTAGATCAGTACTGGAACGAGTGTTATGCTACGTTACGTAGACGATAGGCAATAACTCTAGTAACGTGTTACATGCCGGTGCACAGTACAAGGTAGCGTAAGGATAAAATGACTGCTTTACTACCTATAGAACAAAATAAGGGCGAGTGTTATGCTAGGTTAAGTAGTGGAATGGCAATAACTCTAGTAACGTGTTACATGCTGGTGCACAGTAGAAGGCAGTGTGAGGATAAAATAACTGCTTTAATTCCTTTAAATCAGAACTGGAACGATTGTAATGCTAGGTTACGTAGTGGATAGGCAATAACTCTAGTAACGTGTTACATGCTGATGCACAGTAGAAGGCAGTGTGAGGATATAATAACTGCTTTACTTCCTTTAAATCAGTACTGGAACGAGTGTAATGCTAGGTTACGTTGTGGATAGGCAATAACTCTAGTAACGTGTTATATGCTGGTGCACAGTAGAAAGCAGTGTGAGGATAAAATAACTGCTTTAATTCCTTTAAATCATTACTGGAACGAGTGTAATGCTAGGTTACGTTGTGGATAGGCAATAACGGCAGTATCGTGTTACAAGCTGGTGCACAGTACAAGGCAGTGTGGGGATAAAATAATTGCTTTAATTCCTTTAAATCAGTACTGGAACGATTGTAATGCAAGGTTACGTAGTGGATAGGCAATAACTCTAGTTACGTGTTACATGGTGGTGCACAGTAGAAGGCAGTGTGAGGATTAAATAACTGCTTTACTTCCTTTAAATCAGTACTGGAACGATTGTAATGCTAGGTTACGTAGTGGATAGGCAATAACTCTAGTAACGTGTTACATGCTGGTGCACAGTAGAAGGCAGTGTGAGGGTAAACTAACTGCTTTAATTCCTTTAAATCATTACTGGAACGAGTGTATTGCTAGATTACGTTGTGGATAGGCAATAACGGTAGTAACGTGTTACTTGCTGGTGCTCAGTCCAAAGCAGTGTGGGGATGTAATAACTACTTTACTTCCTTTTAATCAGTACTGGAACGAGTGTAATGCTAGGTTACGTTGTGGATAGGCAATAACTCTAGTAACGTGTTACATGTTGGTGCACAGTCCAAAGCAGTGTGAGGATGTAATAACTAATTTACATCCTTTAAATCAGTACTGAAACGATTGTAATGCTAGGTTACGTAGTGGATATGCAATAACTATAGTAACGTGATACATGCTAGTGCACAGTAGAAGGCTGTATGAGGATAAAATAACTGCTTTACTTCCTTTAAATCAGTACTGGAACGATTGTAGTGCTAGGTTACGTAGTGCATAGGCAATAACTCTAGGAACGTGTTACATGCTGGTGAACAGTAGAAGGCAGTGTGAGGATAAAATAACTGCTTTAATTCCTTTAAATCACTACTGGAACGATTGTAATGCTAGGTTACGTAGTGGATATGCAATAACTCTAGTAACGTGTTACATGCTGGTGCACAGTAGAAGGCAGTGTGAGGATAAAATAACTGCTTTAATTCCTTTAAATCAGTACTGAAACGATTGTAATGCTAGGTTACGTAGAGGATAGGCAATTACTCCAGAAACGCGTTACATGCTGGTGCACAGTAGAAGGCAGTGTGAGGATAAAATAACTGCTTTAATTTCTTCAAATCAGTACTGGAACGATTGTAATGCTAGGTTACGTAGTGGATATGCAATAACTCTAGTAACGTGTTACATACTGGTGCACAGTAGAAAGCAGTGTGAAGATAAAGTACCTGCTTTAATTCCTTTAAATCAGTACTGGAACGATTGTAATGCTAGGTTACGTAGTGGATATGCAATAACTCTAGTAACGTGTTACATGCTGGTGCACAGTAGAAATCAGTGTGAGGATAAAATAACTGCTTTGATTCCATTAAATCATTACTCGAACGAGTGTAATGCTAGGATACGTGTTGGATAGGCAATAACGGTAGTAACGTGTTACAAGCTGGTGCACAGTAGAAAGCAGTGTGAAGATAAAATACCTGCTTTAAATCCTTTAAATCAGTACTGGAACGTTTGTAATGCTAGGTTACGTAGTGGATAGGCAATAACTCTAGTAACGAGTTACATGCTGGTGCACAGTAGAAGGCAGTGTAAGGAAAAATAACTGCTGTACTTCCTTTAAATCAGTACTGGAACGACGGTAATGCTAGGGGACGTTGTGGATGGGCAATAACTCTAGTAACGTGTTACATGCTGGTGCACAGTACAAGGCAGTGTGAGGATGTAATAACTACTTTACTTCCTTTAAATCAGTACTGGAACGATTGTAATGCTAGGTTACGTAGTGGACAGGCAATAACTCTAGTAATGTGTTACATGCTGGTGCACAGTAGAAGGCAGTGTGAGGAATAAAAAAACTGCTTTACTCCTTAAAATCAGTACTGGAACGAGTGTAATGCTAGGTTACGTAGTGGATATACATTAACGGTAGTAACGTGTTACATGCTGGTGTACAGACCAAAGCAGTGTGAGGATGTAATAACTAATTTACTTCCTTTAAATCAGTACTGGAACGTCTGTATTGCTATGTTACGTAGGGGATAGGCAATAACTCTAGTAACGTGTTACATGCTGGTGCACAGTCCAAAGCAGTGTGAGGATGTTATAACTACTTTACTTCCTTTAAATGAGTACTGGAACGAGTGTAATGCTAGGTTACTTAGTGGATAGGCAATAACTCTAGTAACGTGTTACATGCTGGTGCAGAGTAGAAGGCAGTGTGAGGATAAAATCACTGCTTTAATTCCGTTAAATCAGAACTGGAACGATTGTAATGCAAGGTTACGTAGTGGATAGGCAATAACTCTAGTAACGTGTTACATGCTGGTGCACAGTAGAAGGCAGTATGAGGATAAAATAACTGCTTTACATCATTTAAATCAGTACTGGAACGATTGTAATGCTAGGTTACGTAGTGGATATACATTAACGGTAGTAACGTGTTACATGCTGGTGTACAGACCAAAGCAGTGTGAGGATGTAATAACTAATTTACTTCCTTTAAATCAGTACTGGAACGTCTGTATTGCTATGTTACGTAGGGGATAGGCAATAACTCTAGTAACGTGTTACATGCTGGTGCACAGTCCAAAGCAGTGTGAGGATGTTATAACTACTTTACTTCCTTTAAATGAGT
Organism: Prosapia bicincta; assembly: GCA_036971475.1. Classification (NCBI taxonomy): domain Eukaryota; kingdom Metazoa; phylum Arthropoda; class Insecta; order Hemiptera; family Cercopidae; genus Prosapia; species Prosapia bicincta. The sequence continues at coordinate 257,098,439 of JBAIZL010000001.1, read as the reverse complement.
ACTGGAACGAGTGTAATGCTAGGTTACGTAGTGGATAGGCAATAACTCTAGCAACGTGTTATATGCTGGTGCACAGTAGAAGGCAGTGTGAGGATAAAATGACTGCTTTATTTCCTTTAAATCATTACTCGAACGAGTGTAATGCTAGGTTAGGTTGTGGATTGGCAATAACGGTAGTAACGTGTTACATGCTGGTGCAGAATAGAAGGCAGTGTGAGGATAAAATCACTGCTTTAATTCCATTAAATCAGAACTGGAACGATTGTAATGCTAGGTTACGTAGTGGATTGACAATAACTCTAGTAACGTGTTACATTCTGGGGCACAGTCCAAAGCAGTGTGAGGATGTAATAACTACTTTATTTCCTTTAAATCAGTACTGGAACGATTGTAATGCTATTTTACGTAGTGGATATGCAATAACTCTAGTAACGTGTTACATGCTGGTGCACAGTAGAAGGCAGTATTAGGATAAAATAACTGCTTTACTTCATTTAAATCAGTACTGGAACGATTGTAATGCTAGGTTACGTAGTGGATAGGCAATAACTCTAGTAACGTGTTACATGCTGGTGCACAGTCCAAAGCAGTGTGAGGATGTAATGACTACTTTACGTCCTTCCAATCAGTACTGGAACGATTGTAATGCTAGGTTACGTAGTAGATAGGCAATAACTCTAGCAACGTGTTATATGCTGGTGCACAGTAGAATTCAGTGTGAGGATAAAATAACTGCTTTATTTCCTTTAAATCATACCTCGAACGAGTGTAATGCTAGGTTACGTAGTGGATAGGCAATAACTCTAGCAACGTGTTATATGCTGGTGCACAGTAGAAGGCAGTGTGAGGATAAAATAACTGCTTTATTTCCTTTAAATCATTACTCGAACGAGTGTAATGCTAGGTTAGGTTGTGGATTGGCAATAACGGTAGTAACGTGTTACATGCTGGTGCAGAATAGAAGGCAGTGTGAGGATAAAATCACTGCTTTAATTCCATTAAATCAGAACTGGAACGATTGTAATGCTAGGTTACGTAGTGGATAGGCAATAACTCTAGTGACGTGTTACATGCTGGAGCACAGTCCAAAGCAGTGTGAGGATAAAATAACTGCTTTAATTCCTTTAAATCAGTACTTAAACGATTGTAATGCTAGGTTACGTAGTGGATAGGCAATTACTCCAGAAACGCGTTACATGCTGGTGCACAGTAGAAGGCAGTGTGAGGATAAAATAACTGCTTTAATTCCTTCAAATCAATACTGGAACGATTGTAATGCTAGGTTACGTAGTGGATATGCAATAACTCTAGTAACGTGTTACATGCTGGTGCACTGTAGAAAGCAGTGAGAAGATAAAATACCTGCTTTAATTCCTTTAAATCAGTACTGGAACGATTGTAATGCTAGGTTACGTAGAGGATAGGCAATAACTCTAGTAACGTGTTACATGCTGGTGAACAGTAGAAAGCAGTGTGAGGATAAAATAACTGCTTTAATTCCATTAAATCATTACTCGATCGAGTGTAATGCTAGGATACGTGTTGGATAGGCAATAACGGTAGTAACGTGTTACAAGCTGGTGCACAGTAGAAAGCAGTGTGAAGATAAAATACCTGCTTTAAATCCTTTAAATCAGTACTGGAACGTTTGTAATGCTAGGTTACGTAGTGGATAGGCAATAACTCTAGTAACGAGTTACATGCTGGTGCACAGTAGAAGGCAGTGTGAGGATAAAATAACTGCTTTACTTCCTTTAAATCAGTACTGGAACGACGGTAATGCTAGGTTACGTTGTGGACAGGCAATAACTCTAGTAATGTGTTACATGCTGGTGCACAGTAGAAGGCAGTGTGAGGATAAAAAAAACTGCTTTACTCCTTAAAATCAGTACTGGAACGAGTGTAATGCTAGGTTAAGTAGTGGATATACAATAACGGTAGTAACGTGTTACATGCTGGTGCACAGACCAAAGCAGTGTGAGGATGTAATAACTAATTTACTTCCTTTAAATCAGTACTGGAACGATTGTATTGCTAGGTTACGTAGGGGATAGGCAATAACTCTAGTAACGTGTTACATGCTGGTGCACAGTCCAAAGCAGTGTGAGGATGTTATAACTACTTTACTTCCTTTAAATGAGTACTGGAACGAGTGTAATGCTAGGTTACTTAGTGGATAGGCAATAACTCTAGTAACGTGTTACATGCTGGTGCAGATTAGAAGGCAGTGTGAGGATAAAATCACTGCTTTAATTCCTTTAAATCAGAACTGGAACGATTGTAATGCAAGGTTACGTAGGGGATAGGCAATAACTCTAGTAACGTGTTACATTCTGGGGCACAGTCCAAAGCAGTGTGAGGATGTAATAAATACTTTATTTCCTTTAAGTCAGTACTGGAACGGTTGTAATGCTAGGTTACGTAGTGGATATGCAATAACTCTAGTAACGTGTTACATGCTGGTGCACAGTAGAAGGCAGTATGAGGATAAAATAATTGCTTTACTTCATTTAAATCAGTACTGGAACGATTGTAATGCTAGGTTACGTAGTGGATATGCAATAACTCTAGTAACGTGTTACATGCTGGTGCACTGTAGAAAGCAGTGAGAAGATAAAATACCTGCTTTAATTCCTTTAAATCAGTACTGGAACGATTGTAATGCTAGGTTACGTAGAGGATAGGCAATAACTCTAGTAACGTGTTACATGCTGGTGAACAGTAGAAAGCAGTGTGAGGATAAAATAACTGCTTTAATTCCATTAAATCATTACTCGATCGAGTGTAATGCTAGGATACGTGTTGGATAGGCAATAACGGTAGTAACGTGTTACAAGCTGGTGCACAGTAGAAAGCAGTGTGAAGATAAAATACCTGCTTTAAATCCTTTAAATCAGTACTGGAACGTTTGTAATGCTAGGTTACGTAGTGGACAGGCAATAACTCTAGTAATGTGTTACATGCTGGTGCACAGTAGAAGGCAGCGTGAGGATAAAAAAAACTGCTTTACTCCTTAAAATCATTACTGGAACGAGTGTAATGCTAGGTTAAGTAGTGGATATACAATAACGGTAGTAACGTGTTACATGCTGGTGCACAGACCAAAGCAGTGTGAGGATGTAATAACTAATTTACTTCCTTTAAATCAGTACTGGAACGATTGTATTGCTAGGTTACGTAGGGGATAGGCAATAACTCTAGTAACGTGTTACATGCTGGTGCACAGTCCAAAGCAGTGTGAGGATGTTATAACTACTTTACTTCCTTTAAATGAGTACTGGAACGAGTGTAATGCTAGGTTTCTTAGTGGATAGGCAATAACTCTAGTAACGTGTTACATGCTGGTGCAGATTAGAAGGCAGTGTGAGGATAAAATCACTGCTTTAATTCCTTTAAATCAGAACTGGAACGATTGTAATGCAAGGTTACGTAGTGGATAGGCAATAACTCTAGTAACGTGTTACATTCTGGGGCACAGTCCAAAGCAGTGTGAGGATTTAATAAATACTTTATTTCCTTTAAGTCAGTACTGGAACGGTTGTAATGCTAGGTTACGTAGTGGATATGCAATAACTCTAGTAACGTGTTACATGCTGGTGCACAGTAGAAGGCAGTATAAGGATAAAATAATTGCTTTACTTCATTTAAATCAGTACTGGAACGATTGTAATGCTAGGTTACGTAGTGGATAGGCAATAACTCTAGTAACGTGTTACATGCTGGTGCACAGTCTAAAGCAGTGTGAGGATGTAATGACTACTTTACTTCCTTCAAATCAGTACTGGAACGATTGTAATGCTAGGTTACGTAGTGGATAGGCAATAATTCTTGTAACGTGTTACATGCTGGTGCACAGTAGAAGGCCGTGTGAGGATAAAATATTTGCTTTAATTCCTTTAAATCAGTACTGGAACGATTGTAATGCTAGGTTACGTTGTGGATTGGCAATAACGGTAGTAACGTGTTACAATCTGGTGCACAGTAGAAAGCAGTGTGAAGATAAAATACCTGCTTTAATTCCTTTAAATCAGTACTGGAACGATTGTAATGCTAGGTTACGTAGTATATATGCAATAACTGCAGTAACGTGTTACATGCTGGTGCACAGTAGAAAGCAGTGTGAAGATAAAATACCTGCTATAATTCCTTTAAATCAGTACTGGAACGATTGTAATGCTAGGTTACGTAGTGGATATGCAATAACTCTAGTAACGTGTTACATGCTGGTGCACAGTAGAAGGCAGTGTGAGGGTAAACTAACTGCTTTAATTCCATTAAATCATTACTGGAACGAGTGTAATGGTAGATTACGTTGTGGATAGGCAATAACGGTAGTAACGTGTTACATGCTGGTGCACAGACCAAAGCAGTGTAAGGATGTAATAACTACTTTACTTCCTTTAAATCAGTACTGGAACGATTGTAATGCTAGGTTACGTAGTGGATAGGCAATAACTCTAGTAACGTGTTACATGCTGGTGCACAGTCCAAAGCAGTGTGAGGATGTAATGACTACTTTACTTCCTTCAAATCAGTACTGGAACGATTGTAATGCTAGGTTACGTAGTGGATAGGCAATAATTCTTGTAACGTGATACATGCTGGTGCACAGTAGAAGGCCCTGTGAGGATAAAATAACTGCTTTAATTCCTTTAAATCAGTACTGGAACGATTGTAATGCTAGGTTACGTAGTGGATATGCAATAACTATAGCAACGTGTTATATGCTGGTGCACAGTCCAAAGCAGTGTGAGGATGTAATGACTACTTTACTTCCTTCAAATCAGTACTGGAACGATTGTAATGTTAGGTTACGTAGTGGATAGGCAATAATTCTTGTAACGTGTTACATGCTGGTGCACAGTAGAAGGCCGTGTGAGGATAAAATAACTGCTTTAATTCCTTTAAATCAGTACTGGAGCGATTGTAATGCTAGGTTACGTAGTGGATCGGCAATAACTCTAGTAACGTATTACATGGTGGTGCACAGTAGAAGGCAGTGTGAGGATAGAATATCTGCTTTACCTCCTTTAAATCAGTACTGGAACGTTTGTAATGCTAGGTTACGTAGTGGATAGGCAATAACTCTAGTATCGAGTTACATGCTGGTGCACAGTAGAAGGCAGTGTGAGGAAAAATAACTGCTTTACTTCCTTTAAATCAGTACTGGAACGACGGTAATGCTATGGGACGTTGTCGATAGGCAATAACTCTAGTAACGTGTTACATGCTGGTGCACAGTACAAGGCAGTGTGAGGATGTAATAACTACATTACCTCCTTTAAATCAGTACTGGAACGATTGCAATGCTAGGTTACGTAGTGGACAGGCAATAACTCTAGTAATGTGTTACATGCTGGTGCACAGTAGAAGGCAGTGTGAGGAATAAAAAAACTGCTTTACTCCTTAAAATCAGTACTGGAACGAGTGTAACGCTAGGTTACGTAGTGGATATACATTAACGGTAGTAACGTGTTACATGCTGGTGCACAGACCAAAGCAGTGTGAGGATGTAATAACTAGTTTACTTCCTTTAAATCAGTACTGGAACGACTGTATTGCTATGTTACGTAGGGGATAGGCAATAACTCTAGTAACGTGTTACATGCTGGTGCACAGTCCAAAGCAGTGTGAGGATGTTATAACTACTTTACTTCCTTTAAATGAGTACTGGAACGAGTGTAATGCTAGGTTACTTAGTGGATAGGCAATAACTCTAGTAACGTGTTACATGCTGGTGCAGAGTAGAAGGCAGTGTGAGGATAAAATCACTGCTTTAATTCCTTTAAATCAGAACTGGAACGATTGTAATGCTAGGTTACGTAGTGGTTAGGCAATAACTCTGGTAACGTGTTACATGCTGGTGCACAGTCCAAAGCAGTGTGAGGATGTAATGAGTACTTTACGTCCTTCCAATCAGTACTGGAACGATTGTAATGCTAGGTTACGTAGAGGATAGGCAATAACTCTAGCAACGTGTTATATGCTGGTGCACAGTAGAATTCAGTGTGAGGATAAAATAACTGCTTTATTTCCTTTAAATCATTACTCGAACGAGTGTAATGCTAGGTTACGTAGTTGATAGGCAATAACTCTAGCAACGTGTTATATGCTGGTGCACAGTAGAAGGCAGTGTGAGGATAAAATGACTGCTTTATTTCCTTTAAATCATTACTCGAACGAGTGTAATGCTAGGTTAGGTTGTGGATTGGCAATAACGGTAGTAACGTGTTACATGCTGGTGCAGAATAGAAGGCAGTGTGAGGATAAAATCACTGCTTTAATTCCATTAAATCAGAACTGGAACGATTGTAATGCTAGGTTACGTAGTGGATTGGCAATAACTCTATTAACGTGTTACATGCTGGAGCACAGTCCAAAGCAGTGTGAGGATAAAATAATGCTTTAATTCCTTTAAATCAGTACTTAAACGATTGTAATGCTAGGTTACGTAGTGGATAGGCAATTACTCCAGAAACGCGTTACATGCTGGTGCACAGTAGAAGGCAGTGTGAGGATAAAATAACTGCTTTAATTCCTTCAAATCAATACTGGAACGATTGTAATGCTAGGTTACGTAGTGGATATGCAATAACTCTAGTAACGTGTTACATGCTGGTGCACTGTAGAAAGCAGTGAGAAGATAAAATACCTGCTTTAATTCCTTTAAATCAGTACTGGAACGATTGTAATGCTAGGTTACGTAGAGGATAGGCAATAACTCTAGTAACGTGTTACATGCTGGTGAACAGTAGAAAGCAGTGTGAGGATAAAATAACTGCTTTAATTCCATTAAATCATTACTCGATCGAGTGTAATGCTAGGATACGTGTTGGATAGGCAATAACGGTAGTAACGTGTTACAAGCTGGTGCACAGTAGAAAGCAGTGTGAAGATAAAATACCTGCTTTAAATCCTTTAAATCAGTACTGGAATGTTTGTAATGCTAGGTTACGTAGTGGATAGGCAATAACTCTAGTAACGAGTTACATGCTGGTGCACAGTAGAAGGCAGTGTGAGGATAAAATAACTGCTTTACTTCCTTTAAATCAGTACTGGAACGACGGTAATGCTAGGGGACGTTGTGGATAGGCAATAACTCTAGTAACGTGTTACATGCTGGTGCACAGTACAAGGCAGTGTGAGGATGTAATAACTACTTTACTTCCTTTAAATCAGTACTGGAACGAGTGTAATGCTAGGTTAAGTAGTGGATATACAATAACGGTAGTAACGTGTTACATGCTGGTGCACAGACCAAAGCAGTGTGAGGATGTAATAACTAATTTACTTCCTTTAAATCAGTACTGGAACGATTGTATTGCTAGGTTACGTAGGGGATAGGCAATAACTCTAGTAACGTGTTACATGCTGGTGCACAGTCCAAAGCAGTGTGAGGATGTTATAACTACTTTACTTCCTTTAAATGAGTACTGGAACGAGTGTAATGCTAGGTTACTTAGTGGATAGGCAATAACTCTAGTAACGTGTTACATGCTGGTGCAGATTAGAAGGCAGTGTGAGGATAAAATCACTGCTTTAATTCCTTTAAATCAGAACTGGAACGATTGTAATGCTAGGTTACGTAGTGGATAGGCAAAAACTCTAGTAACGTGTTACATGCTGGTGCACAGTCTAAAGCAGTGTGAGGATGTAATGACTACTTTACTTCCTTCAAATCAGTACTGGAACGGTTGTAATGCTAGGTTACGTAGTGGATAGGCAATAATTCTTGTAACGTGTTACATGCTGGTGCACAGTAGAAGGCCGTGTGAGGATAAAATAACTGCTTTAATTCCTTTAAATCAGTACTGGAACGATTGTAATGCTAGGTTACGTAGTGGATATGCAATAACTATAGCAACGTGTTATATGCTGGTGCACAGTCCAAAGCTGTGTGAGGATGTAATGACTACTTTACTTCCTTCAAATGAGTACTGAAACGAGTGTAATGCTAGGTTACTTAGTGGATAGGCAATAACTCTAGTAACGTGTTACATGCTGGTGCAGATTAGAAGGCAGTGTGAGGATAAAATCACTGCTTTAATTCCTTTAAATCAGAACTGGAACGATTGTAATGCAAGGTTACGTAGTGGATAGGCAATAACTCTAGTAACGTGTTACATTCTGGGGCACAGTCCAAAGCAGTGTGAGGATGTAATAAATACTTTATTTCCTTTAAGTCAGTACTGGAACGGTTGTAATGCTAGGTTACGTAGTGGATATGCAATAACTCTAGTAACGTGTTACATGCTGGTGCACAGTAGAAGGCAGTATGAGGATAAAATAATTGCTTTACTTCATTTAAATCAGTACTGGAACGATTGTAATGCTAGGTTACGTAGTGGATAGGCAATAACTCTAGTAACGTGTTACATGCTGGTGCACAGTCTAAAGCAGTGTGAGGATGTAATGACTACTTTACCTCCTTCAAATCAGTACTGGAACGATTGTAATGCTAGGTTACGTAGTGGATAGGCAATAATTCTTGTAACGTGTTACATGCTGGTGCACAGTAGAAGGCCGTGTGAGGATAAAATAACTGCTTTAATTCCTTTAAATCAGTACTGGAACGATTGTAATGCTAGGTTACGTTGTGGATTGGCAATAACGGTAGTAACGTGTTACAATCTGGTGCACAGTAGAAAGCAGTGTGAAGATAAAATACCTGCTTTAATTCCTTTAAATCAGTACTGGAACGATTGTAATGCTAGGTTACGTAGTATATATGCAATAACTCCAGTAACGTGTTACATGCTGGTGCACAGTAGAAAGCAGTGTGAAGATAAAATACCTGCTATAATTCCTTTAAATCAGTACTGGAACGATTGTAATGCTAGGTTACGTAGTGGATATGCAATAACTCTAGTAACGTGTTACATGCTGGTGCACAGTAGAAGGCAGTGTGAGGGTAAACTAACTGCTTTAATTCCATTAAATCATTACTGGAACGAGTGTAATGCTAGATTACGTTGTGGATAGGCAATAACGGTAGTAACGTGTTACATGCTGGTGCACAGACCAAAGCAGTGTAAGGATGTAATAACTACTTTACTTCCTTTAAATTAGTACTGGAACGATTGTAATGCTAGGTTACGTAGTGGATAGGCAATAACTCTAGTAAAGTGTTACATGCTGGTGCACAGTCCAAAGCAGTGTGAGGATGTAATGACTACTTTACTTCCTTCAAATCAGTACTGGAACGATTGTAATGCTAGGTTACGTAGTGGATAGGCAATAATTCTTGTAACGTGATACATGCTGGTGCACAGTAGAAGGCCCTGTGAGGATAAAATAACTGCTTTAATTCCTTTAAATCAGTACTGGAACGATTGTAATGCTAGGTTACGTAGTGGATATGCAATAACTATAGCAACGTGTTATATGCTGGTGCACAGTCCAAAGCAGTGTGAGGATGTAATGACTACTTTACTTCCTTCAAATCAGTACTGGAACGATTGTAATGTTAGGTTACGTAGTGGATAAGCAATAATTCTTGTAACGTGTTACATGCTGGTGCACAGTAGAAGGCCGTGTGAGGATAAAATAACTGCTTTAATTCCTTTAAATCAGTACTGGAACGATTGTAATGCTAGGTTACGTAGTGGATCGGCAATAACTCTAGTAACGTATTACATGGTGGTGCACAGTAGAAGGCAGTGTGAGGATAAAATATCTGCTTTACCTCCTTTAAATCAGTACTGGAACGTTTGTAATGCTAGGTTACGTAGTGGATAGGCAATAACTCTAGTATCGAGTTACATGCTGGTGCACAGTAGAAGGCAGTGTGAGGAAAAATAACTGCTTTACTTCCTTTAAATCAGTACTGGAACGACGGTAATGCTAGGGGACGTTGTCGATAGGCAATAACTCTAGTAACGTGTTACATGCTGGTGCACAGTACAAGGCAGTGTGAGGATGTAATAACTACATTACTTCCTTTAAATCAGTACTGGAACGATTGTAATCCTAGGTTACGTAGTGGACAGGCAATAACTCTAGTAATGTGTTACATGCTGGTGCACAGTAGAAGGCAGTGTGAGGAAAAAAAAACTGCTTTACTCCTTAAAATCAGTACTGGAACGAGTGTAATGCTAGGTTACGTAGTGGATATACATTAACGGTAGTAACGTGTTACATGCTGGTGCACAGACCAAAGCAGTGTGAGGATGTAATAACTAATTTACTTCCTTTAAATCAGTACTGGAACGACTGTATTGCTATGTTACGTAGGGGATAGGCAAAAACTCTAGTAACGTGTTACATGCTGGTGCACAGTCCAAAGCAGTGTGAGGATGTTATAACTACTTTATTTCCTTTAAATCAGTACTCGAACGATTGTAATGCTAGGTTACGTAGTGGATATGCAATAACTCTAGTAACGTGTTACATGCTGGTGCACAGTAGAAGGCAGTATGAGGATAAAATAACTGCTTTACATCATTTAAATCAGTACTGGAACGATTGTAATGCTAGATTACGTAGTGGATAGGCAATAACTCTAGTAACGTGTTACATGCTGGTGCACAGTCCAAAGCAGTGTGAGGATGTTATAACTACTTTATTTCCTTTAAATCAGTACTCGAACGATTGTAATGCTAGGTTACGTAGTGGATATGCAATAACTCTAGTAACGTGTTACATGCTGGTGCACAGTAGAAGGCAGTATGAGGATAAAATAACTGCTTTACATCATTTAAATCAGTACTGGAACGATTGTAATGCTAGATTACGTAGTGGATAGGCAATAACTCTAGTAACGTGTTACATGCTGGTGCACAGTCCAAAGCAGTGTGAGGATGTAATGACTACTTTACGTCCTTCCAATCAGTACTGGAACGATTGTAATGCTAGGTTACGTAGAGGATAGGCAATAACTCTAGCAACGTGTTATATGCTGGTGCACAGTAGAATTCAGTGTGAGGATAAAATAACTGCTTTATTTCCTTTAAATCATTACTCGAACGAGTGTAATGCTAGGTTACGTAGTGGATAGGCAATAACTCTAGCAACGTGTTATATGCTGGTGCACAGTAGAAGGCAGTGTGAGGATAAAATGACTGCTTTATTTCCTTTAAATCATTACTCGAACGAGTGTAATGCTAGGTTAGGTTGTGGATTGGCAATAACGGTAGTAACGTGTTACATGCTGGTGCAGAATAGAAGGCAGTGTGAGGATAAAATCACTGCTTTAATTCCATTAAATCAGAACTGGAACGATTGTAATGCTAGGTTACGTAGTGGATTGGCAATAACTCTAGTAACGTGTTACATGCTGGAGCACAGTCCAAAGCAGTGTGAGGATAAAAAAACTGCTTTAATTCCTTTAAATCAGTACTTAAACAATTGTAATGCTAGGTTACGTAGTGGATAGGCAATTACTCCAGAAACGCGTTACATGCTGGTGCACAGTAGAATTCAGTGTGAGGATAAAATAACTGCTTTAATTCCTTCAAATCAATACTGGAACGATTGTAATGCTAGGTTACGTAGTGGATATGCAATAACTCTAGTAACGTGTTACATGCTGGTGCACTGTAGAAAGCAGTGAGAAGATAAAATACCTGCTTTAATTCCTTTAAATCAGTACTGGAACGATTGTAATGCTAGGTTACGTAGAGGATAGGCAATAACTCTAGTAACGTGTTACATGCTGGTGAACAGTAGAAAGCAGTGTGAGGATAAAATAACTGCTTTAATTCCATTAAATCATTACTCGATCGAGTGTAATGCTAGGATACGTGTTGGATAGGCAATAACGGTAGTAACGTGTTACAAGCTGGTGCACAGTAGAAAGCAGTGTGAAGATAAAATACCTGCTTTAAATCCTTTAAATCAGTACTGGAATGTTTGTAATGCTAGGTTACGTAGTGGATAGGCAATAACTCTAGTAACGAGTTACATGCTGGTGCACAGTAGAAGGCAGTGTGAGGATAAAATAACTGCTTTACTTCCTTTAAATCAGTACTGGAACGATTGTAATGCTAGGTTACGTAGTGGACAGGCAATAACTCTAGTAATGTGTTACATGCTGGTGCACAGTAGAAGGCAGTGTGAGGATAAAAAAAACTGCTTTACTCCTTAAAATCAGTACTGGAACGAGTGTAATGCTAGGTTAAGTAGTGGATATACAATAACGGTAGTAACGTGTTACATGCTGGTGCACAGACCAAAGCAGTGTGAGGATGTAATAACTAATTTACTTCCTTTAAATCAGTACTGGAACGTTTGTATTGCTAGGTTACGTAGGGTATAGGCAATAACTCTAGTAACGTGTTACATGCTGGTGCACAGTCCAAAGCAGTGTGAGGATGTTATAACTACTTTACTTCCTTTAAATGAGTACTGGAACGAGTGTAATGCTAGGTTACTTAGTGGATAGGCAATAACTCTAGTAACGTGTTACATGCTGGTGCAGATAAGAAGGCAGTGTGAGGATAAAATCACTGCTTTAATTCCTTTAAATCAGAACTGGAACGATTGTAATGCAAGGTTACGTAGTGGATAGGCAATAACTCTAGTAACGTGTTACATTCTGTGGCACAGTCCAAAGCAGTTTGAGGATGTAATAAATACTTTATTTCCTTTAAGTCAGTACTGGAACGGTTGTAATGCTAGGTTACGTAGTGGATATGCAATAACTCTAGTAACGTGTTACATGCTGGTGCACAGTAGAAGGCAGTATGAGGATATAATAATTGCTTTACTTCATTTAAATCAGTACTGGAACGATTGTAATGCTAGGTTACGTAGTGGATAGGCAAAAACTCTAGTAACGTGTTACATGCTGGTGCACAGTCTAAAGCAGTGTGAGGATGTAATGACTACTTTACTTCCTTCAAATCAGTACTGGAACGATTGTAATGCTAGGTTACGTAGTGGATAGGCAATAATTCTTGTAACGTGTTACATGCTGGTGCACAGTAGAAGGCCGTGTGAGGATAAAATAACTGCTTTAATTCCTTTAAATCAGTACTGGAACGATTGTAATGCTAGGTTACGTAGTGGATATGCAATAACTATAGCAACGTGTTATATGCTGGTGCACAGTCCAAAGCAGTGTGAGGATGTAATGACTACTTTACTTTCTTCAAATCAGTACTGGAACGATTGTAATGTTAGGTTACGTAGTGGATAGGCAATAATTCTTGTAACGTGTTACATGCTGGTGCACAGTAAAAGGCCGTGTGAGGATAAAATAACTGCTTTAATTCCTTTAAATCAGTACTGGAACGATTGTAATGCTAGGTTACGTAGTGGATCGGCAATAACTCTAGTAACGTATTACATGGTGGTGCACAGTAGAAGGCAGTGTGAGGAAAAAATATCTGCTTTACCTCCTTTAAATCAGTACTGGAACGTTTGTAATGCTAGGTTACGTAGTGGATAGGCAATAACTCTAGTATCGAGTTACATGCTGGTGCACAGTAGAAGGCAGTGTGAGGAAAAATAACTGCTTTACTTCCTTTAAATCAGTACTGGAACGACGGTAATGCTAGGGGACGTTGTCGATAGGCAATAACTCTAGTAACGTGTTACATGCTGGTGCACAGTACAAGGCAGTGTGAGGATGTAATAACTACATTACTTCCTTTAAATCAGTACTGGAACGATTGTAATGCTAGGTTACGTAGTGGACAGGCAATAACTCTAGTAATGTGTTACATGCTGGTGCACAGTAGAAGGCAGTGTGAGGAATAAAAAAACTGCTTTACTCCTTAAAATCAGTACTGGAACGAGTGTAATGCTAGGTTACGTAGTGGATATACATTAACGGTAGTAACGTGTTACATGCTGGTGCACAGACCAAAGCAGTGTGAGGATGTAATAACTAATTTACTTCCTTTAAATCAGTACTGGAACGACTGTATTGCTATGTTACGTAGGGGATAGGCAATAACTCTAGTAACGTGTTACATGCTGGTGCACAGTCCAAAGCAGTGTGAGGATGTTATAAATACTTTACTTCCTTTAAATGAGTACTGGAACGAGTGTAATGCTAGGTTACTTAGTGGATAGGCAATAACTCTAGTAACGGGTTACATGCTGGTGCAGAGTAGAAGGCAGTGTGAGGATAAAATCACTGCTTTAATTCCTTTAAATCAGAACTGGAACGATTGTAATGCAAGGTTACGTAGTGGATAGGCAATAACTCTAGTAACGTGTTACATTCTGTGGCACAGTCCAAAGCAGTTTGAGGATGTAATAAATACTTTATTTCCTTTAAGTCAGTACTGGAACGGTTGTAATGCTAGGTTACGTAGTGGATATGCAATAACTCTAGTAACGTGTTACATGCTGGTGCACAGTAGAAGGCAGTATGAGGATATAATATTTGCTTTACTTCATTTAAATCAGTACTGGAACGATTGTAATGCTAGGTTACGTAGTGGATAGGCAAAAACTCTAGTAACGTGTTACATGCTGGTGCACAGTCTAAAGCAGTGTGAGGATGTAATGACTACTTTACTTCCTTCAAATCAGTACTGGAACGATTGTAATGCTAGGTTACGTAGTGGATAGGCAATAATTCTTGTAACGTGTTACATGCTGGTGCACAGTAGAAGGCCGTGTGAGGATAAAATAACTGCTTTAATTCCTTTAAATCAGTACTGGAACGATTGTAATGCTAGGTTACGTAGTGGATATGCAATAACTATAGCAACGTGTTATATGCTGGTGCACAGTCCAAAGCAGTGTGAGGATGTAATGACTACTTTACTTCCTTCAAATCAGTACTGGAACGATTGTAATGTTAGGTTACGTAGTGGATAGGCAATAATTCTTGTAACGTGTTACATGCTGGTGCACAGTAAAAGGCCGTGTGAGGATAAAATAACTGCTTTAATTCCTTTAAATCAGTACTGGAACGATTGTAATGCTAGGTTACGTAGTGGATCGGCAATAACTCTAGTAACGTATTACATGGTGGTGCACAGTAGAAGGCAGTGTGAGGAAAAAATATCTGCTTTACCTCCTTTAAATCAGTACTGGAACGTTTGTAATGCTAGGTTACGTAGTGGATAGGCAATAACTCTAGTATCGAGTTACATGCTGGTGCACAGTAGAAGGCAGTGTGAGGAAAAATAACTGCTTTACTTCCTTTAAATCAGTACTGGAACGACGGTAATGCTAGGGGACGTTGTCGATAGGCAATAACTCTAGTAACGTGTTACATGCTGGTGCACAGTACAAGGCAGTGTGAGGATGTAATAACTACATTACTTCCTTTAAATCAGTACTGGAACGATTGTAATGCTAGGTTACGTAGTGGACAGGCAATAACTCTAGTAATGTGTTACATGCTGGTGCACAGTAGAAGGCAGTGTGAGGAATAAAAAAACTGCTTTACTCCTTAAAATCAGTACTGGAACGAGTGTAATGCTAGGTTACGTAGTGGATATACATTAACGGTAGTAACGTGTTACATGCTGGTGCACAGACCAAAGCAGTGTGAGGATGTAATAACTAATTTACTTCCTTTAAATCAGTACTGGAACGACTGTATTGCTATGTTACGTAGGGGATAGGCAATAACTCTAGTAACGTGTTACATGCTGGTGCACAGTCCAAAGCAGTGTGAGGATGTTATAACTACTTTACTTCCTTTAAATGAGTACTGGAACGAGTGTAATGCTAGGTTACTTAGTGGATAGGCAATAACTCTAGTAACGGGTTACATGCTGGTGCAGAGTAGAAGGCAGTGTGAGGATAAAATCACTGCTTTAATTCCTTTAAATCAGAACTGGAACGATTGTAATGCTAGGTTACGTAGTGGTTAGGCAATAACTCTAGTAACGTGTTACATTCTGGAGCACAGTCCAAAGCAGTGTGAGGATGTAATAACTACTTTATTTCCTTTAAATCAGTACTCGAACGATTGTAATGCTAGGTTACGTAGTGGATATGCAATAACTCTAGTAACGTGTTACATGCTGGTGCACAGTAGAAGGCAGTATGAGGATAAAATAACTGCTTTACATCATTTAAATCAGTACTGGAACGATTGTAATGCTAGGTTACGTAGTGGATAGGCAATAACTCTAGTAACGTGTTACATGCTGGTGCACAGTCCAAAGCAGTGTGAGGATGTAATGACTACTTTACGTCCTTCCAATCAGTACTGGAACGATTGTAATGCTAGGTTACGTAGAGGATAGGCAATAACTCTAGCAACGTGTTATATGCTGGTGCACAGTAGAATTCAGTGTGAGGATAAAATAACTGCTTTATTTCTTTTAAATCATTACTCGAACGAGTGTAATGCTAGGTTACGTAGTGGATAGGCAATAACTCTAGCAACGTGTTATATGCTGGTGCACAGTAGAAGGCAGTGTGAGGATAAAATGACTGCTTTATTTCCTTTAAATCATTACTCGAACGAGTGTAATGCTAGGTTAGGTTGTGGATTGGCAATAACGGTAGTAACGTGTTACATGCTGGTGCAGAATAGAAGGCAGTGTGAGGATAAAATCACTGCTTTAATTCCATTAAATCAGAACTGGAACGATTGTAATGCTAGGTTACTTAGTGGATTGGCAATAACTCTAGTAACGTGTTACATGCTGGAGCACAGTCCAAAGCAGTGTGAGGATAAAATAACTGCTTTAATTCCTTTAAATCAGAACTTAAACGATTGTAATGCTAGGTTACGTAGTGGATAGGCAATTACTCCAGAAACGCGTTACATGCTGGTGCACAGTAGAAGGCAGTGTGAGGATAAAATAACTGCTTTAATTCCTTCAAATCAGTACTGGAACGATTGTAATGCTAGGTTACGTAGTGGATATTCAATAACTCTAGTAACGTGTTACATGCTGGTGCACAGTAGAAAGCAGTGGGAAGATAAAATACCTGCTTTAATTCCTTTAAATCAGTACTGGAACGATTGTAATGCTAGGTTACGTAGAGGATAGGCAATAACTCTAGTAACGTGTTACATGCTGGTGCACAGTAGAAAGCAGTGTGAGGATAAAATAACTGCTTTAATTCCAATAAATCATTACTCGATCGAGTGTAATGCTAGGATACGTGTTGGTAAGGCAATAACGGTAGTAACGTGTTACAAGCTGGTGCACAGTAGAAAGCAGTGTGAAAATAAAATACCTGCTTTAAATCCTTTAAATCAGTACTGGAACGTTTGTAATGCTAGGTTACGTAGTGGATAGGCAATAACTCTAGTAACGTGTTACATGCTGATGAACAGTACAAGGCAGTGTGAGGATGTAATAACTAATTTACTTCCTTTAAATCAGTACTGGAACGATTGTATTGCTAGGTTACGTAGGGGATAGGCAATAACTCTAGTAACGTGTTACATGCTGGTGCAGATTAGAAGGCAGTGTGGGGATAAAATCACTGCTTTAATTCCTTTAAATCAGAACTGGAACGATTGAAATGCAAGGTTACGTAGTGGATAGGCAATAACTCTAGTAACGTGTTACATTCTGGGGCACAGTCCAAAGCAGTGTGAGGATGTAATAAATACTTTATTTCCTTTAAATCAGAACTGGAACGATTGAAATGCAAGGTTACGTAGTGGATAGGCAATAACTCTAGTAACGTGTTACATTCTGGGGCACAGTCCAAAGCAGTGTGAGGATGTAATAAATACTTTATTTCCTTTAAATCAGTACTGGAACGATTGTAATGCTAGGGTACGTAGTGGATATGCAATAACTCTAGTAACGTGTTACATGCTGGTGCACAGTAGAAGGCAGTATGAGGATAAAATAATTGCTTTACTTCATTTAAAACAGTACTGGAACGATTGTAATGCTAGGTTACGTAGTGGATAGGCAATAACTCTAGTAACGTGTTACATGCTGGTGCACAGTCCAAAGCAGTGTGAGGATGTAATGACTACTTTACTTCCTTCAAATCAGTACTGGAACGATTGTAATGCTAGGTTACGTAGAGGATAGGCAATAATTCTTGTAACGTGTTACATGCTGGTGCACAGTAGAAGGCCGTGTGAGGATAAAATAACTGCTTTAATTCCTTTAAATCAGTACTGGAACGATTGTAATGCTAGGTTACGTTGTGGATTGGCAATAACGGTAGTAACGTGTTACAATCTGGTGCACAATAGAAAGCAGTGTGAAGATAAAATACCTGCTTTAATTCCTTTAAATCAGTACTGGAACGATTGTAATGCTAGGTTACGTAGTATATATGCAATAACTCTAGTAACGTGTTACATGCTGGTGCACAGTAGAAAGCAGTGTGAAGATAAAATACCTGCTTTAATTCCTTTAAATCAGTACTGGAACGATTGTAATGCTAGGTTACGTAGTGGATATGCAATAACTCTAGTAACGTGTTACATGCTGGTGCACAGTAGAAGGCAGTGTGAGGGTAAACTAACTGCTTTAATTCCATTAAATCATTACTGGAACGAGTGTAATGCTAGATTACGTTGTGGATAGGCAATAACGGTAGTAACGTGTTACATGCTGGTGCACAGACCAAAGCAGTGTAAGGATGTAATAACTACTTTACTTCCTTTAAATCAGTACTGGAACGATTGTAATGCTAGGTTACGTAGTGGATAGGCAATAACTCTAGTAACGTGTTACATGCTGGTGCACAGTCCAAAGCAGTGTGAGGATGTAATGACTACTTTACTTCCTTCAAATCAGTACTGGAACGATTGTAATGCTAGGTTACGTAGTGGATAGGCAATAATTCTTGTAACGTGTTACATGCTGGTGCACAGTAGAAGGCCCTGTGAGGATAAAATAACTGCTTTAATTCCTTTAAATCAGTACTGGAACGATTGTAATGCTAGGTTACGTAGTGGATAGGCAATAACTCTAGCAACGTGTTATATGCTGGTGCACAGTCCAAAGCATTGTGAGGATGTAATGACTACTTTACTTCCTTCAAATCAGTACTGGAACGATTGTAATGTTAGGTTACGTAGTGGATAGGCAATAATTCTTGTAACGTTTTACATGCTGGTGCACAGTAGAAGGCCGTGTGAGGATAAAATAACTGCTTTAATTCCTTTAAATCAGTACTGGAACGATTGTAATGCTAAGTTACGTAGTGGATAGGCAATAACTCTAGTAACGTATTACATGGTGGTGCACAGTAGAAGGCAGTGTGAGGATAAAATATCTACTTTACCTCCTTTAAATCAGTACTGGAACGATTGTAATGATAGGTTACGTAGTGGATAGGCAATAACTCTAGCAACGTGTTAAATGCTGGTGCACAGTAGAAGGCAGTGTGAGGATAAAATAACTGCTTTATTTCCTTTAAATCATTACTCGAACGAGTGAAATGCTAGGTTACGTTGTGGATTGGCAATAACGGTAGTAACGTGTTACAATCCTGTGCACAGTAGAAAGCAGTGTGAAGATAAAATACCTGCTTTAATTCCTTTAAATCAGTACTGGAACGATTGTAATGCTAGGTTACGTAGTGGATAAGCAATAACTCTAGTAACGTGTTACATGCTGGTGCACAGTAGAAAGCAGTGTGAAGATAAAATACCTGCTTCAATTTCTTTAAATCACTACTGGAACGATTGTAATGCTAGTTTACGTAGTGGATAGGCAATAACTTTAGTAACGTGTTAAATGCTGGTGCACAGTCCAAAGCAGTGTGAGGATGTTATATCTAATTTACTTCCTTTAAATCAGTACTGGAACGATCGTATTGCTAGGTTACGTAATGGATAGGCAATAACTCTAGTAGCGTGTTACATGGTGGTGCACAATCCAAAGCAGTGTGAGGATGTTATAACTACTTTACTTCCTTTAAATGAGGACCGGAACGAGTGTAATGCTAGGTTACTTAGTGGATAGGCAATAACTCTAGTAACGTGTTACATGCTGGTGCAGAATAGAAGGCAGTGTGAGGTTAAAATCACTGCTTTAATTCCATTAAATCAGAACTGGAACAATTGTAATGCTAGGTTACGTAGTGGATAGGCAATAACTCTAGTAACGTGTTACATGCTGGAGCACAGTAAAAGCAGTGTGAGGATAAAATAACTGCTTTACTTCCTTTAAATCAGTACTGAAACGATTGTAATGCTAGGTTACGTAGTGCATAGGCAGTTACTCCAGAAACGCGTTACATGCTGGTGCACAGTAGAAGGCAGTGTGAGGATAAAATAACTGATTTAATTCCTTTAAATCATTACTCGAACAAGTGTAATGCTAGGATACGTGTTGGATAGGCAATAACGGTAGTAACGTGTTACAAGCTGGTGCACAGTAGAAAGCAGTGTGAAGAAAAAAAAAACCTGCTTTAAATCCTTTAAATCAGTACTGGAACGTTTGTAATGCTAGGTTACGTAGTGGATAGGCAATAACTCTAGTAACGAGTTACATGCTGGTGCACAGTAGAAGGCAGAGTGAGGATAAAATAACTGCTTTACTTTCTTTACATCAGTACTGGAACGACGGTAATGCTAGGGGACGATGTGGATAGGCAATATCTCTAGTAACGTGTTACATGCTGGTGCACAGTACAAGGCAGTGTGATTATGTAATAACTACCTTACTTCCTTTAAATCAGTACTGGAACGATTGTCATGCTAGGTTACGTAGTGGGCAGGCAATAACTCTAGTAATGTGTTACATGCTGGTGCACAGTAGAAGGCAGTGTGGGGATAAAATAAAACTGCTTTACTCCTTAAAATCAGTACTGGAACGAGTGTAATGCTAGGTTACGTAGTGGATATACAATAACGGTAGTAACGTGTTACATGCTGGTGCACAGACCAAAGCAGTGTGAGGATGTAATAAGTAATTTACTTCCTTTAAATCAGTACTGGAACGATTGTATTGCTAGGTTACGTAGGGGATAGGCAATAGCTCTAGTAACGTGTTACATGCTGGTGCACAGTCCAAAGCAGTGTGAGGATGTTATAACTACTTTACTTCCTATAAATGAGTACTGGAACGAGTGTAATGCTAGGTTACGTAGTCGATAGGTAATAACTCTAGTAACGTGTTACATGCTGGTGCACAGTCCAAAGCAGTGAGAGGATGTAATGACTACTTAACTTCCTTCAAATCAGTACTGGAACGATTGTAATGCTAGGTTAGGTAGTGGATAGGCAATAATTCTTGTAACGTGGTATATGCTGGTGCACAGTAGAAGGCAGTGTGAGGATAAAATAACTGCTTTAATTCCTTTAAATCATTACTGGAACGAGAGTAATGCTAGGTTACGTTGTGGATAGGAAATAACGGTAGTAACGTGTTACATGCTGGTGCACAGTACAAAGCAGGTGTGAGGATAAAATGACTACGTTACTTCCTGTAGATCAGTATAGGGACTAGTTTTATGCTAGGTTGCGTTGTGGTTAGGCAATCGTCTAATAACGTGTTACCTGATTGTGTATAGTACATGGAAGTGTGAAATAAAGATTTTTACGTTACTTCCTTTAAATCATTACTGGAACGAGGGTAATGCTAGGTTACGTTTTGGATAGGCAATAACGGTAGTAACGTGTTACATGCTGGTGCACAGTACAAAGCAGGTGTGAGGATAAAATGACTGCGTTACTTATTGTAGATAAGTATAGGGACTAGTTATATGCTAGGTTACGTTGTGGTTAGGCAATACTTCTATTATCGTGTTACCTGATTGTGTATATTACATGAAAGTGTGAGGTAAAGATTACTGCGTTACTTCCTTTAGATCAGTACTGGAAGGAATGTAATGCTAGGTTACATATTGGATAGGCAATAACGGTAGGAACGTGTTACAAGCTGGTTCACAGTACAAGGCAGTGTAAGGATAAAATAACTGATTTACTTCCTTTATATCAGTACTGGAACGAGTGTAATGCTAGGTTACGTAGTGGATAGGCAATAACTCTAGTAACGTGTTACATGCTGGTGCACAGTACAAGGAAGTGTGAGGATAAAATGACTGCGTTACATTCTTTATGACAGTATAAGGACGAGTGTATGGCTAGGTTATGTAGTGGATAGGCAATACCGCTTGTAACGTTTTACATGATTCTGCACAGTACAAGGAAGTGTGAGGATAAAATGACTGCGTTAATTTCTTAAGACAGTATAAGGACGAGTGTAAGGCTAGGTTATGTAGTCGATAGGCAATAACTCTAGTAACGTGTTACATGCTGGTGCACATTCCAAAGCAGTGTCAGGATGTAATAACTAATTTACTTCTTTTAAATCAGTACTTGAACGATTGGAATGCTAGGTTACGTTGTTGATACGCAATAACGCTAGTAACGTGTTACATGCTGGTGCACAGACCAAAGCAGTGTGAGAATGTAATAACTACTTTACTTCCTTTAAATCAGTACTGGAACGATTATAGTTACGTAGTAATTAGGCAATAACTCTAGCAACGTGTTATATGCTGGTGCACAGTAGAAGGCAGTGTGAGGATAAAATAACTGCTATAATTCCTTTAAATCATTACTCGAACGAGTGTAATGCAAGGTTACGTTGTGGATTGGCAATAACGATAGTAACGTGTTACAATCTGGTGCATAGTAGAAAGCAGTGTGAAGATAAAATACCTGCTTTCATTCCTTTATATCAGTACTGGAACGATTGTAATGCTAGGTTACGTAGTGGATATGCAATAACTCTAGTAACGTGTTACATGCTGGTGCACAGTAGAAAGCAGTGTGAAGATAAAATACCTGCTTTAATTCCTTTAAATCAGTACTGGAACGATTGTAATGCTAGGTTACGTAGTGGATATGCAATAACTCCAGTAACGTGTTACATGCTGGTGCACAGTAGAAGGCAGTGTGAGGGTAAAATAACTGCTTTACTTCCTTTAAATTAGTACTGGAACGACGGTAATGCTAGGGGACGTTGTGGATAGGCTATAACTCTAGTAACGTGTTACATGCTGGTGCACAGTACAAGGCAGTGTGAGGATGTAATAACTACTTTACTTCCTTTAAATCAGTACTGGAACGATTGTAATGCTAGGTTACGTAGTGGACAGGCAATAACTCTAGTAATGTGTTACATGCTGGTGCACAGTAGAAGGCAGTGTGAGGATAAAAAAAACTGCTCTACTCCTTAAAATCAGTACTGGAACGAGTAAAATGCTAGGTTAAGTAGTGGATATACAATAACGGTAGTAACGTGTTACATGCTGGTGCACAGTCCAAAGCAGTGTGAGGATGTAATAAATACTTTATTTCCTTTAAATCAGTAATGGAACGATTGTAATGCTAGGTTACGTAGTGGATATGCAATAACTCTAGTTACGTGTTACATGCTGGTGCACAGTAGAAGGTAGTATGAGGATAAAATAATTGCTTTACTTCATTTAAATCAGTACTGGAACGAGTAAAATGCTAGGTTAAGTAGTGGATATACAATAACGGTAGTAACGTGTTACATGCTGGTGCACAGTCCAAAGCAGTGTGAGGATGTAATAAATACTTTATTTCCTTTAAATCAGTAATGGAACGATTGTAATGCTAGGTTACGTAGTGGATATGCAATAACTCTAGTAACGTGTTACATGCTGGTGCATAGTAGAAGGCAGTATGAGGATAAAATAATTGCTTTACTTCATTTAAATCAGTACTGGAACGATTGTAATGCTAGGTTACTTAGTGGATAGGCAATAATTCTAGTAACGTGTTACATGCTGGTGCACAGTCCAAAGCAGTGTGAGGATGTAAGGACTACTTTACTTCCTTCAAATCAGTACTGGAACGATTGTAATGCTAGGTTACGTAGTGGATAGGCAATAATTCTTGTAACGTGTTACATGCTGGTGCACAGTAGAAGGCCGTGTGAGGATAAAATAACTGCTTTAATTCCTTTAAATCAGTACTGGAACGATTGTAATGCTAGGTTACGTTGTGGATTGGCAATAACGGTAGTAACGTGTTACAATCTGGTGCACAGTAGAAAGCAGTGTGAAGATAAAATACCTGCTTTAATTCCTTTAAATCAGTACTGGAACGATTGTAATGCTAGGTTACGTAGTATATATGCAATAACTCTAGTAACGGGTTACATGCTGGTGCACAGTAGAAAGCAGTGTGAAGATAAAATACCTGCTTTAATTCCTTTAAATCAGTACTGGAACGATTGTAATGCTAAGTTACGTAGTGGATATACAATAACTCTAGTAACGTGTTACATGCTGGTGCACAGTAGAAGGCAGTGTGAGGGTAAACTAACTGCTTTCATTCCATTAAATCATTACTGGAACGAGTGTAATGCTAGATTACGTTGTGGATAGGCAATAACGGTAGTAACGTGTTACATGCTGGTGCACAGACCAAAGCAGTGTAAGGATGTAATCACTACTTTACTTCCTTTAAATCAGTACTGGAACGATTGTAATGCTAGGTTACGTAGTGGACAGGCAATAACTCTAGTAACGTGTTACATGCTGGTGCACAGTCCAAAGCAGTGTGAGGATGTAATGACTACTTTACTTCCTTCAAATCAGTACTGGAACGATTGTAATGTTAGGTTACGTAGTGGATAGGCAATAATTCTTGTAACGTGTTACATGCTGGTGCACAGTAGAAGGCCCTGTGAGGATAAAATAACTGCATTAATTCCTTTAAATCAGTACTGGAACGAAAGTAATGCTAGGTTACGTAGTGGATAGGCAATAACTCTAGCAACGTGTTATATGCTGGTGAACAGTAGAAGGCAGTGTGAGAATAAAATAACTGATTTATTTCCTTTAAATCAGTACTGGAACGATTGTAATGCTAGGTTACGTAGTGGATAGGCAATAATTCTTGTAACGTGTTACATGCTGGTGCACAGTCCAAAGCAGTGTGAGGATGTAATGACTACTTTACTTCCTTCAAATCAGTACTGGAACGATTGTAATGTTAGGTTACGTAGTTGATAGGCAATAATTCTTGTAACGTGTTACATGCTGGTGCACAGTAGAAGGCCGTGTGAGGATAAAATAACTGCTTTAATTCCTTTAAATCAGTACTGAAACGATTGTAATGCTAGGTTACGTAGTGGAAAGGCAATAACTCTAGTAACGTATTACATGGTGGTGCACAGTAGAAGGCAGTGTGAGGATAAAATATCTGCTTTACCTCCTTTAAATCAGTACTGGAACGATTGTAATGATAGGTTACGTAGTGGATAGGCAATAACTCTAGCAACGTGTTAAATGCTGGTGCACAGTAGAAGGCAGTGTGAGGATAAAATAACTGCTTTATTTCCTTTAAATCATTACTCGAACGAGTGTAATGCTAGGTTACGTTGTGGATTGGCAATAACGGTAGTAACGTGTTACAATCTGGTGCACAGTAGAAAGCAGTGTGAAGATAAAATACCTGCTTTAATTCCTTTAAATCAGTACTGGAACGATTGTAATGCTAGGTTACGTCGTGGATAAGCAATAACTCTAGTAACGTGTTACATGCTGGTGCACAGTGGAAAGCAGTGTGAAGATAAAATTCCTGCTTTAATTCCTTTAAATCAGTACTGGAACGATTGTAATACTAGGTTACGTAGTGGATATGCAAAAACTCTAGTAACGTGTTACATGCTGGTGCACAGTAGAAGGCAGTGTGAGGGTAAACTAACTGCTTTAATTAAATTAAATCATTACTGGAACGAGTGTAATGCTAGATGACGATGTGGATAGGCAATAACGGTAGTAACGTGTTACTTGCTGGTGCACAGACCAAAGCAGTGTAAGGATGTAATAACTACTTTACTTCCTTTAAATCAGTACTGGAACGAGTGTAATGCTAGGTTACGTAGTGGATAGGCAATAACTTTAGTAACGTGTTTCATGCTGGTGCACAGTCCAAAGCAGTGTGAGGATGTAATAACTAATTTACTTCCTTTAAATCAGTACTGGTACGATTGTATTGCTAGGTTACGTAGGGGATAGGCAATAACTCTAGTAACGTGTTACATGCTGGTGCACAGTCCAAAGCAGTGTGAGGATGTTATAACTACTTTACTTCCTTTAAATGAGTACTGGAACGAGTGTAATGCTAGGTTACTTAGTGGATAGGCAATAACTCTAGTAACGTGTTACATGCTCGTGCAGAGTAGAAGGCAGTGTGAGGATAAAATCACTGCTTTAATTCCTTTAAATCAGAACTGGAACGATTGTAATGCTAGGTTACGTAGTGGTAAGGAAATAACTCTAGTAACGTGTTACATTCTGGGGCACAGTCCAAAGCAGTGTGAGGATGTAATAACTACTTTATTACCTTTAAATCAGTACCGGAACGATTGTAATGCTAGGTTACGTAGTGGATATGCAATAACTCTAGTAACGTGTTACATGCTGGTGCACAGTAGAAGGCAGTATGAGGATAAAAAAACTGCTTTACTTCATTTAAATCAGTACTGGAACGATTGTAATGCTAGGTTACGTAGTGGATAGGCAATAATTCTAGTAACGTGTTACATGCTGGTGCACAGTCCAAAGCAGTGTGAGGATGTAATGACTACTTTAATTCCTTCAAATCAGTACTGGAACGATTGTGATGCTAGGTTACGTAGTGGATAGGCAATAATTCTTGTAACGTGTTACATGCTGGTGCACAGTAGAAGGCCGTGTGAGGATAAAATAACTGCTTTAAATCATTACTCGAACGAGTGTAATGCTAGATTACGTTGTGGATAGGCAATAACGGTAGTAACGTATTACATGCTGGTGCACAGAGCAAAGCAGTGTAAGGATGTAATAACTACTTTACTTCCTTTAAATCAGTACTGGAACGATTGTAATGATAGGTTACGTTGTGGATAGGCAACAACTCTAGTATCGTGTTACATGCTGGTGCACAGTAGAAGGCAGTGTGAGGGAAAATAACTGCTTTAATTCCTTTTAATCAGTACTGGAACGAATGTAATGCTAGGTTACGTAGTGGATAGGCAATAACCCTAGTAACGTATTACATGGTGGTGCACAGTAGAAGGCAGTGTGTGATTATAAAATAGCTGCTTTACTTCCTTTAAATCAGTACTGGAACGATTGTAATGATAGGTTACGTAGTGGATAGGCAATAACCCTAGTAACGTATTACATTGTGGTGCACAGTAGAAGGCAGTGTGAGGATAAAATAACTGCTTTACTTTCTTTAAATCAGTACTGGAACGATTGTAATGCTAGGTTACGTAGTGGATATGCAATACCGCTAGTAACGTGTTACATGCAGGTGCACAGTACAAGGCAGTGTGACGATAAAATAACTGCTTTACTTCCTTTATATCAGTACTGTAACGAGTGTAATGCTAGGTTACGTAGTGGATAAGCCATAACTCTAGTAACGTGTTACATGCTGGTGCACATTCAAAAGCAGTGTGAGGATATAATAACTAATTTACTTCCTTTAAAACAGTACTGGAACGATTGTAATGCTAGGTTACGTAGTGGATAGGCAATGACGTTTGTAACGTGCTACAAGCTGGGTCACAGTAGAAGGCAGTGTGAGGATGAAATAACTCCACTAATTCCTTTAAATCATTACTGGAACTAGTGTAATGCTAGATTACGTTGTGGATAGGCAATAAAGGTAGTAACGAGTTACATGCTGGTGCACAGTAGAAGGCAGTGTGAGGATAAAACAACTCCTTTAATTCCTTTAAATCAGAACTGGAACGATTGTAATGCTGGGTTACGTAGTGGATAGGCCATAACGGTAGTAACGTGTTACAAGCTGGTGCAGAGTAGAAGGCAGTGTGAGGATAAAATAACTGCTGTAATTCCTTTAAATCAGTACTGGAACGATTGTAATGCTAGGTTACGTAGTGGATAGGCAATAACTCTAGTAACGTGTTACATGCTGGTGCACAGTCCAAAGCAGTGTGAGGTTATAATAACTAATTTACTTCCTTTAAATCAGTACTGGTACGATTGTAATGCTACGTTACGTAGTGGTTAGGCAATAACTCTAGTAACGTGTTACATGCTGGTGCACAGTCCAAAACAGTGTGAGGATGTAATAATTACTTCACTTCCTTAAAATCAGTACTGGAACGATTGTAATGCTAGGTTACGTATTGGATAGGCAATAACTCTAGTAACGTGTTACATGCTGGTGCACAGTACAATACAGTATGAGGATAAAATAACTGCTTTACTTCCTTTAAATCAGTACTGGAACGATTGTAGTGCTAGGTTACGTAGTGGATATTCAAAAACTCTAGTAATGTGTTACATGCTGGTGCACAGTTCCAAAGCAGTGAGAGGATCTAATAAATAAATTACTTCCTTCAAATCAGTACTGGAACGATTGTAATGCTAGGTTACGTAGTGGATAGGCAATAGCTCTAGTAACGTGTTTCATGCTGGTGCACAGTAGAAGGCAGTGTGAGGATGTAATAACTGCTTTAATTCCTTTATATCAGTACTTTAACGATTGTAATGCTAGGTTACGTAGTGGATAGGCAATTACTCTAGAAACGTGTTACATGCTGGTGCACAGTAGAAGGCAGTGTCAGGATATATTAACTGCTATAATTCCTTTAAATCAGTACTGGAACGATTGTAATGCTAGGTTACGTAGTGGATAGGCTATAACCCTAGTAACGTATTACATGGTGGTGCACAGTAGAAGGCAGTGTGAGGATAAAATCGCTGCTTTACTTTCTTTAAATCAGTACTGGAACGATTGTAATGATAGGTTACGTAGTGGATAGGCAATAACTCTAGTAACGTGTTACATGCTGGTGCACATTCCAAAGCAGTGTGAGGATGTAATAACTAATTTGCTTCCTTTAAATCAGTACTGGAACGATTGTAATGCTAGGTTACGTAGTGGCCAGGCAAAAACTCTAGTAACGTGTTACACGCTGGTGCACAGTCCAAAGCAGTGTGAGAATGTAATAACTACTTTACGTCCTTTAAATCAGTACTGGAACGACTGTAATGCTAGGTTACGTAGTGGATAGGCAATTACTCTAGAAACGTGTTACATGCTCTTGCACAGTAGAAGGCAGTGTGAGGATATAATAACTGCTTTAATTCCTTTAAATCAGTACTGGAACGAATGTAATGCTAGGTTACGTAGTGGATAGGCAATAACCCTAGTAACGTATTACATGGTGGTGCACAGTAGAAGGCAGTGTGAGGATAATAAAATAGCTGCTTTACTTCCTTTAAATCAGTACTGGAACGATTGTAATGATAGGTTACGTAGTGTATAGGCAATAACTCTAGTAACGTGTTACATGCTGGTGCACAGTCCAAAGCAGTGTGAGGATGTAATAGCTGCTTTAATTCCTTTAAATCAGTACTGGAACGATTGTAATGCTAGGTTACGTAGTGGATAGGCAATAACCCTAGTAACGTATTACATGGTGGTGCACAGTAGAAGGCAGTGTGAGGATAAAATAACTGCTTTACTTCCTTTAAATCAGTACTGGAACGATTGTAATGCTAGGTTACGTAGTAAACAAGGAATAACTACGGTAACGTGTTACATGCTGGTGCACAGTAGAAGGCAGTGTGACGATAAAATAACTGCTTTACTTCCTTTATATCAGTACTGGAACGAGTGTAATGCTAGGTTACGTAGTGGATAGGCCATAACTCTATTAACTTGTTACATGCTGGTGCACATTCAAAAGCAGTGTGAGGATATAATAACTAATTTACTTCCTTTAAAACAGTACTGGAACGATTGTAATGCTAGGTTACGTAGTGGATAGGCAATAACACTAGTAACGTGTTACATGCCGGTGCACAGTCCAAAGCAGTGTGAGGATGTAATAACTACATTACGTCCTTTAAATCAGTACTGGAACAACTGTAATGCTAGGTTACGTAGTGGATAGGCAATAACTCTAGTAATGTGTTACATGCTGGTTCACAGTAGAAGGCAGTGTGAGGATGAAATAACGCCTTTAATTCCTTTAAATCATTACTGGAACTAGTGTAATGCTAGATTACGTTGTGGATAGGCAATAACGGTAGTAACGAGTTACATGCTGATGCACAGTAGAAGGCAGTGTGAGGATAAAATAACTGCTTTACATCTTTTAAATCAGTACTGGAACAATTGTAATGCTAGGTTACGTAGTGGATAGGCAATAACTCTAGTAACGTGTTACATGCTGGTGCACAGTAGAAGGCAGTGTGAGGATAATATAACGGTTTTACTTCCTTTAAATCAGTACTGGAACGATTGTAATGCTAGGTTACGTAGTGGATAGGCAATAACTCTTTTAACGTGGTACATGTTGGTGCACAATAGAAGGCAGTGTGAGGATAATATAACGGCTTTACTTCCTTTAAATCAGTACTGGAACGATTGTAATGCTAGTTTACGTAGTGGATAGGATATAACACTAGTAACGTATTACATGCTGGTGCACAGTAGAAGGCAGTGTGAGGATAAAATAACTCCTTTAATTCCTTTAAATCAGAACTGGAACGATTGTAATGCTGGGTTACGTAGTGGATAGGCCATAACGGTAGTAACGTGTTACAAGCTGGTGCAGAGTAGAAGGCAGTGTGAGGATAAAATAACTGCTGTACTTCCTTTAAATCAGTACTGGAACGATTGTAATGCTAGGTTACGTAGTGGATAGGCAATAACTCTAGTAACGCGCTACACGCTGGTGCACAGTAAAATACAGTGTTAGGATAAAATAACTGCTTTACTTCCTTTATATCAGTACTGGAACGAGTGTAATGCTAGGTTACGTAGTGGATAGGCAATAACTCTAGTAACGTGTTACATGCTGGTGCACAGTCCAAAGCAGTGTGAGGATGTAATAACTAATTTACTTCCTTCAAATCAGTACTGGAACGATTGTAATGCTAGGTTACGTAGTGGATAGGCAATAGCTCTAGTAACGTGTTCCATGCTGGTGCACAGTAGAAGGCAGTGTGAGGTTGTAATAACTGCTTTAATTCCTTTAAAACAGTACTGGAACGATTGTAATGCTAGGTTACGTAGTGGATAGGCAATTACTCTAGAAACGTGTTACATGCTGGTGCACAGTAGAAGGCAGTGTCAGGATATAATAACTGCTTAAATTCCTTTAAATCAGTACTGGAACGATTGTAATGCTAGATTACGTAGTGGATAGGTAATAACTCTAGTAACGTGTTACAAACTGGTGCACAGTACAAGGCAGTGTGAGGATGTAATAACTACTTTACTTCCTTTAAATCAGTACTCGAACGAGTGTAATGCTAGGTTACGTAGTGGATATTCAAGAACTATAGCAACGTGTTATATGCTGGTGCACAGTAGAAGGCAGTGTGAGGATAAAGTAACTGCTTTAATACCTCTAAATCATTACTCGAATGAGTGTAATGCTAGGCTACGTTGTGGATTGGCAATAACGGTATTAACATGTTACAAGCTGGTGCACAGTAGAAAGCAGTGTGTAGATATAATACCTGTTTAATTCGTTTAAATCAGTACTGGAGCGATTGTAATGCTAGGTTACGTAGTGGATAGGCAATAACTCTAGTAACGAGTTACATGCTGGTGCACAGTACAAGCCAGTGTGAGGATAAAATAACTGCTTTAATTCCTTTAAATTAGTACTCGAACTATTGTAATGCTAGGTTACGTAGTGGATAGGAAAAAACTCTAGTATCGTGTTACATGCTGGTGCACAGTACAAGGCAGTGTGAGGATAAAATACCTGCTTTAATTCCTTTAAATCAGTACTGGAACGATTGTAATGCAAGGTTACGTAGTGGATAGGCAATAACTCTAGTAACGTGTTACATGCTGGTGCACAGTACTAGGCAGTGTGAGGATAAAATAACTACATTACTTCCTTTAAATCACTACTGGAACGATTGTAATGCTAGGTTACGTAGTGGATAGGCAATAACTCTAGTAACGTGTTACATGCTGGTGCACATTCCAAAGCAGTGTGGGGATGTAATAACTACTTTACTTCCTTTAAAGCACTACTGGAACGATTGTAATGCTAGGTTACTTAGTGGATAGGCAATAACTCTAGTAAAGTGTTACACGCTGGTGGACAGTACAAGGCAGTGTGAGGATGTAATAACTACATTACTTCCTTTAAATCAGTACTGGATCGACTGTAATGCTAGGTTACGTAGTGGATAGGCAATAACTCTAGTAACGTGTTACATGCTGGTGCACAGTAGAAGGCAGTGTGAGGGTAAAATAACTCCTTTAATTCCTTTAAATCTGAACTGGAACGATTGTAATGCTAGGTTACGTAGTGGATAGGCAATAGCTGTAGAAACGTGTTACAAGCTGGTGCCCAGTACAAAACAGTGTGAGGATAAAATAACTGCTTTACTTCCTTTAAATCAGTACTGGAACGATTGTAATGCTAGGTTACGTAGTGGATAGGCAATAACTCTAGTAACGCGTTACACGCTGGTGCACAGTACAATACAGTGTTAGGATAAAATAACTGCTTTACTTTCTTTATATCAGTACTGGAACGAGTGTAATGCTAGGTTACGTAGTGGATAGGCAATAACTCTAGTAATGAGTTACATGCTGGTGCACAGTCCAAAGCAGTGTGAGGATGTAATAACTACTTTACTTCCTTCAAATCAGTACTGGAACGATTGCAATGCTAGGTTACGAAGTGGATAGGCAATTACTCTAGTAACGTGTTACATGCTGGTGCACAGTAGAAGGTAGTGTGAGGATAAAATAACTGCTTTACTTCCTTTAAATCAGTACTGCAACGATTGTAATGCTAGGTTACGTAGTGGATAGGCAATAACTCTTTTTGCGTGGTACATGCTGGTGCACAATAGAAGGCAGTGTGAGGATAATATAACGGCTTTACTTCCTTTAAGTCAGTACTGGAACGATTGTAATGCTAGGTTACGTAGTGGATAGGCGATAACTCTAGTAGCGTGTTACATGCTGGTGCACAGTAGAAGGCAGTGTGAGGATAAAATAACTGCATTACTTCCTTTATATCAGTACTGGAACGAATGTAATGCTAGGTTACGTAGTGGATAGGCAATAACGGTAGTAATGTGTTACAAGCTGGTGCACAGTACAAGGCAGTGTGAGGATAAATAACTGCTTTACTTCCTTTATATCAGTACTGGAACGAGTGTAATGCTAGGTTACGTAGTGGATAGGCCATAACTCTAGTAACGTGTTACATGCTGGTGCACATTCAAAAGCAGTGTAAGGATATAATAACTAATTTACTTCCTGTAAAACAGTACTGGAACGATTGTAATGCTAGGTTACATAGTTGATAGGCAATAACTGTAGTAACGTGTTACAAGCTGGTGGACATTAGAAGGCGGTGTGAAAATATAATAACGGCATTACTTCCTTTAAATCAGTACTGGAATGATTGTAATGCTAGGTTACGTAGTGGATAGGCAATACCTCTAGTAACGTGTTACATGCTGGTGCACAGTAGAAGGCAGTGTGAGGATAATATAACGGCTTTACTTCCTTTAAATCAGTACTGGAACGATGGTAATGCTAGGTTACGTAGTGGATAGGCAATAACTTTAGTAACGTGTTACATGCTGGTGCACAGTAAAAGGCAGTGTGAGGATAAAATAACTGATTTATTACCTCTAAATCATTACTGGGACGAGTGTAATGCTAGGTTACGTTGTGGATAGGCAATAACGGTAGTAACGTGTTACAAGCTGGTGCATAGTACAAGGCAGTGTGAAGATAAATAACTGCTTTAATTCCTTTTAATCAGTACTGGGACGATTGTAATGCTACGTTACGTAGTGGATAGGCAATAACTCTAGTAACGTGTTACATGCTGGTGCACAGTAGAAGGCAGTGTGATGGTAAAATAACTGCTTTAATTCCTTTAAATAATTACTGGAACGAGTGTAATGCTAGGTTACGTTGTGGATAAGCAATAACGGTAGTAACATGCTACAAGCTGGTGCACAGTACAAAGGAGGTGTGAGGATAAAATGACTGCGTTACTTCCTGTAGATCAGTATAGGGACTAGTGTTATGCTAGGTTACGTTGTAGTTAGGCAAAACTTCTAATAACTTGTTACCTGACTGTGTATAGTACATGGAAGTGTGTGGTAAAGATTACTGCGTTACTTCCTTTAGATCAGTACTGGAAGGAATGTAATGCTAGGTTACATATTGCATAGGCAATACCGCTAGCATTGTTTAACATGCTCTTGCACAGTACAAGGAATTGTGAGGATAAAATGACTGCGTTACTTTCTTTATGACAGTAAAGAGACGAGTGTAAAACTAGGTTATGTAGTGGATAGGCAATACCGCTAGTAACGTGTTACATGCTGGTGCACAGTACAAGGCAGTGTGAGGATAAAATAACGGCATTACTTCCTTTATATCAGTACTGGAACGATTGTAATGCTAGGTTACGTAGTGGATAGGCAATAACTCTAGTAACGTGTTACATGCTGGTGCACAGTCCAAAGCAGTGTGAGGATATAATAACTACATTACGTCCTTTAAATAAGTACTGGAACGACCGTAATGCTAGGTTACGTAGTGTATAGGCCATAACTTTAGTAACGTGTTACATGTTGTTGCACAGTAGAAGGTAGTGTGAGGATGAAACAACTCCTTTAATTAATTTAAATCAGAACTGGAACGACTGTAATGCTAGGTTACGTAGTGGATAGGCAATAACGGTAGTAACGTGTTACAAGCTGGTGGACAGTAGAAGGCAGTGTGAGGATAAAATAACTGCTTTACTTCCTTTAAATCAGTACTGGAACGAGTGTAATGCTAGGTTACGTTGTGGATACGCAATAACGATAGTAACGTGTTACGGGCTGGTGCACATTCCAAAGCAGTGTGAGGATGTAATAACTAATTTACTTCCTTTAAATCAGTACTGGAACGATTGTAATGCTAGGTTACGTAGTGGATAGGCAATAACTCTAGTAACGTGTTACATGCTGGTGCACAGTCCAAAGCAGTGTGAGGATGTAATAACTACTTTACGTCCTTTAAATCAGTACTGAAACGACTGTAATGCTAGGTTACGTAGTGGATAGGCAATAACTCTAGTAACGTGTTACATGCTGGTGCACAGTATAAGGCAGTGTGAGGATAAAATAACTCTATTAATTCATTTAAATCAGAACTGCAACGATTGTAATGCTAGGTTACGTAGTTGATAGGCAATAACTCTAGTAACGTAGTACATGCTGGTGCACAATAGAAGGCAGTGTGAGGATAATATAACGGCTTTACTTCCGTTAAATCAGTACTTGAACGATTGTAATGCTAGGTTACGTAGTGGATAGGCAATAACTCTAGTAACGTGTTACATGCTGGTGCACAGTAGAAGGCAGTGTGAGGGTAAAAAAAATGCTTTACTCCTTAAAATCAGTACTGGAACGATTGTAATGCTAGGTTACGTAGTAGATAGGCAATAACTCTAGTAACGTGTTACATGCTGGTGCACAGTAGAAGGCAGTGTGAGGGTAAACTAACTGCGTTAATTCTTTTAAATCATTAATGGATCGAGTGTAATGTTAGATTACGTTGTGGATAGGCAATAACGTAGTAACGTGTTACAAGCTGGTGCTCAGTCCAAAGCAGTGTGGGGATGTAATAATTACTTTACTTCCTTTAAATCACTACTGGAACGATTGTAATGCTAGGTTACGTAGTGGATAGGTAATAACTATAGTAACGTGTTACAAGCTGGTGCACAGTACAAGGCAGTGTGAGGATGTAATAACTACTTTACTTCCTTTAAATAAGTACTGGAAAAATTGTAATGCTAGGTTACGTAGTGGATAGGCAATAACTCTAGTAACGTGTTACATGCTGGTGCACAGTAGAAGGCAGTGTGAGGATAAAATAACTGCTTTACTTCCTTGAAATCAGTACTGGAACGATTGTAATGCTAGGTTACGTAGTGGATAGGCAATAACTCTAGTAACGTGTTACATGCTGGTGCACAGACCAAAGCAGTGTGAGAATGTAATAACTACTTTACTTCCTTTAAATCAGTACTCGAACGAGTGTAATGCTAGGTTACGTTGTGTATTGGCAATAACGGTAGTAACGTGTTACACGCTGGTGCACAGTAGAAAGCAGTGTGAAGATAAAATACCTGCTTTAATTCCTTTAAATCAGTACTGGAACGATTGTAATGCTAGGTTACGTAGTGGATAGGCAATAACTCTAATAACGTGTTACTTGCTGGAGCACAGTAGAAGGCAGTGTGAGGATAAAATAACTGCTTTAATTCCTTTAAATCATTACTGGAACGATTGTAATGATAGGTTACGTAGTGGATAGGCAATAACTCTAGTAACGTGTTACATGCTGGTGCACAGTAGAAGGCAGTGTGAGGATAAAATAACTACTTTACTTCCTTTAAATCAGTACTGGAACGATTGTAATGCTAGGTTACGTAGTGGTTAGGCAATAACTCTATTAACGTGTTACATGCTGGTGCACAGTAAAAGGCAGTGTGAGGTTAAAATAACTGCTTTAATTCCTTTAAATCATTACTGGAACGATTGTAATACTAGGTTACGTTGTGGATAGGCAAAAACTCTAGTATCGTGTTACATGCTGGTGCACAGTACAAGGCAGTGTGGGGATGTAATAACTACTTTACTTCCTTTAAATCACTACTGGAACGATTTTAGTGCTAGGTTACGTAGTGGATAGGCAATAACTATAGTAACGTGTTACATGCTGGTGCACATTCCAAAGCAGTGTGGGGATGTAATAACTACTTTACTTCCTTTAAAGCACTACTGGAACGATTGTAATGCTAGGTTACGTAGTGGATAGGCAATAACTCTAGGAAAGTGTTACACGCTGGTGCACAGTACAAGGCAGTGTGAGGATTTAATAACTACATAACTTCCTTTAAATCAGTACTGGAACGACTGTAATGCTAGGTTACGTAGTGGATAGGCAATAACTCTAGTAACGTGTTACATGCTGGTGCACAGTAAAAGGCAGTATGAGGATAAAATAACTGCTTTACATCCTTTAAATCAGTACTGGAACGATTGTAATGCTAGGTTACGTAGTGGATAGGCAAAAACTCTAGTAATGAGTTACATGCTGGTGCACAGTCCAAAGCAGTGTGAGGATGTAATAACTACTTTACTTCCTTCAAATCAGTACTGGAACGATTGTAATGCTAGGTTACGTAGTGGATAGGCAATTACTCTAGTAACGTGTTACATGCTGGTGCACAGTAGAAGGTAGTGTGAGGATAAAATAACTCCTTTAATTCCTTTAAATCAGAACTGGAACGATTGTAATGCTAGGTTACGTAGTGCGTAGGCCATAACGGTAGTAACGTGTTACAAGCTGGTGCACAGTAGAAGGCAGTGTGAGGATAAAATAACAGCTTTACTTCCTTTAAATCAGTACTGGAACGATTGTAATGCTAGGTTACGTAGTGGATAGGCAATAACTCTTTTTGCGTGGTACATGCTGGTGCACAATAGAAGGCAGTGTGAGGATAATATAACGGCTTTACTTCCTTTAAATCAGTACTGGAACGATTGTAATGCTAGGTTACGTAGTGGATAGGCGATAACTCTAGTAGCGTGTTACATGCTGGTGCACAGTAAAAGGCAGTGTGAGGATAAAATAACTGCATTACTTCCTTTATATCAGTACTGGAACGAATGTAATGCTAGGTTACGTAGTGGATAGGCAATAACGGTTTTAACGTGTTACAAGCTGGTGCACAGTACAAGGCAGTGTGAGGATGTAATAACTACATTACGTAATTTAAATAAGTACTGGAACGACTGTATTGCTAGGTTACGTAGTGGATAGGCCATAACTCTAGTAACGTGTTACATGCTGGTGCACAGTAGAAGGTAGTGTGAGGATGAAATAACTCCTTTAATTCCTTTAAATCAGAACTGGAACGACTTTAATGCTAGGTTACGTAGTGGATAGGCAATAACTGTAGTAACGTGTTACAAGCTGGTGGACATTAGAAGGCAGTGTGAAAGTATAATAACGGCTGTACTTCCTTTAAATCAGTACTGGAATGATTGTAATGCTAGGTTACGTAGTGGATAGGCAATACCTCTAGTAACGTGGTACATGCTGGTGCACAATAGAAGGCAGTGTGAGGATAATATAACGGATTTACTTCCTTTAAATCAGTACTGGAACGATTGTAATGCTAGGTTACGTAGTGGATAGGCAATAACTTTAGTAACGTGTTACATGCTGGTGCACAGTAGATGGCAGTGTGAGGATAATATAACGACTTTACTTACTTTAAATCAGTACTGGAACGATTGTAATGCTACGTTACGTAGTGGATAGGCAATAACTCTAGTAACGTGTTACATGCTGGTGCACAGTAGAAGGCATTGTGATGGTAAAATAACTGCTTTAATTCCTTTAAATAATTACTGGAACGAGTGTAATGCTAGGTTACGTTGTGGATAAGCAATAACGGCAGTAACGTGCTACAAGCTGGTGCACAGTACAAAGGAGGTGTGAGGATAAAATGACTGCGTTACTTCCTGTAGATCAGTATAGGGACTAGTGTTATGCTAGGTTACGTTGTGGTTAGGCAATACTTCTAATAACGTGTTACCTGACTGTGTATAGTACATGGAAGTGTGAGGAAAAGATTACTGCGTTACTTCCTTTAGATCAGTACTGGAAGGAATGTAATGCTAGGTTACATATTGGAGAGGCAATACCGCTAGCATTGCTTAACATGCTTTTGCACAGTACAAGGAAGTGTGAAGATAAAATGACTGCGTTACTTTCTTTATGACAGTAAAGGGACGAGTGTAAGGCTAGGTTATGTAGGGCATAGGCAATACCGCTAGTAACGTTTTACATTCTCTTGCTCAGTACAAGGAAGTGTGAGAATAAAATGACTGCGTTACGTTCTTTATGACAGTATAAGGACGAGTGTGAGGCTAGGTTATGTAGTGGATAGACAATACCGTTTGTAACGTTTTACATGATTCTGCACAGTACAAGGAATTGTGAGGATAAAATGACTGCGTTACTTTCTTTATGACAGTAAGGAGACGTGTGTAAGACTAGGTTATGTAGTGGATAGGCAATACCGCTAGTAACGTGTTACATGCTGGTGCACAGTACAAGGCAGTGTGAGGATAAAATAACTGCATTACTTCCTTTATATCAGTACTGGAACGAGCGTAATGCTAGGTTACGTAGTGGATAGGCCATAACTCTAGTAACGTGTTACATGTTGGTGCACAGTAGAAGGTAGTGTGAGGATGAAATAACTCCTTTAATTCCTTTAAATCAGAACTGGAACGACTGTAATGCTAGGTTACGTAGTGGATAGGCAATAACAGTAGTAACGTGTTACAAGCTGGTGGACAGTAGAAGGCAGTGTGAGGATAAAATAACTGCTTTACTTCCTTTAAATCAGTACTGGAACGAGTGTAATGCTAGGTTACGTTGTGGATACGCAATAAGGATAGTGACGTGTTATATGCTGGTGCACAGACCAAAGCAGTGTGAATATAAAATACCTGCTTTAATTGCTTTAAATCAGTACTGGAACGATTGTAATGATAGGTTACGTAGTGGATAGGCAATAACTCTAGTAACGTGATACATGCTGGTGCACAGTAGAAGGCAGTGTGAGGATAAAATAACTGCTTTATTCTTTTAAATCATTACTGGAACGAGTGTAATGCTAGATTACGTTGTGGATAGGCAATAACGGTAGTAACGAGTTACATGCTGATGCACAGTAGAAGGCAGTGTGAAGATAATATAACGGCCTTACTTCCTTTAAATCAATACTGGAACGATTGTAATGCTAGGTTACGTTTTGGATAGGCAATAACGATAGTAACGTGTTACAAGCTGGTGCACAGTACAAAGGAGGTGTGAGGATAAAAAGACTGCCGTACTTCCTGTAGATCAGTATAGGGACTAGTGTTATGCTAGGTTACGTTGTGGTTAGGCAATACTTCTAATAACGTGTTACCTGATTGTGTATAGTACATGGAAGTGTGAGGTAAAGATTACTGCGTTACTTCCTTTACATCAGTACTGGAAGGAATGTAATGCTAGTTTACATATTGGATAGGCAATACCGCTAGCATTGTTTTACATGCTCTTGCACAGTAGAAGGCAGTGTGAGGATAAAATAACTGCTTTATTCTTTTAAATCATTACTGGAACGAGTGTAATGCTAGATTACGTTGTGGATAGGCAATAACGGTAGTAACGAGTTACATGCTGATGCACAGTAGAAGGCAGTGTGAGGATAATATAACGGCCTTACTTCCTTTAAATAAATACTGGAACGATTGTAATGCTAGGTTACGTTGTGGATAGGCAATAACGATAGTAACGTGTTACAAGCTGGTGCACAGTACAAAGGAGGTGTGAGGATAAAATGACTGCGTTACTTCCTGTAGATCAGTATAGGGACTAGTGTTGTGCTAGGTTACGTTGTGGTTAGGCAATACTTCTAATAACGTGTTACCTGATTGTGTATAGTACATGGAAGTGTGAGGTAAAGATTACTGCGTTACTTCCTTTACATCAGTACTGGAAGGAATGTAATGCTAGTTTACATATTGGATAGGCAATACCGCTAGCATTGTTTTACATGCTCTTGCACAGTACAAGGAAGTGTGAGGATAAAATTACTGCGTTACTTTTTTTATGACAGTAAAGGGACGAGTGTAAGGCTAGGTTATGTAGTGCATAGGCAATACCGCTAGTAACGTTTTACATGCTCTTGCACAGTACAAGGAAGTGTGAGGATAAAATGACTGCGTTACTTTCTTTATGACAGTATAAGGACGAGTGGAAGGCTAGGCTATGTAGTGGATAGGCAATACAGCTAGTAATGTGTTACATGCTGGTGCACAGTACCAGGCAGTGTGAGGATAAAATACCTGCTTTAATTCCTTTAAATCATTACTGGAACGAGTGTAATGCTAGGTTACGTAGTGGATAGGCAATAACGGTAGTCACGTGTTACAAGTGGTGCACAATACAAGGCAGTGTGAGGATAAAATAACTGCTTTACTTCCTTTATATCAGTACTGGAACGGGTGTAATACTAGGTTACGTAGTGGATAGGCAATAACTCTAGTAGCGTGTTATATGCTGGTGCACCGTAGAAGGCAGTGTGAGGATAAATAACCGTTTTACTTCCTTAAAGTCAGTACTGGAACGATTGTAATGCTAGGTTACGTAGTGGATAGGCAATAACTCTAGTAACGTGTTACATGCTGGTGCACAGTCCAAAGCAGTGTGAGGATGTATTAACTACATTACGTCCTTTAAATCAGTACTGGAACGACCGTAATGCTAGGTTACGTAGTGGATAGGCAAATCCTCTAGTAACGTGTTACATGCTGGTGCACAGTAGAAGGTAGTGTGAGGATGAAATAACTCCTTTAATTCCTTTAAATCAGAACTGGAACGATTGTAATGCTAGGTTACGTAGTGGATAGACAATAACGGTAGTAACGTGTTACAAGCTGGTGGACAGTAGAAGGCAGTGTGAAAATAAAATAACTGCTTTAATTCCTTTAAATCAGTACTGGAACGATTGTAATGCTAGGTTACGTAGTGGATAGGCAATAACTCTAGTAACGTGTTACACGCTGGTGCACAGTACAAGGCAGTGTGAGGGTATAATATCTGCTTTAATTCCTTTAAATCATTACTGGAACTAGGGTAATGCTAGATTACGTTGTGGATAGGCAATAACTGTAGTAACGAGTTACATGCTGATGCACAGTAGAATGCAGTGTGAGGATAATATAACGGCTTTACTTCCTTTAAATCAGTACTGGAACGATTGTAATGCTATGTTACGTAGTGGATAGGCAATAACTCTAGTAACGTGGTACATGCTGGTGCACAATAGAAGGCAGTGTGAGGATAATATAACGGCTTTACTTCCTTTAAATCAGTACTGGAACGATTGTAATGCTAGGTTACGTAGTGGATAGGCAATAACTCTAGTAACGTGTTACATGCTGGTCCACAGTCCAAAGCAGTGTGAGGATGTAATA
Organism: Prosapia bicincta; assembly: GCA_036971475.1. Taxonomy (NCBI): domain Eukaryota; kingdom Metazoa; phylum Arthropoda; class Insecta; order Hemiptera; family Cercopidae; genus Prosapia; species Prosapia bicincta. The sequence goes on along the minus strand of JBAIZL010000001.1, from coordinate 257,056,526 downwards.
ACTACTTTACTTCTTTCAAATCAGTACTGGAACGATTGTAATGCTAGGTTACGTGGTGGATAGGCAATGGCTCTAGCAACGTGTTACATGCTGGTGCACAGTAGAAGGCAGTGTGAGGATAATGTGACGGCTTCACTTCCTTTAAATCAGTACTGGAACGATTGTAATGCTAGGTTACGTAGTGGATAGGCAATAACTCTAGTAACGTGGTACATGCTGGTGCACAATAGAAGGCAGTGTGAGGATAATATAACGGCTTTACTTCCTTTAAATCAGTACTGGAACGATTGTAATGCTAGGTTACGTAGTGGATATGCAATAACTCTAGTAACGTGTTACATGCTGCTGCACAGTAGAAGGCAGTGTGAGGATAATATAACGGCTTTACTTCCTTTAAATCAGTACTGGAACGATTGTAATGATAGGTTACGTAGTGGATAGGCAATAACTCTAGTAACGTGGTACATGCTGGTGCACAATAGAATTCAGTGTGAGGATAATATAACGGCTTTACTTCCTTTAAATCAGTACTGGAACGATTGTAATGCTACGTTACGTAGTGGATAGGCAATAACTCTAGTAACGTGTTACATGCTGGTGCACAGTAGAAGGCAGTGTGATGGTAAAATAACTGCTTTAATTCCTTTAAATAATTACTGGAACGAGTGTAATGCTAGGTTACGTAGTGGATAGGCAATAACTCTAGTAACGTGTTACATGCTGGTCCACAGTCCAAAGCAGTGTGAGGATGTAATAACTACTTTACTTCTTTCAAATCAGTACTGGAACGATTGTAATGCTAGGTTACGTGGTGGATAGGCAATGGCTCTAGCAACGTGTTACATGCTGGTGCACAGTAGAAGGCAGTGTGAGGATAATGTGACGGCTTCACTTCCTTTAAATCAGTACTGGAACGATTGTAATGCTAGGTTACGTAGTGGATAGGCAATAACTCTAGTAACGTGGTACATGCTGGTGCACAATAGAAGGCAGTGTGAGGATAATATAACGGCTTTACTTCCTTTAAATCAGTACTGGAACGATTGTAATGCTAGGTTACGTAGTGGATATGCAATAACTCTAGTAACGTGTTACATGCTGCTGCACAGTAGAAGGCAGTGTGAGGATAATATAACGGCTTTACTTCCTTTAAATCAGTACTGGAACGATTGTAATGACAGGTTACGTAGTGGATAGGCAATAACTCTAGTAACGTGGTACATGCTGGTGCACAATAGAATTCAGTGTGAGGATAATATAACGGCTTTACTTCCTTTAAATCAGTACTGGAACGATTGTAATGCTACGTTACGTAGTGGATAGGCAATAACTCTAGTAACGTGTTACATGCTGGTGCACAGTAGAAGGCAGTGTGATGGTAAAATAACTGCTTTAATTCCTTTAAATAATTACTGGAACGAGTGTAATGCTAGGTTACGTTGTGGATAAGCAATAACGGCAGTAACGTGCTACAAGCTGGTACAAAGGAGGTGTGAGGATAAAATGACTTCGTTACTTCCTGTAGATCAGTATAGGGACTAGTGTTATGCTAGGTTATGTTGTGGTTAGGCAATACTTCTAATAACGTGTTACCTGATTGTGTATAGTACATGGAAGTGTGAGGTAAAGATTACTGCGTTACTTCCTTTAGATCAGTACTGGAAGGAATGTAATGCTAGGTTACATATTGGATTGGCAATACCGCTAGCATTGTTTTACATGCTCCTGCACAGTACAAGGAAGTGTGAGGATAAAATGACTGCGTTACTTTCTTTATGACAGTAAAGGGACGAGTGTAAGGCTAGGTTATGTAGTGCATAGGCAATACCGCTAGTAACGTTTATATTCTCTTGCACAGTACAAGGAAGTGTGAGGATAAAATGACTGCGTTACTTTCTTTATGACAGTATAAGGACGAGTGTAAGGCTAGGTTATGTAGTGGATAGGCAATACCGCTTGTAACGTTTTACATGATTCTGCACAGTACAAGGAATTGTGAGGATAAAATGACTGCGTTACTTTCTTTTTGACAGTAAAGGGACGAGTGTAAGACTAGGTTATGTAGTGGATCGGCAATACCGCTAGTAACGTTTTACATGCTCTTGCACTGTACAAGGAAGTGTGAGGATAAAATGACTGCGTTACTTTCTTTATGACAGTATAAGGACGAGAGTAAGGCTAGGCTATGTAGTGGATAGGCAATACCGCTAGTAACGTGTTACATGCTGGTGCACAGTACAAGGCAGTGTGAGGATAAAATACCTGCTTTAATTCCTTTAAATCATTACTGGAACGAGTGTAATGCTAGGTTACGTAGTGGATAGGCAATAACTCTAGTAACGTGTCACATGCTGGTGCACAGTAGAAGGCAGTGTGAGGATAATATAACGGCTTTACTTCCTTTAAATCAGTACTGGAACGATTGTAATGCTAGGTTACGTAGTGGATAGGCAGTAACTCTAGTAACGTGGTACATACTGGTGCACAATAGAAGGCAGTGTGAGGATCATATAACGGCTTTACTTCCTTTAAATCAGTACGGGAACGATTGTAATGCTAGGTTACGTAGTGGATAGGCAATAACTCTAGTAGCGTGTTACATGCTGGTGCACAGTAGAAGGCTTTGTGAGGATAAAATAACTCCTTTAATTCCTTTAAATCAGAACTGCAACGATTGTAATGCTAGGTTACGTAGTGGATAGGCAATAACGGTAGTAACGTGTTACAAGTTGGCGCACAGTAGAACTCAGTGTGAGGATAAAATAACTGCTTTACTTCCTTTAAATCAGTACTGGAACGATGGTAATGCTAGGTTACGTAGTGGATAGGCAATAACTCTAGTAACGCATTACACGCTGGTGCACAGAACAATACAGTGTTAGGATAAAATAACTACTTTAATTCCTTTATATCAGTACTGGAACGAGTGTAATGCTAGGTTACGTAGTGGATAGGCAATAACTCTAGTAACGTGTTACATGCTGGTGCACAGTCCAAAGCAGTGTGTGGATGTAATAACTAATTTACTCCCTTTAAATCAGTACTGGAACGATTGTGATGCTACGTTACGTAGTGGTTAGGCAATAACTCTAGTAACGTGTTACATGCTGGTGCACAGTCCAAGGCAGTGTGAGGATGTAATAACTACTTTACTTCCTTTTAATCAGTACTGGAACGATTGTAATGCTAGGTTACGTAGTGGATAGGCAATTACTCTAGAAACGTGTTACATGCTGGTGCACAGTAGAAGGCAGTGTAAGGATATAATACCTGCTTTAATTCCTTTAAATCAGTACTGGAACGATTGTAATGATGGGTTACGTAGTGGATAGGCAATAACTCTAGTAACGTGGTACATGCTGGTGCACAATAGAAGGCAGTGTGAGGATAATATATCGTCTTTACTTCCTTTAAATTAGTACTGGAACGATTGTAATGCTAGGTTACGTAGTGGATAGGCAATAACTCTTTTAACGTGGTACATGCTGCTGCACAATAGAAGGCAGTGTGAGGATAATATAACGGCTTTACTTCCTTTAAATCAGTACTGGAACGATTGTAATGCTAGGTTAAGTAGTGGATAGGCAATAACTCTAGTAACGTGTTACCTGCTGGTGCACATTAGAAGGCAGTATGAGTATAAAATAATTGCTTTACTTCCTTTAAATCAGTACTGGAACGATTGTAGTGCTAGGTTACGTAGTGGATATTCAATAACTTTAGTCATGTGTTACATGCTGGTGCACAGTCGAAAGCAGTGTGAGAATGTAATAACTACTTTACTTCCTTCAAATCAGTACTGGAACGATTGTAATGCTAGGTTACGTAGTGGATGGGCACTTGCTCTAGTAACGTGTTACATGCTGGTGCACAGTAGAAGGCAGTGTGAGGATAAAATAACTGCTTTAATTCCTTTAAATCAGTACTGGAACGACTGTAATGCTAGGTTACGTAGTGGATAGGCAATAACTCTAGTAACGTATTACATGGTGGTGCACAGTAGAAGGCAGTGTGACGATAAAACAGCTGCTTTACTTCCTTTAAATCAGTACTGGAACGATTGTAATGATAGGTTACGTAGTGGTTAGGCAATAACTCTAGTAACGTGTTACATGCTGGTGCACATTCCAAAGCAGTGTGAGGATGTAATAACTAATTTACTTCCTTTAAATCAGTACTGGAACGATTGTAATGCTAGGTTACATAGTGGATAGGCAATAACTCTAGTAACGTGTTACATGCTGGTGCATTGTAGAAATAAGTGTGAGGATAAAATAACTGCTTCACTTCCTTTAAATCAAAACTGGAGCGATTGTAATACTAGGTTACGTAGTGGATAGGCAATAACTCTAGTAACGCATTACACGCTGGTGCACAGTACAATACAGTGTAAGGATAAAATAACTGCTTTACTTCCTTTATATCAGTACTGGAACGAGTGTAATGCTAGGTTACGTAGTGGATAGGCAATAACTCTAGTAACGTGTTACATGCTGGTGCACAGGAGAAGGCAGCGTGAGGATCAAATAACGGCTTTACTCCCTTTAAATCAGTACTGGAACGATTGTAATGCTAGGTTACGTAGTGGATAGGCAATAACTCTAGTAACGTGGTACATGCTGGTGCACAATTGAAAGCAGTGTGAGGATAATATAACGGCTTTACTTCCTATAAATCAGTACTGGAACGATTGTAATGCTAGGATACGTAGTGGATAGGCAATAACTCTAGTAACGTGGTACATGCTGGTGCACAATAGAAGGCAGTATGAGGATAATATAACGGCTTTACTTCCTTTAAATCAGTACTGGAACGATTGTAATGCTAGGTTACGTAGTGGATAGGCAATAACTCTAGTAACGTGTTACATGCTGGTGCACATTCCAAAGCAGTGTGAGGATGTAATATCTAATTTACTTCCTTTAAATCAGAACTGGAAAGATAGTAATGCTAGTTTACGTAGTGGATAGGCAATAACGGTAGTAACGTGTTACAAGCTGGTGCACAGAAGAAGGCAGTGAGAGGATAACTGCTATACTTCATTATATCAAAACTGGAACGATTGTAATGCTAGGTTACGTAGTGGATAGGCAATAACTCTAGTAACGCATTACACGCTGGTGTACAGTACAATACAGTGTTAGGATAAAATACCTGCTTTACTTCCTTTATATCAGTACTGGAACGAGTGTAATGCTAGGTTACGTTGTGGATAGGCAATAACTGTAGTAACGTGATACATGCTGGTGCACAGTGCAAAGCAGTGTGAGGATGTAATAACTAATTTATCTCCTTAAAATCAGTACTGGAACGATTGTAATGCTACGTTACGTAGTGGTTAGGCAATAACTCTAGTAACGTGTTACATGCTGGTGCACAGTCCAAAGCAGTGTGAGGATGTAATAACTACTTTACTTCCTTTAAATCAGTATTGGAACGATTGTAATGCTAGGTTACGTAGTGGATAAGCAATAACTCTAGTAACGTGTTACATGCTGGTGTACAGTAGAAGGCAGTATGAGGATAAAATAACTGCTTTACTTCCTTTAAATCAGTACTGGAACGATTGTAGTGCTAGGTTACGTAGTTGATATTCAATAACTCTAGTAATGTGTTACATGCTGGTGCACAGTCCAAAGCAGTATGAGGATGTAATAACTACTTTACTCCCTTCAAATCAGTACTGGAACGATTGTAATGCTAGGTTACGTAGTGAATAGGCAATAGCTCTAGTAACGTGTTACATGCTGGTGCACAGTAAAAGGCAGTGTGAGGATAAAATAACTGCTTTAATTCCTTTAAATCAGTACTGGAACAATTGTAATGCTGGGTTACGTAGTGGAGAGGCATTTACTCTAGAAACTGTTACATACTGGTGCACAGTAGAAGGCAGTGTTAGGATATAATATCTGCTTTAATTCCTTTAAATCAGTACTGGAACGATTGTAATGCTAGGTTACGTAGTGGATAGGCAATAACTCTAGTAACGTGTTACATGCTGGTGCACATTCCAAAGCAGTGTGAGGATGTAATAACTAATTTACTTCCTTTAAATCAGTACTAGAACGATTGTAATGCTAGGTTACGTAGTGGATAGGCAATAACTCTAGTAACGTGTTACATGCTGGTGCACAGTAGAAGGCAGTGTGAGGATAATATAACGGCTTTACTTCCTTTAAATCAGTACTGGAACGATTGTAATGCTAGGTTACGTAGTGGATAGGCAATAACTCTAGTAATGTGGTACATGCTGGTGCACATTCCAAAGCAGTGTGAGGATGTAATATCTAATTTACTTCCTTTAAATCAGAACTGGAACGATAGTAATGCTAGTTTACGTAGTGGATATTCAATAACGGTAGTAACGTGTTACAAGCTGGTGCACAGTAGAAGGCAGTGTGAGGATAAAATAACTGCTTTACTTCCTTTAAATCAAAACTGGAACGATTGTAATGCTAGGTTACGTAGTGGATAGGCAATAACTCTAGTAACGCATTACACGCTGGTGTACAGTACAATACAGTGTTAGGATAAAATAACTGCTTTACGTCCTTTATATCAGTACTGGAAGGAGTGTAATGCTAGGTTACGTAGTGGATAGGCAATAACTGTAGTAACGTGTTACATGCTGGTGCACAGTGCAAAGCAGTGTGAGGATGTAATAACGAATTTACTTAATTAAAATCAGTACTGGAACGATTGTAATGCTACGTTACGTAGTGGTTAGGCAATAACTCTAGTAACATGTTATATGCTGGGGCACAGTCCAAAGCAGTGTGAGGATGTAATAACTACTTTACTTCCTTTAAATCAGTACTTTAGCGATTGTAATGCTAGGTTACGTAGTGGATAGGCAATAACTCTAGTAACGTGTTACATGCTGGTGTACATTCCAAAGCAGTGTGAGGATGTAATAACTAATTTACTTCCTTTAAATCAGTACTGGAACGATTGTAATGCTAGGTTACGTAGTGGATAGGCAATAACTCTAGTAACGTGTTACAAGCTGGTGCACATAACAAGGCAGTGTTAGGATAAAATAACTGCTTTACTTCCTTTATATCAGTACTGGAACGAGTGTAATGCTAGGTTACGTAGTGGATAGGCAATAACTCTCGTAACGTGTTACATGCTGGTGTACATTCCAAAGCAGTGTGAGGATGTAATACCTAATTTACTTCCTTTAAATCAGTACTGGAAGGAATGTAATGCTAGGTTACGTAGTGGATAGACAATAACTCTAGTAACGTGTTACATGCTGGTGCACAGTAGAATTCAGTGTGAGGATAAAATAACTCCTTTAATTCCTGTAAATGAGAACTGGAACGATTGTAATGCTAGGTTACGTAGTGGATAGGCAATAACTCTAGTAACGTGTTACTAGATGGTGCACAGCCTAAAGCAGTGTGAGGATGTAATAGCTACATTACTTCCTTTCAATCAGTACTCTAACGATTGTAATGCTAGGTTACGTAGTGGATAGGCAATAACTCTAGTATCGTGTTATACGCTGGTGCACATTACAAGGCAGTGTTAGGATAAAATAACCGCTTTACTTCCTTTAAATCAGTACTGGAACGTTTGTAATGCTAGGTTACGTACTGGATAGGCAATAACTCTAGTAATGTGTTACATTCTGGAGCACAGTCCAAAGCAGTTTGAGGATGTAATAACTACTTTACTTCCTTTAAATTAGTACTTGAACGATTGTAATGCTAGGTTACGTAGTGGATAGACAATAACTCTAGTAACGTGTTACACGCTGGTGCACATTACAAGGCAGTGTTAGGATAAAATAACTGCTTTACTTCCTTTATATCAGTACTGGAACGAGTGTATTGCTAGGTTACGTAGTGGATAGCCAATAACTCTAGTAACGTGTTACATGCTGGTGCACAGTAGAAGGCAGTGTGAGGATAAAATAACTCCTTTAATTCCTGTAAATCAGTACTGGAACGATTGTAATGCTAGGTTACGTAGTGGATAAGCAATAACTCTAGAAACGTGTTATTTGCTGGTGCACAGTAGAAGGAAGTGTGTGGATAGAATAACTGCTTTAATTCCTTTAAATCATTACTCGAACGAGTGTAATGCTAGGTTACGTAGTGGATAGGCAATAACTCTAGTAACGTGTTACATGCTGGTGTACAGTAGAAAGCAGTGTGAGGATAAAATAACGCTTAAATTCATTTAAATCAGTACTGGAACGATTGTAATGCTTGCTTACGTAGTGGATAGGCAATAACTCTAGTAAAGTGTTACATGCTGGTGTACAGTAGAAGGCATTGTGAGGATAGAATAACTGCTTTAATTCCTTTAAATCATTACTCGAACGAGTGTAATGCTAGGTTACGTAGTGGATAGGCAATAACTCTAGTAACGTGTTACATGCTGGTGTACAGTAGAAAGCAGTGTGAGGATAAAATAACGCTTAAATTCATTTAAATCTGTACTGGAACGATTGTAATGCTAGGTTACGTAGTGGATAGGCAATAACTCTAGTAACGTGTTACATGCTGTTGTACAGTAGAAGGCAGTGTGATGGTAAAATAACTGCTTTAATTCCTTTAAATCATTAATGGAACGTGTGTAATGCTAGGTTACGTTGTGGATAAGCAATAACGGTAGTAACGTGTTACATGCTGATGCACAGTACAAATCAGGTGTGAGGATAATGACTGCGTTACTTCCTGTAGATCAGTATAGGGACTAGTGTTTTGCTAGGTTACGTTGTGATTAGGCAATACTTCTAATAACGTGTTACCTGATTGTGTGTAGATCAGTACTGGAAGTAATGTAATGCTAGGTTACGTTGTGGATAGGCATCAACTCTAGTATCGTGTTACATGCTGGTGCACAGTGGAAGGCAGTGAGAGGGAAAATAACTGCTTTATTTCCTTTAAATCATTACTGGAACGAGTGTAATGCTATAATTCGTTGCGGATAGTCAATTAGTCTAGTAACGTGTTACATGCTGGTGCACAGTACAAGTCAGTGTGAGGATAAAATAACTGCTTTAATTCCTTTAAATCAGTACTGGAACGATTGTAAAGCTAGGTTACGTAGTGGATAGGCAACAACTCTAGTAATGTGTTACATGCTGCTGCACAGTAGAAGGCAGTGTGAGGATAAAATACCTGCTTTAATTCCTTTAAATCAGTACTGGAACGAATGTAATGCTAGGTTACGTTGTGGATAGGCAATAACGGTAGTAACGAGTTACAAGCTGGTGCACAGTATAAGGCAGTGTGAGGATAAAATAACTGCTTTAATTCCTTTAAATCAGTACTGGAACGATTGTAATGCTAGGTTACGTAGTGGATAGGCAATAACTCTTGTAACGTGTTACAAGCTGGTTCACAGTAGAAGGCAGTGTGAGGATAAAATACCCGCTTTAATTCCTTTAAATCAGTACTGGAACGATTGTAATGATAGGTTACGTAGTGGATAGGCAATAACTCTAGTAACGTGTTACAAGTGGTGCACAGTAGAAGTCAGTGTGAGGATAAAATAACTGTTTTAATTAGTTTAAATCAGTACTGAAACGATTGTAATGCTAGGTTAAGTAGTAGATAGGCAATAACTCTTGTAACGTGTTACAAGCTGGTTCACAGTAGAAGGCAGTGTGAGGATAAAATACCCGCTTTAATTCCTTTAAATCAGTACTGGAACGATTGTAATGATAGGTTACGTTGTGGATATGCAACAACGGTAGTAACGTATTACATGCTGGTGCACAGTAGAAGGCAGTGTGAGGATAAAATAACTGCTTTAATTCCTTTAAATCATTACTGGAACCAGTGTAATGATAGGTTACGTTGTGGATATGCAACAACGGTAGTAACGAGTTACCTGCTGGTGCACAGTAGAAGGCAGTGTGAGGGAAAAAACTGCTTTAATTCCTTTAAATCATTACTGGAACGAGTGTAATGCTAGGTTACGTTGTCGATATTCAATAACGGTAGTAACGTGTTACATGCTGGTGCACGGTACAAAGCAGGTGTGAGGATAAAATGACTGCGTTACTTCCTGTAGATCAGTATAGGGGATAAGTGTTATGCTAGGTTACGTTGTGGTTAGGCAATACTTCTATTAACGTGTTACGTGATGCTGTATAGTACATAGAAGTGTGAGGTAAAAATTACTGCGTTACTTCCTTTAGATCAGTACTAGAAGAATGTAATGCTAGGTTACGTATTGGATAAGCAATACCGCTAGCAACGTTTTACATGTTCGTGCACAGTACAAGGAAATGTGAGGATAAAATGACTGCGTTACTCTCTTTATGACAGTATAGGGACGAGTGTAGGGCTAGCTTATGTAGTGGATAGGCAATACTGCTAGTAACATTTTACATGCTCTTGCACAGTACAAGGAAGTGTGAGGATAAAATGACTGCGTTACGTTCTTTATGACAGTATAAGGACGAGTGTAAGGCTAGGTTATGTAGTAGAGAGGCAATACCGCTAGTAAGGTTTTACATGATTCTGCACAGTACAAGGAAGTGTGAAGATAAAATGACTGCGTTACTGTCTTTATGACAGTAAAGGGACGAGTGTAGGGCTAGGTTATGTAGTGGATCGGCAATACCGCTAGTAACATTTTACATGCTCTTGCATAGTACATGGAAGTGTGAGGATAAAATGACTGCGTTACTTTCTTCATGACAGTATAAGGACGAGTGTAAGGCTAGGTTATGTAGTGGATAGGCAATACCACTAGTAACGTGTTACATGCTGGTGCACAGACCAAAGCAGTGTAAGGATGTAATAACTACTTTACTTCCTTTAAATCAGTACTGGAACGATTTTAATGCTAGTTTACGTAGTGGAAAGGCATTAACTCTAGTAACGTGTTACATGCCGGAGCACAGTAGAAGGCAGTGTGAGGATAAAATAACTGCTTTAATTCCTTTAAATCATTACTGGAACGAGTGTAATGATAGGTTACGTAGTGGCTAGGCAATAACTCTAGTAACGTGTTACATGCTGGTGTACAGTAAAAGGCAGCGTGAGGATAAAATAACTGCTTTAATTCCTTTAAATCATTACTGGAACGAGTGTAATGCTAGATTACGTTGTGGATAGGCAATAACTCTAGTAACGTGTTACATGCTGGTGCACATTAAAAGGCAGTGTGAGGATAAAAAAACGGCTTTACTTCCTATAAATCAGTACTGGAACGATTGTAATGCTAGGTTACGTTGTGGTTAGGCAATAACGGTAGTAACGTGTTACATGCTGGTACACAGTAGAAGGCAGTGAAAGGATCAAATTCCTGCTTTAATTCCTTTAAATCAGTACTGGAACGAGTGTAATGCTAGGTTCCTTTGTGGATTGGCAATAACTCTAGTAACGTGTTACATGCTGGTGCACAGTAGAAGACAGCGTGAGGATAAAATACCCGCTTTAAATCCTTTAAATCAGTACTGGAACGATTGTAATGCTAGGTTACGTAGTGGATAGGCAATACCTCTAGTATCGAGTTACATGCTGGTGCACAGTAGAAGGCAGTGTGAGGATAAAATAACTGTTTTAATTCCTTTAAATCAGTACTGGAACGATTGTAATGCTAGGTTAAGTAGTGGATAGGCAATAACGGTAGTAACATGTTACAAGCTCGTGCACAGTACAAGGCAGTGTGAGGATAAAATAATTGCTTTAATTCCTTTAAATCAGTACTGGAACGATTGTAATGCTTGCTTACGTAGTGGATAGGCAATAACTCTAGTAAAGTGTTACATGCTGGTGTACAGTAGAAGGCATTGTGAGGATAAAATAACTGCTTTAATTCCTTTAAATCATTGCTGGAACGAGTGTAATGCTAGATTACGTTGTGGATAGGCAATAACTCTAGTAACGTGTTACATGCTGGTGCACATTAAAAGGCAGTGTGAGGATAAAAAAACGGCTTTACTTCCTATAAATCAGTACTGGAACGATTGTAATGCTAGGTTACGTTGTGGTTAGGCAATAACGGTAGTAACGTATTACAGGCTGGTGCAAAGTAGAAGGCAGTGAGAGGATAAAATACCTGCTTTAATTCCTTTAAATCAGTACTGGAACGAGTGTAATGCTAGGTTACGTAGTGGATAGGCAATGACTCTAGTAACCTGTTACATGCTGGTGCACAGTAGAAAGCAGTATGAGGATAAAATAACCGCTTTAATTCCTTTAAATCATTACTAGAACGAGTGTAATGATAGGTTACGTTGTGTATAGGCAATAACGGTAGTAACATATTACAAGCTCGTGCACAGTACAAGGCAGTGTGAGGATAAAATAATTGCTTTAATTCCTTTAAATCAGTACTGGAACGATTGTAATGCTAGGTTACGTAGTGGATAGGCAATAACGGTAGTGAGGTGTTACATGCTGGTGCACAGTAGAAGGCAGTGTGAGGATAAAATAACTGCTATACTCCCTTTAAATCAGTACTGGAACGATTGTAATGCTTGCTTACGTAGTGGATAGGCAATAACTCTAGTAACGTGTTACATGCTGGTGTACAGTAGAAGGCAGTGTGAGGATAAAATATCTGCTTTAATTCCTTTAAATCATTACTGGAACAAGTGTAATGCTAGGTTACGTTGTGGTTAGGCAATAACTCTAGTAACGTGTTACATGCTGGTGCACAGTAGAAGGCAGTGTTAGGGTAAAATAACTCCTTTAATTCCTTTAAATCATTACTGCAACGAGTGTAATGCTAGATTACGTTGTGGATAGGCGATAACGGTAGTAACGTGTTTCATGCTGGTGCACAGTAGAAAGCAGTGTGAGGATAAAGTAACTGCTTTACTTCCTTTAAATCAGTACTAGAACGATTGTAATGCTAGGTTACGTAGTGGATAGGCAATAACTCTAGTAACGTGTTACAAGCTGGATCACAGTAGAAGGTAGTGTGAGGATAAAATGACTGCTTTAATTCCTTTAAATCAGTATTGGAACGATTGTAATGCTAGGGTACGGAGTGGATAGGCAATAACTCTAGTAACATGTTACATGCTGGTGCACAGTAGAAGGCAGTGTGAGGATAAAATACCTGCTTTAATTCCTTTAAATCAGTACTGGAACGAGTGTAATGCTAGGTTACGTAGTGGATGGGCAATAACTCTAGTAACGTGTTACAAGCTGGATCACAGTAGAAGGTAGTGTGAGGATAAAATGACTGCTTTAATTCCTTTAAATCAGTATTGGAACGATTGTAATGCTAGGGTATGTAGTGGATAGGCAAGTACTCTAGTAACGTGTTACATGCTGGTGCACAGTAGAAGGCAGTGTGAGGATAAAATAACTGCTTTACTTCCTTTAAATCAGTACTGGAACGATTGTAATGCTAGGTTACGTAGTGGATGGGCAATAACTCTAGTAACGTGTTACAAGCTGGATCACAGTAGAAGGTAGTGTGAGGATAAAATGACTGCTTTAATTCCTTTAAATCAGTATTGGAACGATTGTAATGCTAGGGTACGTAGTGGATAGGCAATAACTCTAGTAACATGTTACATGCTGGTGCACAGTAGAAGGCAGTGTGAGGATAAAATACCTGCTTTAATTCCTTTAAATCAGTACTGGAACGAGTGTAATGCTAGGTTGCGTTGTGGATAGGCAATAACGGTAGTAACGTGTTACAAGCTGGTGCACAGAAGAAGGCAGTGTGAGGATAAAATACCTGCTTTAATTAATTTAAATCAGTACTGGTACGAGTGTAATGCTAGGTTACGTTGTGGATAGGCAATAACTCTAGTAACGTGTTACATGCTGATGCACAGTAGAAGGCAGTGTGAGGATAAAATACCCGCTTTAAATCCTATAAATCAGTACTGGAACGATTGTAATGCTAGGTTACGTAGTGGAGAGGCATTTACTCTAGAAACTGTTACATACTGGTGCACAGTAGAAGGCAGTGTTAGGATATAATATCTGCTTTAATTCCTTTAAATCAGTACTGGAACGATTGTAATGCTAGGTTACGTAGTGGATAGGCAATAACTCTAGTAACGTGTTACATGCTGGTGCACATTCCAAAGCAGTGTGAGGATGTAATAACTAATTTACTTCCTTTAAATCAGTACTGGAACGATTGTAATGCTAGGTTACGTAGTGGATAGGCAATAACTCTAGTAACGTGTTACATGCTGGTGCACAGTAGAAGGCAGTGTAAGGATAAAATAACTGCTTTACTTCCTTTAAATCAAAACTGGAACGATTGTAATGCTAGGTTACGTAGTGGATAGGCAATAACTCTAGTAATGTGGTACATGCTGGTGCACATTCCAAAGCAGTGTGAGGATGTAATATCTAATTTACTTCCTTTAAATCAGAACTGGAACGATTGTAATGCTAGTTTACGTAGTGGATATTCAATAACGGTAGTAACGTGTTACAAGCTGGTGCACAGTAGAAGGCAGTGTGAGGATAAAATAACTGCTTTACTTCCTTTAAATCAAAACTGGAACGATTGTAATGCTAGGTTACGTAGTGGATAGGCAATAACTCTAGTAACGCATTACACGCTGGTGTACAGTACAATACAGTGTTAGGATAAAATAACTGCTTTACGTCCTTTATATCAGTACTGGAACGAGTGTAATGCTAGGTTACGTAGTGGATAGGCAATAACTGTAGTAACGTGTTACATGCTGGTGCACAGTGCAAAGCAGTGTGAGGATGTAATAACTAATTTACTTAATTAAAATCAGTACTGGAACGATTGTAATGCTACGTTACGTAGTGGTTAGGCAATAACTCTAGTAACATGTTATATGCTGGGGCACAGTCCAAAGCAGTATGAGGATGTAATAACTACTTTACTTCCTTTAAATCAGTACTTTAGCGATTGTAATGCTAGGTTACGTAGTGGATAGGCAATAACTCTAGTAACGTGTTACATGCTGGTGTACATTCCAAAGCAGTGTGAGGATGTAATAACTAATTTACTTCCTTTAAATCAGTACTGGAACGATTGTAATGCTAGGTTACGTAGTGGATAGGCAATAACTCTAGTAACGTGTTACAAGCTGGTGCACATAACAAGGCAGTGTTAGGATAAAATAACTGCTTTACTTCCTTTATATCAGTACTGGAACGAGTGTAATGCTAGGTTACGTAGTGGATAGGCAATAACTCTCGTAACGTGTTACATGCTGGTGTACATTCCAAAGCAGTGTGAGGATGTAATACCTAATTTACTTCCTTTAAATCAGTACTGGAAGGAATGTAATGCTAGGTTATGTAGTGGATAGACAATAACTCTAGTAACGTGTTACATGCTGGTGCACAGTAGAATTCAGTGTGAGGATAAAATAACTCCTTTAATTCCTGTAAATGAGAACTGGAACGATTGTAATGCTAGGTTACGTAGTGGATAGGCAATAACTCTAGTAACCGGTTACTAGATGGTGCACAGCCTAAAGCAGTGTGAGGATGTAATAGCTACTTTACTTCCTTTAAATCAGTACTCTAACGATTGTAATGCTAGGTTACGTAGTGGATAGGCAATAACTCTAGTATCGTGTTATACGCTGGTGCACATTACAAGGCAGTGTTAGGATAAAATAACCGCTTTACTTCCTTTAAATCAGTACTGGAACGTTTGTAATGCTAGGTTACGTACTGGATAGGCAATAACTCTAGTAATGTGTTACATTCTGGAGCACAGTCCAAAGCAGTGTGAGGATGTAATAACTACTTTACTTCCTTTAAATTAGTACTTGAACGATTGTAATGCTAGGTTACGTAGTGGATAGACAATAACTCTAGTAACGTGTTACACGCTGGTGCACATTACAAGGCAGTGTTAGGATAAAATAACTGCTTTACTTCCTTTATATCAGTACTGGAACGAGTGTATTGCTAGGTTACGTAGTGGATAGCCAATAACTCTAGTAACGTGTTACATGCTGGTGCACAGTAGAAGGCAGTGTGAGGATAAAATAACTCCTTTAATTCCTGTAAATCAGTACTGGAACGATTGTAATGCTAGGTTACGTAGTGGATAAGCAATAACTCTAGAAACGTGTTATTTGCTGGTGCACAGTAGAAGGAAGTGTGTGGATAGAATAACTGCTTTAATTCCTTTAAATCATTACTCGAACGAGTGTAATGCTAGGTTACGTAGTGGATAGGCAATAACTCTAGTAACGTGTTACATGCTGGTGCACAGTAGAAAGCAGTGTGAGGATAAAATAACGCTTAAATTCATTTAAATCAGTACTGGAACGATTGCAATGCTAGGTTACGTAGTGGATAGGCAAAAACTCTAGTAACGTGTTACATGCTGTTGTACAGTAGAAGGCAGTGTGATGGTAAAATAACTGCTTTAATTCCTTTAAATCATTAATGGAACGAGTGTAATGCTAGGTTACGTTGTGGATAAGCAATAACGGTAGTAACGTGTTACATGCTGGTGCACAGTACAAATCAGGTGTGAGGATAATGACTGCGTTACTTCCTGTAGATCAGTATAGGGACTAGTGTTTTGCTAGGTTACGTTGTGATTAGGCAATACTTCTAATAACGTGTTACCTGATTGTGTGTAGATCAGTACTGGAAGTAATGTAATGCTAGGTTACATATTGGATAGGCAATACCACTAGCAACGTTTTACATGCTCTTGCACAGTAAAAGGAAGTGTGAGGATAAAATGACTGCGTTACTTTCTTTATGACAGTATAAGGACGAGTGTAAGGCTAGGTTATGTAGTGGATAGGCAATACCGCTAGTAACGTGTTACATGCAGGTGCACAGTACGAGGCAGTGTGAGGATAAAATAATTGCTTTAATTCCTTTATATCATTACTGGAACGAGTGTAATGCTAGGTTACGTTGTGGATAGGCAACAACTCTAGTATCGTGTTACATGCTGGTGCACAGTAGAAGGCAGTGTGAGGGAAAATAACTGCTTTATTTCCTTTAAATCATTACTGGAACGAGTGTAATGCTATAATTCGTTGCGGATAGGAAATAACGGTAGTAACGTGTTACATGCTGGTGCACAGTACAAGGCAGTGTGAGGATAAAATAACTGCTTTAATTCCTTTAAATCAGTACTGGAACGATTGTAAAGCTAGGTTACGTAGTGGATAGGCAACAACTCTAGTAATGTGTTACATGCTGCTGCACAGTAGAACGCAGTGTGAGGATAAAATACCTGCATTAATTCCTTTAAATCAGTACTGGAACGAGTGTAATGCTAGGTTACGTTGTGGATAGGCAATAACTCTAGTAACGTGTTACATGCTGGTGCACAGTAGAAGGCAGTGTGAGGATAAAATACCTGCTTTAATTCCTTTAAATCAGTACTGGAACGAATGTAATGCTAGGTTACGTTATGGATAGGCAATAACTCTAGTAATGTGTTACAAGCCCGTGCACAGTAGAAGGCAGTGTGAAGATAAAATAACTGCTTTAATTCCTAAAAATCAGTACTGGAACGAATGTAATGCTAGGTTACGTTGTGGATAGGCAATAACGGTAGTAACGTGTTACAAGCTGGTGCACAGTATAAGGCAGTGTGAGGATAAAATAACTGCTTTAATTCCTTTAAATCAGTACTGGAACGATTGTAATGCTAGGTTACGTAGTGGATAGGCAATAACTCTTGTAACGTGTTACAAGCTGGTTCACAGTAGAAGGCAGTGTAAGGATAAAATACCCGCTTTAATTCCTTTAAATCAGTACTGGAACGATTGTAATGATAGGTTACGTAGTGGATAGGCAATAACTCTAGTAACGTGTTACAAGTGGTGCACAGTAGAAGACAGTGTGAGGATAAAATAACTGTTTTAATTAGTTTAAATCAGTACTGAAACGATTGTAATGCTAGGTTACGTAGTAGATAGGCAATAACTCTAGTACGTGTTACATGCTGGTGCACAGTAGAAGGCAGTGTGAAGATAAAATAACTGCTTTACTTCCTTTAAATCAGTACTGGAACGATTGTAATTCTAGGTTACGTAGTGGATGGGCAATAACTCTAGTAACCTGTTACATGCTGGTGCACAGTAGAAGGCAGTGTGAGGATAAAATAACGGCTTTAATTCCTTTAAATCATTACTGGAACCAGTGTAATGATAGGTTACGTTGTGGATATGCAACAACGGTAATAACACGTTACATGCTGGTGCACAGTAGAAGGCAGTGTGAGGATAAAATAACTGCTTTAATTCCTTTAAATCATTACTGGAACCAGTGTAATGATAGGTTACGTTGTGGATATGCAACAACGGTAGAAACGTGTTACATGCTGGTGCACAGTAGAAGGCAGTGTGAGGATTAAATGACTGCGTTACTTTCTTTATAACAGTATAAGGACGAGTGTAAGGCTAGGTTATGTAGTGGATAGGCAATACCGCTAGTAACGTGTTACATGCAGGTGCACAGTACGAGGCAGTGTGAGGATAAAATAATTGCTTTAATTCCTTTATATCATTACTGGAAAGAGTGTAATGCTAGGTTACGTTGTGGATAGGCAACAACTCTAGTATCGTGTTACATGCTGGTGCACAGTAGAAGGCAGTGTGAGGGAAAATAACTGCTTTATTTCCTTTAAATCATTACTGGAACGAGTGTAATGCTATAATTCGTTGCGGATAGGCAATAACGGTAGTAACGTGTTACATGCTGGTGCACAGTACAAGGCAGTGTGAGGATAAAATAACTGCTTTAATTCCTTTAAATCAGTACTGGAACGATTGTAAAGCTAGGTTACGTAGTGGATAGGCAACAACTCTAGTAATGTGTTACATGCTGCTGCACAGTAGAAGGCAGTGTGAGGATAAAATACCTGCTTTAATTCCTTTAAATCAGTACTGGAACGAGTGTAATGCTAGGTTACGTTGTGGATAGGCAATAACCCTAGTAACGTGTTACATGCTGGTGCACAGTAGAAGGCAGTGTGAGGATAAAATACCTGCTTTAATTCCTTTAAATCAGTACTGGAACGAATGTAATGCTAGGTTACGTTATGGATAGGCAATAACTCTAGTAATGTGTTACAAGCCCGTGCACAGTAGAAGGCAGTGTGAAGATAAAATAACTGCTTTAATTCCTAAAAATCAGTACTGGAACGAATGTAATGCTAGGTTACGTTGTGGATAGGCAATAACGGTAGTAACGTGTTACAAGCTGGTGCACAGTATAAGGCAGTGTGAGGATAAAATAACTGCTTTAATTCCTTTAAATCAGTACTGGAACGATTGTAATGCTAGGTTACGTAGTGGATAGGCAATAACTCTTGTAACGTGTTACAAGCTGGTTCACAGTAGAAGGCAGTGTGAGGATAAAATACCCGCTTTAATTCCTTTAAATCAGTACTGGAACGATTGTAATGATAGGTTACGTAGTGGATAGGCAATAACTCTAGTAACGTGTTACAAGTGGTGCACAGTAGAAGACAGTGTGAGGATAAAATAACTGTTTTAATTAGTTTAAATCAGTACTGAAACGATTGTAATGCTAGGTTACGTAGTAGATAGGCAATAACTCTAGTACGTGTTACATGCTGGTGCACAGTAGAAGGCAGTGTGAAGATAAAATAACTGCTTTACTTCCTTTAAATCAGTACTGGAACGATTGTAATTCTAGGTTACGTAGTGGATGGGCAATAACTCTAGTAACCTGTTACATGCTGGTGCACAGTAGAAGGCAGTGTGAGGATAAAATAACGGCTTTAATTCCTTTAAATCATTACTGGAACCAGTGTAATGATAGGTTACGTTTTGGATATGCAACAACGGTAATAACACGTTACATGCTGGTGCACAGTAGAAGGCAGTGTGAGGATAAAATAACTGCTTTACTTCCTTTAAATACGTACTGGAACGATTGTAATGCTGGGTTACGTAGTGGATAGGCAATAACTCTAGTAACGAGTTACCTGCTGGTGCACAGTAGAAGGCAGTGTGAGGGAAAAAAACTGCTTTAATTCCTTTAAATCATTACTGGAACGAGTGTAATGCTAGGTTACGTTGTCGATATTCAATAACGGTAGTAACGTGTTACATGCTGGTGCACGGTACAAAGCAGGTGTGAGGATAAAATGACTGCGTTACTTCCTGTAGATCAGTATAGGGGATAAGTGTTATGCTAGGTTACGTTGTGGTTAGGCAATACTTCTATTAACGTGTTACGTGATGCTGTATAGTACATAGAAGTGTGAGGTAAAAATTACTGCGTTACTTCCTTTAGATCAGTACTAGAAGAATGTAATGCTAGGTTACGTATTGGATAAGCAATACCGCTAGCAACGTTTTACATGTTCGTGCACAGTACAAGGAAATGTGAGGATAAAATGACTGCGTTACTTTCTTTATGACAGTATAGGGACGAGTGTAGGGCTAGCTTATGTAGTGGATAGGCAATACTGCTAGTAACATTTTACATGCTCTTGCACAGTACAAGGAAGTGTGAGGATAAAATGACTGCGTTACTTTCTTTATGACAGTATAAGGACGAGTGTAAGGCTAGGTTATGTAGTAGATAGGCAATACCGCTAGTAAGGTTTTACATGATTCTGCACAGTACAAGGAAGTGTGAAGATAAAATGACTGCGTTACTGTCTTTATGACAGTAAAGGGACGAGTGTAGGGCTAGGTTATGTAGTGGATCGGCAATACCGCTAGTAACATTTTACATGCTCTTGCATAGTACATGGAAGTGTGAGGATAAAATGACTGCGTTACTTTCTTCATGACAGTATAAGGACGAGTGTAAGGCTAGGTTATGTAGTGGATAGGCAATACCACTAGTAACGTGTTACATGCTGGTGCACAGACCAAAGCAGTGTAAGGATGTAATACCTACTTTACTTCCTTTAAATCAGTACTGGAACGATTTTAATGCTAGTTTACGTAGTGGAAAGGCATTAACTCTAGTAACGTGTTACATGCCGGAGCACAGTAGAAGGCAGTGTGAGGATAAAATAACTGCTTTAATTCCTTTAAATCATTACTGGAACGAGTGTAATGATAGGTTACGTAGTGGCTAGGCAATAACTCTAGTAACGTGTTACATGCTGGTGTACAGTAAAAGGCAGCGTGAGGATAAAATAACTGCTTTAATTCCTTTAAATCATTACTGGAACGAGTGTAATGCTAGATTACGTTGTGGATAGGCAATAACTCTAGTAACGTGTTACATGCTGGTGCACATTAAAAGGCAGTGTGAGGATAAAAAAACGGCTTTACTTCCTATAAATCAGTACTGGAACGATTGTAATGCTAGGTTACGCTGTGGTTAGGCAATAACGGTAGTAACGTGTTACATGCTGGTGCACAGTAGAAGGCAGTGAGAGGATAAAATACCTGCTTTAATTCCTTTAAATCAGTACTGGAACGAGTGTAATGCTAGGTTACGTTGTGGATAGGCAATAACTCTAGTAACGTGTTACATGCTGGTGCACAGTAGAAGACAGTGTGAGGATAAAATACCCGCTTTAAATCCTTTAAATCAGTACTGGAACGATTGTAATGCTAGGTTACGTAGTGGATAGGCAAAACCTCTAGTATCGAGTTACATGCTGGTGCACAGTAGAAGGCAGTGTGAGGATAAAATAACTGCTTTAATTCCTTTAAATCAGTACTGGAACGATTGTAATGCTAGGTTAAGTAGTGGATAGGCAATAACGGTAGTAACATGTTACAAGCTCGTGCACAGTACAAGGCAGTGTGAGGATAAAATAATTGATTTAATTCCTTTAAATCAGTACTGGAACGATTGTAATGCTTGCTTACGTAGTGGATAGGCAATAACTCTAGTAACGTGTTACATGCTGGTGTACAGTAGAAGGCATTGTGAGGATAAAATAACTGCTTTAATTCCTTTAAATCATTGCTGGAACGAGTGTAATGCTAGATTACGTTGTGGATAGGCAATAACTCTAGTAACGTGTTACAGGCTGGTGCACATTAAAAGGCAGTGTGAGGATAAAAAAACGGCTTTACTTCCTATAAATCAGTACTGGAACGATTGAAATGCTAGGTTACGTTGTGGTTAGGCAATAACGGTAGTAACGTATTACAGGCTGGTGCACAGTACAAGGCAGTGTGAGGATAAAATAATTGCTTTAATTCCTTTAAATCAGTACTGGAACGATTGTAATGCTAGGTTACGTAGTGGATAGGCAATAACGGTAGTGAGGTGTTACATGCTGGTGCACAGTAGAAGGCAGTGTGAGGATAAAATAACTGCTATACTCCCTTTAAATCAGTACTGGAACGATTGTAATGCTTGCTTACGTAGTGGATAGGCAATAACTCTAGTAACGTGTTACATGCTGGTGTACAGTAGAAGGCAGTGTGAGGATAAATTAACTGCTTTAATTCCTTTAAATCATTACTGGAACAAGTGTAATGCTAGGTTACGTTGTGGTTAGGCAATAACTCTAGTAACGTGTTACATGCTGGTGCACAGTAGAAGGCAGTGTTAGGGTAAAATAACTCCTTTAATTCCTTTAAATCATTACTGCAACGAGTGTAATGCTAGATTACGTTGTGGATAGGCAATAACGGTAGTAACGTGTTACATGCTGGTGCACAGTAGAAAGCAGTGTGAGGATAAAGTAACTGCTTTACTTCCTTTAAATCAGTACTGGAACGATTGTAATGCTAGGTTACGTAGTGGATAGGCAATAACTCTAGTAATGAGTTACATGCTGGTGCACAGTCCAAAGCAGTGTGAGGATGTAATAACTACTGTACTTCCTTCAAATCAGTACTGGAACGATTGTAATGCTAGGGTATGTAGTGGATAGGCAATTACTCTAGTAACGTGTTACATGCTGGTGCACAGTAGAAGGCAGTGTGAGGATAAAATAACTGCTTTACTTCCTTTAAATCAGTACTGGAACGATTGTAATGCTAGGTTACGTAGTGGATGGGCAATAACTCTAGTAACGTGTTACAAGCTGGATCACAGTAGAAGGTAGTGTGAGGATAAAATGACTGCTTTAATTCCTTTAAATCAGTATTGGAACGATTGTAATGCTAGGGTACGTAGTGGATAGGCAATAACTCTAGTAACATGTTACATGCTGGTGCACAGTAGAAGGCAGTGTGAGGATAAAATACCTGCTTTAATTCCTTTAAATCAGTACTGGAACGAGTCTAATGCTAGGTTGCGTTGTGGATAGGCAATAACGGTAGTAACGTGTTACATGCTGGTGCACAGTAGAAGGCAGTGTGAGGATAAAATACCCGCTTTAAATCCTATAAATCAGTACTGGAACGATTGTTATGCTAGGTTACGTAGTGGATAGGCAATAACTCTAGTATCGAGTTACATGCTGGTGCACAGTAGAAGGCAGTGTGAGGATAAAATAACTGCTTTAATTCCTTTAAATCAGCACTGGAACGATTGTAATGCTAGGTTACGTAGTGGATGGGCAATAACTCTAGTATCGAGATACATGCTGGTGCAAAGTAGAAGGCAGTGTGAGGATAAAATAACTGCTTTAATTCCTTTAAATCATTACTGGAACGAGTGTAAAGATAGGTTACGTTGTGGTAAGGCAATAACTCTAGTAACGTGTTACATGCTGGTGCACAGTAGAAGGCAGTGTTAGGGTCAAAATTACTCCTTTAATTCCTTTAAATCATTACTGCAACGAGTGTAATGCTAGATTACGTTGTGGATAGGCAATAACGGTAGTAACGTGTTACATGCTGGTGCACAGTAGAAAGCAGTGTGAGGATAAAATAACTGCTTTACTTCCTTTAAATCAGTACTGGAACGATTGTAATGCTAGGTTACGTAGTGGATAGGCAATAACTCTAGTAATGAGTTACATGCTGGTGCACAGTCCAAAGCAGTGTGAGGATGTAATAACCTTTGTACTTCCTTCAAATCAGTACTGGAACGATTGTAATGCTAGGGTACGTAGTGGATAGGCAATTACTCTAGTAACGTGTTACATGCTGGTGCACAGTAGAAGGCAGTGTGAGGATAAAATACCCGCTTTAATTCCTTTAAATCAGTACTGGAACGATTGTAATGCTAGATTACGTTGTGGATAGGCAATAACTCTAGTAACGTGTTACATGCTGGTGCACATTAAAAGGCAGTGTGAGGATAAAAAAACGGCTTTACTTCCTATAAATCAGTACTGGAACGATTGTAATGCTAGGTTACGTTGTGGTTAGGCAATAACGGTAGTAACGTATTACAGGCTGGTGCACAGTAGAAGGCAGTGAGAAGATAAAATACCTGCTTTAATTCCTTTAAATCAGTACTGGAACGAGTGTAATGCTAGGTTACGTAGTGGATAGGCAATGACTCTAGTAACCTGTTACATGCTGGTGCACAGTAGAAAGCAGTATGAGGATAAAATAACCGCTTTAATTCCTTTAAATCATTACTAGAACGAGTGTAATGATAGTTTACGTTGTGTATAGGCAATAACTGTAGTAACATATTACAAGCTCGTGCACAGTACAAGGCAGTGTGAGGATAAAATAATTGCTTTAATTCCTTTAAATCAGTACTGGAACGATTGTAATGCTAGGTTACGTAGTGGATAGGCAATAACGGTAGTGAGGTGTTACATGTGGTGCACAGTAGAAGGCAGTGTGAGGATAAAATAACTGCTATACTCCCTTTAAATCAGTACTGGATCGATTGTAATGCTTGCTTACGTAGTGGATAGGCAATAACTCTAGTAACGTGTTACATGCTGGTGTACAGTAGAAGGCAGTGTGAGGATAAATAACCTGCTTTAATTCCTTTAAATCATTACTGGAACAAGTGTAATGCTAGGTTACGTTGTGGTTAGGCAATAACTCTAGTAACGTGTTACATGCTGGTGCACAGTAGAAGGCAGTGTTAGGGTAAAATAACTCCTTTAATTCCTTTAAATCATTACTGCAACGAGTGTAATGCTAGATTACGTTGTGGATAGGCAATAACGGTAGTAACGTGTTACATGCTGGTGCACAGTAGAAAGCAGTGTGAGGATAAAATAACTGCTTTACTTCCTTTAAATCAGTACTGGAACGATTGTAATGCTAGGTTACGTAGTGGATAGGCAATAACTCTAGTAATGAGTTACATGCTGGTGCACAGTCCAAAGCAGTGTGAGGATGTAATAACCTTTGTACTTCCTTCAAATCAGTACTGGAACGATTGTAATGCTAGGGTACGTAGTGGATAGGCAATTACTCTAGTAACGTGTTACATGCTGGTGCACAGTAGAAGGCAGTGTGAGGATAAAATACCCGCTTTAATTCCTTTAAATCAGTACTGGAACGATTGTAATGCTAGATTACGTTGTGGATAGGCAATAACTCTAGTAACGTGTTACATGCTGGTGCACATTAAAAGGCAGTGTGAGGATAAAAAAACGGCTTTACTTCCTATAAATCAGTACTGGAACGATTGTAATGCTAGGTTACGTTGTGGTTAGGCAATAACGGTAGTAACGTATTACAGGCTGGTGCACAGTAGAAGGCAGTGAGAAGATAAAATACCTGCTTTAATTCCTTTAAATCAGTACTGGAACGAGTGTAATGCTAGGTTACGTAGTGGATAGGCAATGACTCTAGTAACCTGTTACATGCTGGTGCACAGTAGAAAGCAGTATGAGGATAAAATAACCGCTTTAATTCCTTTAAATCATTACTAGAACGAGTGTAATGATAGTTTACGTTGTGTATAGGCAATAACTGTAGTAACATATTACAAGCTCGTGCACAGTACAAGGCAGTGTGAGGATAAAATAATTGCTTTAATTCCTTTAAATCAGTACTGGAACGATTGTAATGCTAGGTTACGTAGTGGATAGGCAATAACGGTAGTGAGGTGTTACATGTTGGTGCACAGTAGAAGGCAGTGTGAGGATAAAATAACTGCTATACTCCCTTTAAATCAGTACTGGATCGATTGTAATGCTTGCTTACGTAGTGGATAGGCAATAACTCTAGTAACGTGTTACATGCTGGTGTACAGTAGAAGGCAGTGTGAGGATAAATAAACTGCTTTAATTCCTTTAAATCATTACTGGAACAAGTGTAATGCTAGGTTACGTTGTGGTTAGGCAATAACTCTAGTAACGTGTTACATGCTGGTGCACAGTAGAAGGCAGTGTTAGGGTAAAATAACTCCTTTAATTCCTTTAAATCATTACTGCAACGAGTGTAATGCTAGATTACGTTGTGGATAGGCAATAACGGTAGTAACGTGTTACATGCTGGTGCACAGTAGAAAGCAGTGTGAGGATAAAGTAACTGCTTTACTTCCTTTAAATCAGTACTGGAACGATTGTAATGCTAGGTTACGTAGTGGATAGGCAATTACTCTAGTAACGTGTTACATGCTGGTGCACAGTAGAAGGCAGTGGGAGGATAAAATAACTGCTTTACTTCCTTTAAATCAGTACTGGAACGATTGTAATGCTAGGTTACGTAGTGGATGGGCAATAACTCTAGAAACGTGTTACAAGCTGGATCACAGAAGAAGGTAGTGTGAGGATAAAATACCTGTTTAATTCCTTTAAATCAGTACTGGAACGAGAGTAATGCTAGGTTGCGTTGTGGATAGGCAATAACGGTAGTAACGTGTTACAAGCTGGTGCACAGAAGAAGGCAGTGTGAGGATAAAATACCTGCTTTAATTCTTTTAAATCAGTACTGGTACGAGTGTAATGCTAGGTAACGTTGTGGATAGGCAATAACTCTAGTAACGTGTTACATGCTGGTGCACAGTAGAAGGCAGTGTGAGGATAAAATACCCGCTTTAAATCCTATAAATCAGTACTGGAACGATTGTAATGCTAGGTTACGTAATGGATAGGCAATAACTCTAGTATCGAGTTACATGCTGGTGCACAGTAGAAGGCAGTGTGAGGATAAAATAACTGCTTTAATTCCTTTAAATCAGCATCGGAACGATTGTAATGCTAGGTTACGTAGTGGATGGGCAATAACTCTAGTATCGAGATACATGCTGGTGCACAGTAGAAGGCAGTGTGAGGATAAAATAACTGCTTTATTCCTTTAAATCATTACTGGAACGAGTGTAAAGATAGGTTACGTTGTGGGTAGGCAATAACTCTAGTAACGTGTTACATGCTGGTGCACAGTAGAAGGCAGTGTTAGGGTAAAATTACTCCTTTAATTCCTTTAAATCATTACTGCAACGAGTGTAATGCTAGATTACGTTGTGGATAGGCAATAACGGTAGTAACGTGTTACATGCTGGTGCACAGTAGAAAGCAGTGTGAGGATAAAATAACTGCTTTACTTTCTTTAAATCAGTACTGGAACGATTGTAATGCTAGGTTACGTAGTGGATAGGCAATAACTCTAGTAATGAGTTACATGCTGGTGCACAGTCCAAAGCAGTGTGAGGATGTAATAACCTTTGTACTTCCTTCAAATCAGTACTGGAACGATTGTAATGCTAGGGTACGTAGTGGATAGGCAATTACTCTAGTAACGTGTTACATGCTGGTGCACAGTAGAAGGCAGTGTGAGGATAAAATACCCGCTTTAATTCCTTTAAATCAGTACTGGAACGATTGTAATGCTAGATTACGTTGTGGATAGGCAATAACTCTAGTAACGTGTTACATGCTGGTGCACATTAAAAGGCAGTGTGAGGATAAAAAAACGGCTTTACTTCCTATAAATCAGTACTGGAACGATTGTAATGCTAGGTTACGTTGTGGTTAGGCAATAACGGTAGTAACGTATTACAGGCTGGTGCACAGTAGAAGGCAGTGAGAAGATAAAATACCTGCTTTAATTCCTTTAAATCAGTACTGGAACGAGTGTAATGCTAGGTTACGTAGTGGATAGGCAATGACTCTAGTAACCTGTTACATGCTGGTGCACAGTAGAAAGCAGTATGAGGATAAAATAACCGCTTTAATTCCTTTAAATCATTACTAGAACGAGTGTAATGATAGTTTACGTTGTGTATAGGCAATAACTGTAGTAACATATTACAAGCTCGTGCACAGTACAAGGCAGTGTGAGGATAAAATAATTGCTTTAATTCCTTTAAATCAGTACTGGAACGATTGTAATGCTAGGTTACGTAGTGGATAGGCAATAACGGTAGTGAGGTGTTACATGTTGGTGCACAGTAGAAGGCAGTGTGAGGATAAAATAACTGCTATACTCCCTTTAAATCAGTACTGGATCGATTGTAATGCTTGCTTACGTAGTGGATAGGCAATAACTCTAGTAACGTGTTACATGCTGGTGTACAGTAGAAGGCAGTGTGAGGATAAATAAACTGCTTTAATTCCTTTAAATCATTACTGGAACAAGTGTAATGCTAGGTTACGTTGTGGTTAGGCAATAACTCTAGTAACGTGTTACATGCTGGTGCACAGTAGAAGGCAGTGTTAGGGTAAAATAACTCCTTTAATTCCTTTAAATCATTACTGCAACGAGTGTAATGCTAGATTACGTTGTGGATAGGCAATAACGGTAGTAACGTGTTACATGCTGGTGCACAGTAGAAAGCAGTGTGAGGATAAAGTAACTGCTTTACTTCCTTTAAATCAGTACTGGAACGATTGTAATGCTAGGTTACGTAGTGGATAGGCAATTACTCTAGTAACGTGTTACATGCTGGTGCACAGTAGAAGGCAGTGGGAGGATAAAATAACTGCTTTACTTCCTTTAAATCAGTACTGGAACGATTGTAATGCTAGGTTACGTAGTGGATGGGCAATAACTCTAGAAACGTGTTACAAGCTGGATCACAGAAGAAGGTAGTGTGAGGATAAAATACCTGTTTAATTCCTTTAAATCAGTACTGGAACGAGAGTAATGCTAGGTTGCGTTGTGGATAGGCAATAACGGTAGTAACGTGTTACAAGCTGGTGCACAGAAGAAGGCAGTGTGAGGATAAAATACCTGCTTTAATTCTTTTAAATCAGTACTGGTACGAGTGTAATGCTAGGTAACGTTGTGGATAGGCAATAACTCTAGTAACGTGTTACATGCTGGTGCACAGTAGAAGGCAGTGTGAGGATAAAATACCCGCTTTAAATCCTATAAATCAGTACTGGAACGATTGTAATGCTAGGTTACGTAATGGATAGGCAATAACTCTAGTATCGAGTTACATGCTGGTGCACAGTAGAAGGCAGTGTGAGGATAAAATAACTGCTTTAATTCCTTTAAATCAGCATTGGAACGATTGTAATGCTAGGTTACGTAGTGGATGGGCAATAACTCTAGTATCGAGATACATGCTGGTGCACAGTAGAAGGCAGTGTGAGGATAAAATAACTGCTTTATTCCTTTAAATCATTACTGGAACGAGTGTAAAGATAGGTTACGTTGTGGTTAGGCAATAACTCTAGTAACGTGTTACATGCTGGTGCACAGTAGAAGGCAGTGTTAGGGTAAAATTACTCCTTTAATTCCTTTAAATCATTACTGCAACGAGTGTAATGCTAGATTACGTTGTGGATAGGCAATAACGGTAGTAACGTGTTACATGCTGGTGCACAGTAGAAAGCAGTGTGAGGATAAAATAACTGCTTTACTTTCTTTAAATCAGTACTGGAACGATTGTAATGCTAGGTTACGTAGTGGATAGGCAATAACTCTAGTAATGTGTTACATGCTCTTGCACAGTCCAAAGCAGTGTGAGGATGTAATAACCTTTGTACTTCCTTCAAATCAGTACTGGAACGATTGTAATGCTAGGATACGTAGTGGATAGGCAATTACTCTAGTAACGTGTTACATGCTGGTGCACAGTAGAAGGCAGTGTGAGGATAAAATAACTGCTTTACTTCCTTTAAATCAGTACTGGAATGATTGTAATGCTAGTTTACGTAGTGGATGGGCAATAACTCTAGTAACGAGTTACAAGCTTAATCACAGTAGAAGCCAGTGTGAGGATAAAATGACTGCTTTAATTCCTTTAAATCAGTACTGAAACGATTGTAATGCTAGGTTACGTAGGGGATAGGCAATAACTCTAGTACGTGTTACATGCTGGTGCACAGTAGAAGGCAGTGTGAGGATAAAATACCTGCTTTAATTCCTTTAAATCAGTACTGGAACAAGTGTAATGCTAGGTTGCGTTGTGGATAGGCAATAACGGTAGTAACCTGTTACAAGCTGGTGCACAGTACAAGGCAGTGTGAGGATAAAATAACTGCTTTAATTCCTTTAAATCAGTACTGAAACGATTGTAATGCTAGGTTACGTAGGGGATAGGCAAAAACTCTAGTACGTGTTACATGCTGGTGCACAGTAGAAGGCAGTGTGAGGATAAAATACCTGCTTTAATTCCTTTAAATCAGTACTGGAACGAGTGTAATGCTAGGTTGCGTTGTGGATAGGCAATAACGGTAGTAACGTGTTACATGCTGGTGCACAGTAGAAGGCAGTGTGAGGATAAAATACCCGCTTTAAATCCTATAAATCAGTACTGGAACGATTGTAATGCTAGGTTACGTAGTGGATAGGCAATAACTCTAGTATCGAGTTACATGCTGGTGCACAGTAGAAGGCAGTGTGAGGATAAAATAACTGCTTTAATTCCTTTAAATCAGCACTGGAACGATTGTAATGCTAGGTTACGTAGTGGATGGGCAATAACTCTAGTATCGAGATACATGCTGGTGCACAGTAGAAGGCAGTGTGAGGATAAAATAACTGCTTTAATTCCTTTAAATCATTACTGGAACGAGTGTAAAGATAGGTTACGTTGTGGTTAGGCAATAACTCTAGTAACGTGTTACATGCTGGTGCACAGTAGAAGGCAGTGTTAGGGTAAAATTACTCCTTTAATTCCTTTAAATCATTACTGCAACGAGTGTAATGCTAGATTACGTTGTGGATAGGCAATAACGGTAGTAACGTGTTACATGCTGGTGCACAGTAGAAAGCAGTGTGAGGATAAAATAACTGCTTTACTTCCTTTAAATCAGTACTGGAACGATTGTAATGCTAGGTTACGTAGTGGATAGGCAATAACTCTAGTAATGAGTTACATGCTGGTGCACAGTCCAAAGCAGTGTGAGGATGTAATAACCTTTGTACTTCCTTCAAATCAGTACTGGAACGATTGTAATGCTAGGGTACGTAGTGGATAGGCAATTACTCTAGTAACGTGTTACATGCTGGTGCACAGTAGAAGGCAGTGTGAGGATAAAATACCCGCTTTAATTCCTTTAAATCAGTACTGGAACGATTGTAATGCTAGATTACGTTGTGGATAGGCAATAACTCTAGTAACGTGTTACATGCTGGTGCACATTAAAAGGCAGTGTGAGGATAAAAAAACGGCTTTACTTCCTATAAATCAGTACTGGAACGATTGTAATGCTAGGTTACGTTGTGGTTAGGCAATAACGGTAGTAACGTATTACAGGCTGGTGCACAGTAGAAGGCAGTGAGAGGATATAATACCTGCTTTAATTCCTTTAAATCAGTACTGGAACGAGTGTAATGCTAGGTTACGTAGTGGATAGGCAATGACTCTAGTAACCTGTTACATGCTGGTGCACAGTAGAAAGCAGTATGAGGATAAAATAACCGCTTTAATTCCTTTAAATCATTACTAGAACGAGTGTAATGATAGTTTACGTTGTGTATAGGCAATAACGGTAGTAACATATTACAAGCTCGTGCACAGTACAAGGCAGTGTGAGGATAAAATAATTGCTTTAATTCCTTTAAATCAGTACTGGAACGATTGTAATGCTAGGTTACGTAGTGGATAGGCAATAACGGTAGTGAGGTGTTACATGTTGGTGCACAGTAGAAGGCAGTGTGAGGATAAAATAACTGCTATACTCCCTTTAAATCAGTACTGGAACGATTGTAATGCTTGCTTACGTAGTGGATAGGCAATAACTCTAGTAACGTGTTACATGCTGGTGTACAGTAGAAGGCAGTGTGAGGATAAATTAACTGCTTTAATTCCTTTAAATCATTACTGGAAAAAGTGTAATGCTAGGTTACGTTGTGGTTAGGCAATAACTCTAGTAACGTGTTACATGCTGGTGCACAGTAGAAGGCAGTGTTAGGGTAAAATAACTCCTTTAATTCCTTTAAATCATTACTGCAACGAGTGTAATGCTAGATTACGTTGTGGATAGGCAATAACGGTAGTAACGTGTTACATGCTGGTGCACAGTAGAAAGCAGTGTGAGGATAAAGTAACTGCTTTACTTCCTTTAAATCAGTACTGGAACGATTGTAATGCTAGGTTACGTAGTGGATAGGCTATTACTCTAGTAACGTGTTACATGCTGGTGCACAGTAGAAGGCAGTGTGAGGATAAAATACCTGCTTTAATTCCTTTAAATCAGTACTGGAACGAGTGTAATGCTAGGTTGCGTTGTGGATAGGCAATAACGGTAGTAACGTGTTACAAGCTGGTGCACAGAAGAAGGCAGTGTGAGGATAAAATACCTGCTTTAATTCTTTTAAATCAGTACTGGTACGAGTGTAATGCTAGGTTACGTTGTGGATAGGCAATAACTCTAGTAACGTGTTACATGCTGGTGCACAGTAGAAGGCAGTGTGAGGATAAAATACCCGCTTTAAATCCTATAAATCAGTACTGGAACGATTGTAATGCTAGGTTACGTAATGGATAGGCAATAACTCTAGTATCGAGTTACATGCTGGTGCACAGTAGAAGGCAGTGTGAGGATAAAATAACTGCTTTAATTCCTTTAAATCAGCATTGGAACGATTGTAATGCTAGGTTACGTAGTGGATGGGCAATAACTCTAGTATCGAGATACATGCTGGTGCACAGTAGAAGGCAGTGTGAGGATAAAATAACTGCTTTATTCCTTTAAATCATTACTGGAACGAGTGTAAAGATAGGTTACGTTGTGGTTAGGCAATAACTCTAGTAACGTGTTACATGCTGGTGCACAGTAGAAGGCAGTGTTAGGGTAAAATTACTCCTTTAATTCCTTTAAATCATTACTGCAACGAGTGTAATGCTAGATTACGTTGTGGATAGGCAATAACGGTAGTAACGTGTTACATGCTGGTGCACAGTAGAAAGCAGTGTGAGGATAAAATAACTGCTTTACTTTCTTTAAATCAGTACTGGAACGATTGTAATGCTAGGTTACGTAGTGGATAGGCAATAACTCTAGTAATGAGTTACATGCTGGTGCACAGTCCAAAGCAGTGTGAGGATGTAATAACCTTTGTACTTCCTTCAAATCAGTACTGGAACGATTGTAATGCTAGGGTACGTAGTGGATAGGCAATTACTCTAGTAACGTGTTACATGCTGGTGCACAGTAGAAGGCAGTGTGAGGATAAAATAACTGCTTTACTTCCTTTAAATCAGTACTGGAATGATTGTAATGCTAGTTTACGTAGTGGATGGGCAAACACTCTAGTAACGAGTTACAAGCTTAATCACAGTAGAAGCCAGTGTGAGGATAAAATGACTGCTTTAATTCCTTTAAATCAGTACTGAAACGATTGTAATGCTAGGTTACG
The DNA here is from genome assembly GCA_036971475.1 of Prosapia bicincta. Classification (NCBI taxonomy): domain Eukaryota; kingdom Metazoa; phylum Arthropoda; class Insecta; order Hemiptera; family Cercopidae; genus Prosapia; species Prosapia bicincta. Next base: position 257,023,081 of record JBAIZL010000001.1, on the reverse strand, counting down.
TAGGGGATAGGCAATAACTCTAGTACGTGTTACATGCTGGTGCACAGTAGAAGGCAGTGTGAGGATAAAATACCTGCTTTAATTCCTTTAAATCAGTACTGGAACGAGTGTAATGCTAGGTTGCGTTGTGGATAGGCAATAACGGTAGTAACCTGTTACAAGCTGGTGCACAGTACAAGGCAGTGTGAGGATAAAATAACTGCTTTAATTCCTTTAAATCAGTACTGAAACGATTGTAATGCTAGGTTACGTAGGGGATAGGCAATAACTCTAGTACGTGTTACATGCTGGTGCACAGTAGAAGGCAGTGTGAGGATAAAATACCTGCTTTAATTCCTTATAATCAGTACTTTAACGAGTGTAATGCTAGGTTACGTTGTGGATAGGCAATAACTCTAGTAACGTGTTACATGCTGATGCACAGTAGAAGGCAGTGTGATGATAAAATACCCGCTTTAAATCCTTTAAATCAGTATTGGAACGATTGTAATGTTAGGTTACGTAGTGGATAGTCAATAACTCTAGTATCGAGTTACATTCTGGTGCACAGTAGAAGGCAGTGTGAGGATAAAATAACTGCTTTAATTCCTTTAAATCAGTACTGGAACGATTTTAATGCTAAGTTACGTAGTGGATAGGAAATAACTCTAGTAACGTGTTACATGCTGGAGCACAGTAGGAGGCAGTTTGAGGATAAAATAACTGCTTTAATTCCTTTAAATCATGACTGGAACGATTGTAATGATAGGTTACGATGTGGATAGGCAATAACGGTTGTAACGTGTCACAAGCTCGTGCACAGTAGAAGGCAGTGTGAGGATAAAATAACTGCTTTAATTCTTTTAAATCATTACTGGAACGAGTGTAATTCTAGGTTACGTTGTCGATAGGCAATAACGGTAGTAACGTGTTACATGCTGGTGCACGGTACAAAGCAGGTGTGAGGATAAAATGACTGCGTTGCTTCCTTTAGATCAGTATAGGGACTAGTGTTATGCTAGGTTACGTAGTGGATAGGCAATATCTCTAGTAACGTGTTACATGCTGGTTCACAGTAGAAGGCAGTGTGAGGATAAAATACCTGTTTTAATTCCTTTAAATCAGTACTGGAACGAGTGTAATGCTAGGTTACGTAGTGGATAGTCAATAACTCTAGTATCGAGTTACATTCTGGTGCACAGTAGAAGGCAGTGTGAGGATAAAATAAATGCTTTACTTCCTTTTAATCAGTACTGGAACGATTGTAATGCTAGGTTACGTAGTTGCTAGGCAATAACTATAGTAACCTGCTACATGCTATTGCACAGTAGAAAGCAGTATGAGGATAAAATAACCGCTTTAATTCCTTTAACTCATTACTAGAACGAGTGTAATGATAGGTTCCGTTGTGTATAGGCAATAACGGTAGTAACGTGTTACATGCTGGTGCACAGTAGTAGGCAGTGTGAGGATAAAATAAATGCTTTACTTCCTTTAAATCAGTATTGGAACGATTGTCATGCTAGGTTACGTTGTGGATAGGCAATAACGGGTGTAACGTGTCACAAGCTCGTGCACAGTAGAAGGCAGTGTGAGCATAAAATAACTGCTTTAATTCCTTTAAATCAGTACTGGAAAGAGTGTAATGCTAGGTTACGTAGTGGATAGCCAATAACTCTAGTAACGTGTTACATGCTGGTGCACAGTAGAAGGCAGTGTGAGGATAAATACCTGCTTTAATTCCTCTAAATCATTACTGGAACGATTGTAATGCTAGGTGACGTAGTGGATAGGCAATAACTTTAGTAACGTGTTACATGCTGGTGCACAGTAGAAGGCAGTGTGAAAATAAAATACCTGTATTAATTCCTTAAAACCAGTACTGGAACGAGTGTAATGCTAGGTTACGTTGTGGATAGGCAATAACGGTAGTAACGTGTTACAAGCTGGTCACAGTACAAAGCAGTGTGAGGATAAAATAACTGCTTTAATTCTTTTAAATCATTACTGGAACGAGTGTAATGCTAGGTACGTTGTGGATAGGCAATAACGGTAGTAACGTGTTACATGCTGGTGCACAGTAGAAGGCAGTGTGAGGATAAAATAACTGCTTTAATTCCTTTAAATCAGCATTGGAACGATTGTAATGCTAGGTTACGTAGTGGATGGGCAATAACTCTAGTATCGAGATACATGCTGGTGCACAGTAGAAGGCAGTGTGAGGATAAAATACCCGCTTTAAATCCTTTAAATCAGTATTGGAACGATTGTAATGCTAGGTTACGTAGTGGATAGTCAATAACTCTAGTATCGAGTTACATTCTGGTGCACAGTAGAAGGCAGTGTGAGGATAAAATAACTGCTTTAATTCCTTTAAATCAGTACTGGAACGATTTTAATGCTAAGTTACGTAGTGGATAGGAAATAACTCTAGTAACGTGTTACATGCTGGAGCACAGTAGGAGGCAGTTTGAGGATAAAATAACTGCTTTAATTCCTTTAAATCATGACTGGAACGATTGTAATGATAGGTTACGATGTGGATAGGCAATAACGGTTGTAACGTGTCACAAGCTCGTGCACAGTAGAAGGCAGTGTGAGGATAAAATAACTGCTTTAATTCTTTTAAATCATTACTGGAACGAGTGTAATTCTAGGTTACGTTGTCGATAGGCAATAACGGTAGTAACGTGTTACATGCTGGTGCACGGTACAAAGCAGGTGTGAGGATAAAATGACTGCGTTGCTTCCTTTAGATCAGTATAGGGACTAGTGTTATGCTAGGTTACGTAGTGGATAGGCAATATCTCTAGTAACGTGTTACATGCTGGTTCACAGTAGAAGGCAGTGTGAGGATAAAATACCTGTTTTAATTCCTTTAAATCAGTACTGGAACGAGTGTAATGCTAGGTTACGTAGTGGATAGTCAATAACTCTAGTATCGAGTTACATTCTGGTGCACAGTAGAAGGCAGTGTGAGGATAAAATAAATGCTTTACTTCCTTTTAATCAGTACTGGAACGATTGTAATGCTAGGTTACGTAGTTGCTAGGCAATAACTATAGTAACCTGCTACATGCTATTGCACAGTAGAAAGCAGTATGAGGATAAAATAACCGCTTTAATTCCTTTAACTCATTACTAGAACGAGTGTAATGATAGGTTCCGTTGTGTATAGGCAATAACGGTAGTAACGTGTTACATGCTGGTGCACAGTAGTAGGCAGTGTGAGGATAAAATAAATGCTTTACTTCCTTTAAATCAGTATTGGAACGATTGTCATGCTAGGTTACGTTGTGGATAGGCAATAACGGGTGTAACGTGTCACAAGCTCGTGCACAGTAGAAGGCAGTGTGAGCATAAAATAACTGCTTTAATTCCTTTAAATCAGTACTGGAAAGAGTGTAATGCTAGGTTACGTAGTGGATAGCCAATAACTCTAGTAACGTGTTACATGCTGGTGCACAGTAGAAGGCAGTGTGAGGATAAATACCTGCTTTAATTCCTCTAAATCATTACTGGAACGATTGTAATGCTAGGTGACGTAGTGGATAGGCAATAACTTTAGTAACGTGTTACATGCTGGTGCACAGTAGAAGGCAGTGTGAAAATAAAATACCTGTATTAATTCCTTAAAACCAGTACTGGAACGAGTGTAATGCTAGGTTACGTTGTGGATAGGCAATAACGGTAGTAACGTGTTACAAGCTGGTCACAGTACAAAGCAGTGTGAGGATAAAATAACTGCTTTAATTCTTTTAAATCATTACTGGAACGAGTGTAATGCTAGGTACGTTGTGGATAGGCAATAACGGTAGTAACGTGTTACATGCTGGTGCACAGTAGAAGGCAGTGTGAGGATAAAATAACTGCTTTAATTCCTTTAAATCAGCATTGGAACGATTGTAATGCTAGGTTACGTAGTGGATGGGCAATAACTCTAGTATCGAGATACATGCTGGTGCACAGTAGAAGGCAGTGTGAGGATAAAATAACTGCTTTATTCCTTTAAATCATTACTGGAACGAGTGTAAAGATAGGTTACGTTGTGGTTAGGCAATAACTCTAGTAACGTGTTACATGCTGGTGCACAGTAGAAGGCAGTGTTAGGGTAAAATTACTCCTTTAATTCCTTTAAATCATTACTGCAACGAGTGTAATGCTAGATTACGTTGTGGATAGGCAATAACGGTAGTAACGTGTTACATGCTGGTGCACAGTAGAAAGCAGTGTGAGGATAAAATAACTGCTTTACTTTCTTTAAATCAGTACTGGAACGATTGTAATGCTAGGTTACGTAGTGGATAGGCAATAACTCTAGTAATGAGTTACATGCTGGTGCACAGTCCAAAGCAGTGTGAGGATGTAATAACCTTTGTACTTCCTTCAAATCAGTACTGGAACGATTGTAATGCTAGGGTACGTAGTGGATAGGCAATTACTCTAGTAACGTGTTACATGCTGGTGCACAGTAGAAGGCAGTGTGAGGATAAAATAACTGCATTACTTCCTTTAAATCAGTACTGGAATGATTGTAATGCTAGTTTACGTAGTGGATGGGCAATAACTCTAGTAACGAGTTACAAGCTTAATCACAGTAGAAGCCAGTGTGAGGATAAAATGACTGCTTTAATTCCTTTAAATCACTACTGAAACGATTGTAATGCTAGGTTACGTAGGGGATAGGCAATAACTCTAGTACGTGTTACATGCTGGTGCACAGTAGAAGGCAGTGTGAGGATAAAATACCTGCTTTAATTCCTTTAAATCAGTACTGGAACAAGTGTAATGCTAGGTTGCGTTGTGGATAGGCAATAACGGTAGTAACCTGTTACAAGCTGGTGCACAGTACAAGGCAGTGTGAGGATAAAATAACTGCTTTAATTCCTTTAAATCAGTACTGAAACGATTGTAATGCTAGGTTACGTAGGGGATAGGCAATAACTCTAGTACGTGTTACATGCTGGTGCACAGTAGAAGGCAGTGTGAGGATAAAATACCTGCTTTAATTCCTTTAAATCAGTACTGGAACGAGTGTAATGCTAGGTTGCGTTGTGGATAGGCAATAACGGTAGTAACGTGTTACATGCTGGTGCACAGTAGAAGGCAGTGTGAGGATAAAATACCCGCTTTAAATCCTATAAATCAGTACTGGAACGATTGTAATGCTAGGTTACGTAGTGGATAGGCAATAACTCTAGTATCGAGTTACATGCTGGTGCACAGTAGAAGGCAGTGTGAGGATAAAATAACTGCTTTAATTCCTTTAAATCAGCACTGGAACGATTGTAATGCTAGGTTACGTAGTGGATGGGCAATAACTCTAGTATCGAGATACATGCTGGTGCACAGTAGAAGGCAGTGTGAGGATAAAATAACTGCTTTAATTCCTTTAAATCATTACTGGAACGAGTGTAAAGATAGGTTACGTTGTGGTTAGGCAATAACTCTAGTAACGTGTTACATGCTGGTGCACAGTAGAAGGCAGTGTTAGGGTAAAATTACTCCTTTAATTCCTTTAAATCATTACTGCAACGAGTGTAATGCTAGATTACGTTGTGGATAGGCAATAACGGTAGTAACGTGTTACATGCTGGTGCACAGTAGAAAGCAGTGTGAGGATAAAATAACTGCTTTACTTCCTTTAAATCAGTACTGGAACGATTGTAATGCTAGGTTACGTAGTGGATAGGCAATAACTCTAGTAATGAGTTACATGCTGGTGCACAGTCCAAAGCAGTGTGAGGATGTAATAACCTTTGTACTTCCTTCAAATCAGTACTGGAACGATTGTAATGCTAGGGTACGTAGTGGATAGGCAATTACTCTAGTAACGTGTTACATGCTGGTGCACAGTAGAAGGCAGTGTGAGGATAAAATACCCGCTTTAATTCCTTTAAATCAGTACTGGAACGATTGTAATGCTAGATTACGTTGTGGATAGGCAATAACTCTAGTAACGTGTTACATGCTGGTGCACATTAAAAGGCAGTGTGAGGATAAAAAAACGGCTTTACTTCCTATAAATCAGTACTGGAACGATTGTAATGCTAGGTTACGTTGTGGTTAGGCAATAACGGTAGTAACGTATTACAGGCTGGTGCACAGTAGAAGGCAGTGAGAGGATAAAATACCTGCTTTAATTCCTTTAAATCAGTACTGGAACGAGTGTAATGCTAGGTTACGTAGTGGATAGGCAATGACTCTAGTAACCTGTTACATGCTGGTGCACAGTAGAAAGCAGTATGAGGATAAAATAACCGCTTTAATTCCTTTAAATCATTACTAGAACGAGTGTAATGATAGTTTACGTTGTGTATAGGCAATAACGGTAGTAACATATTACAAGCTCGTGCACAGTACAAGGCAGTGTGAGGATAAAATAATTGCTTTAATTCCTTTAAATCAGTACTGGAACGATTGTAATGCTAGGTTACGTAGTGGATAGGCAATAACGGTAGTGAGGTGTTACATGTTGGTGCACAGTAGAAGGCAGTGTGAGGATAAAATAACTGCTATACTCCCTTTAAATCAGTACTGGAACGATTGTAATGCTTGCTTACGTAGTGGATAGGCAATAACTCTAGTAACGTGTTACATGCTGGTGTACAGTAGAAGGCAGTGTGAGGATAAATTAACTGCTTTAATTCCTTTAAATCATTACTGGAACAAGTGTAATGCTAGGTTACGTTGTGGTTAGGCAATAACTCTAGTAACGTGTTACATGCTGGCGCACAGTAGAAGGCAGTGTTAGGGTAAAATAACTCCTTTAATTCCTTTAAATCATTACTGCAACGAGTGTAATGCTAGATTACGTTGTGGATAGGCAATAACGGTAGTAACGTGTTACATGCTGGTGCACAGTAGAAAGCAGTGTGAGGATAAAGTAACTGCTTTACTTCCTTTAAATCAGTACTGGAACGATTGTAATGCTAGGTTACGTAGTGGATAGGCTATTACTCTAGTAACGTGTTACATGCTGGTGCACAGTAGAAGGCAGTGTGAGGATAAAATACCTGCTTTAATTCCTTTAAATCAGTACTGGAACGAGTGTAATGCTAGGTTGCGTTGTGGATAGGCAATAACGGTAGTAACGTGTTACAAGCTGGTGCACAGAAGAAGGCAGTGTGAGGATAAAATACCTGCTTTAATTCTTTTAAATCAGTACTGGTACGAGTGTAATGCTAGGTTACGTTGTGGATAGGCAATAACTCTAGTAACGTGTTACATGCTGGTGCACAGTAGAAGGCAGTGTGAGGATAAAATACCCGCTTTAAATCCTATAAATCAGTACTGGAACGATTGTAATGCTAGGTTACGTAATGGATAGGCAATAACTCTAGTATCGAGTTACATGCTGGTGCACAGTAGAAGGCAGTGTGAGGATAAAATAACTGCTTTAATTCCTTTAAATCAGCATTGGAGCGATTGTAATGCTAGGTTACGTAGTGGATGGGCAATAACTCTAGTATCGAGATACATGCTGGTGCACAGTAGAAGGCAGTGTGAGGATAAAATAACTGCTTTATTCCTTTAAATCATTACTGGAACGAGTGTAAAGATAGGTTACGTTGTGGTTAGGCAATAACTCTAGTAACGTGTTACATGCTGGTGCACAGTAGAAGGCAGTGTTAGGGTAAAATTACTCCTTTAATTCCTTTAAATCATTACTGCAACGAGTGTAATGCTAGATTACGTTGTGGATAGGCAATAACGGTAGTAACGTGTTACACTCTGGTGCACAGTAGAAAGCAGTGTGAGGATAAAATAACTGCTTTACTTTCTTTAAATCAGTACTGGAACGATTGTAATGCTAGGTTACGTAGTGGATAGGCAATAACTCTAGTAATGAGTTACATGCTGGTGCACAGTCCAAAGCAGTGTGAGGATGTAATAACCTTTGTACTTCCTTCAAATCAGTACTGGAACGATTGTAATGCTAGGGTACGTAGTGGATAGGCAATTACTCTAGTAACGTGTTACATGCTGGTGCACAGTAGAAGGCAGTGTGAGGATAAAATAACTGCTTTACTTCCTTTAAATCAGTACTGGAATGATTGTAATGCTAGTTTACGTAGTGGATGGGCAATAACTCTAGTAACGAGTTACAAGCTTAATCACAGTAGAAGCCAGTGTGAGGATAAAATGACTGCTTTAATTCCTTTAAATCAGTACTGAAACGATTGTAATGCTAGGTTACGTAGGGGATAGGCAATAACTCTAGTACGTGTTACATGCTGGTGCACAGTAGAAGGCAGTGTGAGGATAAAATACCTGCTTTAATTCCTTTAAATCAGTACTGGAACGAGTGTAATGCTAGGTTGCGTTGTGGATAGGCAATAACGGTAGTAACCTGTTACAAGCTGGTGCACAGTACAAGGCAGTGTGAGGATAAAATAACTGCTTTAATTCCTTTAAATCAGTACTGAAACGATTGTAATGCTAGGTTACGTAGGGGATAGGCAATAACTCTAGTACGTGTTACATGCTGGTGCACAGTAGAAGGCAGTGTGAGGATAAAATACCTGCTTTAATTCCTTATAATCAGTACTTTAACGAGTGTAATGCTAGGTTACGTTGTGGATAGGCAATAACTCTAGTAACGTGTTACATGCTGATGCACAGTAGAAGGCAGTGTGATGATAAAATACCCGCTTTAAATCCTTTAAATCAGTATTGGAACGATTGTAATGCTAGGTTACGTAGTGGATAGTCAATAACTCTAGTATCGAGTTACATTCTGGTGCACAGTAGAAGGCAGTGTGAGGATAAAATAACTGCTTTAATTCCTTTAAATCAGTACTGGAACGATTTTAATGCTAAGTTACGTAGTGGATAGGAAATAACTCTAGTAACGTGTTACATGCTGGAGCACAGTAGAAGGCAGTTTGAGGATAAAATAACTGCTTTAATTCCTTTAAATCATGACTGGAACGAGTGTAATGATAGGTTACGATGTGGATAGGCAATAACGGTTGTAACGTGTCACAAGCTCGTGCACAGTAGAAGGCAGTGTGAGGATAAAATAACTGCTTTAATTCTTTTAAATCATTACTGGAACGAGTGTAATTCTAGGTTACGTTGTCGATAGGCAATAACGGTAGTAACGTGTTACATGCTGGTGCACGGTACAAAGCAGGTGTGAGGATAAAATGACTGCGTTGCTTCCTTTAGATCAGTATAGGGACTAGTGTTATGCTAGGTTACGTAGTGGATAGGCAATATCTCTAGTAACGTGTTACATGCTGGTTCACAGTAGAAGGCAGTGTGAGGATAAAATACCTGTTTTAATTCCTTTAAATCAGTACTGGAACGAGTGTAATGCTAGGTTACGTAGTGGATAGTCAATAACTCTAGTATCGAGTTACATTCTGGTGCACAGTAGAAGGCAGTGTGAGGATAAAATAAATGCTTTACTTCCTTTTAATCAGTACTGGAACGATTGTAATGCTAGGTTACGTAGTTGCTAGGCAATAACTATAGTAACCTGCTACATGCTATTGCACAGTAGAAAGCAGTATGAGGATAAAATAACCGCTTTAATTCCTTTAACTCATTACTAGAACGAGAGTAATGATAGGTTCCGTTGTGTATAGGCAATAACGGTAGTAACGTGTTACATGCTGGTGCACAGTAGTAGGCAGTGTGAGGATAAAATAAATGCTTTACTTCCTTTAAATCAGTATTGGAACGATTGTCATGCTAGGTTACGTTGTGGATAGGCAATAACGGGTGTAACGTGTCACAAGCTCGTGCACAGTAGAAGGCAGTGTGAGGATAAAATAACTGCTTTAATTCCTTAAAACCAGTACTGGAACGAGTGTAATGCTAGGTTACGTTGTGGATAGGCAATAACGGTAGTAACGTGTTACAAGCTTGTGCACAGTAGAAGGCAGTGTGAGGATAAAATAACTGCTTTAATTCCCTAAAACCAGTACTGGAACGAGTGTAATGCTAGGTTACGTTGTGGATAGGCAATAACGATAGTAACGTGTTAGAAGCTGGTGCACAATACAAGTCAGTGTGAGGATAAAATAACTGCTTTAATTCTTTTAAATCATTGCTGGAACGAGTGTAATTCTAGGTTACGTTGTCGATAGGCAATAACGGTAGTAACGTGTTACATGCTGGTGCACGGTACAAAGCAGGTGTGAGGATAAAATGACTTCCTTTAGATCGGTATAGGGACTAGTGTTATGCTAGGTTACGTAGTGGATAGGCAATAACTCTAGTAACGTGTTACATGCTGGTTCACAGTAGAAGGCAGTGTGAGGATAAATACCTGCTTTAATTCCTCTAAATCATTACTGGAACGATTGTAATGCTAGGTGACGTAGTGGATAGGCAATAACTTTAGTAACGTGTTACATGCTGGTGCACGGTAGAAGGCAGTGTGAAAATAAAATACCTGTATTAATTCCTTAAAACCAGTACTGGAACGAGTGTAATGCTAGGTTACGTTGTGGATAGGCAATAACGGTAGTAACGTGTTACAAGCTGGTCACAGTACAAAGCAGTGTGAGGATAAAATAACTGCTTTAATTCTTTTAAATCATTACTGGAACGAGTGTAATGCTAGGTACGTTGTGGATAGGCAATAACGGTAGTAACGTGTTACAAGCTTGTGCACAGTAGAAGGCAGTGTGAGGATAAAATAACTGCTTTAATTCCTTAAAACCAGTACTGGAACGAGTGTAATGCTAGGTTACGTTGTGGATAGGCAATAACGATAGTAACGTGTTAGAAGCTGGTGCACAGTACAAGGCAGTGTGAGGATAAAATAACTGCTTTAATTCTTTTAAATCATTGCTGGAACGAGTGTAATTCTAGGTTACGTTGTCGATAGGCAATAACGGTAGTAACGTGTTACATGCTGGTGCACGGTACAAAGCAGGTGTGAGGATAAAATGACTTCCTTTAGATCGGTATAGGGACTAGTGTTATGCTAGGTTACAAAGTGGATAGGCAATAACTCTAGTAACGTGTTACATGCTGGTTCACAGTAGAAGTCAGTGTGAGGATAAAATACCTGCTTTAATTCCTTTAAATCAGAACTGGTACGAGTGTAATGCTAGGTTACGTTGTGGATAGGCAATAACGGTAGTAACGTGTTACAAGCTGGTGCACAGTACAAGGCAGTGTGAGGATAAAATAACTGCTTTAATTCTTTTAAATCATTACTGGAACGAGTGTAATGCTAGGTGCGTTGTGGGTAGGCAATAACGGTAGTAACGTGTTACAAGCTCGTGTACAGTAGAAGGCAGTGTGAGGACAAAATAACTGCTTTATATCCTTTAAATCAGTACTGGAACGAGTGTAATGCTAGGTTACTTAGTGGATATCCAACAACTCTAGTAACGTGTTACATGCTGGTGCACAGTAGAAGGCAGTGTGAGGATAAAATACCTGCTTTAATTCCTTTAAATCATTACTGGAACTAGTGTAATGCTAGGTTACGTTGTGGATAGGCAATAACGGTAGTAACGTGTTACAAGCTGAAGCACAGTACCAGACAATGTGAGGATAAAATAACTGCTTTAATTCCTTTAAATCAGTACTGAAACGATTGTAATGCTAGGTTACGTAGTGGATAGGCAATAACTCTAGTAACGTGTTACATGCTGGTGCACAGTAGAAGGCAGTGTGAGGATAAAATACCTGCTTTAATTCCTTTAAATCAGTACTGGAACGAGTGTAATGCTAGGTTACGTTGTGGATAGGCAATAACGGTAGTAACGTGTTACATGCTGGTGCACAGTAGAAGGCAGTGTGAGGATAAAATACCTGCTTTAATTCCTTTAAATCAGTACTGGAACGAGTGTAATGCTAGGTTACGTTGTGGATAGGCAATAACGGTAGTAACGTGTTACAAGCTGGTGCACAGTACAAGGCAGTGTGAGGATAAAATAACTGCTTTAATTCTTTTAAATCATTACTGGAACGAGTGTAGTGCTAGGTACGTTGTGGATAGGGAATAACGGTAGTAACGGGTTACAAGCTCGTGTACAGTAGAAGGCAGTGTGAGGATAAAATAACTGCTTTAATTCCTTTAAATCAGTAGTGGAACGAGTGTAATGCTAAGTTGCGTTGTGGATAGGCAATAACTCTAGTAACGTGTTACATGCTGGTGCACAGTAGAAGGCAGTGTGAGGATAAAATACCTGCTTTAATTCCTTTAAATCATTACTGGAACTAGTGTAATGCTAGGTTACGTTGTGGATAGGCAATAACGGTAGTAACGTGTTACAAGCTGGTGCACAGTACAAGACAATGCGAGGATAAAATAACTGTTTTAATTCCTTTAAATCAGTACTGAAACGATTGTAATTCTAGGTTACGTAGTGGATAGGCAATAACTCTAGTACATGTTACATGCTGGTGCACAGTAGAAGGCAGAGTGAGGATAAAATAACTGCTTTACTTCCTTTAAATCAGTACTAGAACGATTGTAGTGCTAGGTTACGTAGTGGATGGGCAATAACGCTAGTAACCTGTTACATGCTGGTGCACAGTAGAAGGCAGTGTGAGGATAAAATAACCGCTTTAATTCCTTTAAATCATTACTGGAACGAGTGTAATGATAGGTTACGTTGTGGGTAGGCAATAACGGTAGTAACGTGCTACATGCTGGTGCACAGTAGAAAGCATTGTGAGGATAAAATACCTGCTTTAATTCCTTTAAATTAGTACTGGAACGAGTGTAATGCTAAGTTGCGTTGTGGATAGGCAATAACGGTAGTAACGTGTTACAAGCTGGTGCACAGCACAACGCAGTGTGAGGATAAAATAACTGATTTAATTCTTTTAAATCATTACTGGAACGAGTGTAATGCTAGGTTACGTTGTCGATAGGCAATAACGGTAGTAACGTGTTACAAGCTCGTGCACAGTACAAGGCAGTGTGAGGATAAAATAACTGCTTTAATTCCTTTAAATCAGTACTGGAACGATTGTAATGCAAGGGTACGTAGTGGATAGGCAATAACTCTAATAACGTGTTACATGCTGGTGCACAGTAGAAGGCAGTGTGAGAATAAAATACCTGCTTTAATTCCTTTAAATCAGTCCTGGAACGATTGTAATGCTAGGTTACGTAGTAGATAGGCAATAACTCTAGTAACGTGTTACATGCTGGTGCACAGTAGAAGGCAGTGTGAGGATAAAATACCTGCTTTAATTCCTTTAAATCATTACTGGAACTAGTGTAATGCTAGGTTACGTTGTGGATAGGCAATAACGGTAGTAACGTGTTACAAGCTGGTGCACAGTACAAGACAATGCGAGGATAAAATAACTGCTTTAATTCATTTAAATCAGTACTGAAACGATTGTAATTCTAGGTTACGTAGTGGATAGGCAATAACTCTAGTACATGTTACATGCTGGTGCACAGTAGAAGGCAGAGTGAGGATAAAATAACTGCTTTACTTCCTTTAAATCAGTACTAGAACGATTGTAGTGCTAGGTTACGTAGTGGATGGGCAATAACGCTAGTAACCTGTTACATGCTGGTGCACAGTAGAAGGCAGTGTGAAGATAAAATAACCGCTTTAATTCCTTTAAATCATTACTGGAACGAGTGTAATGATAGGTTACGTTGTGGGTAGGCAATAACGGTAGTAACGTGTTACATGCTGGTGCACAGTAGAAAGCATTGTGAGGATAAAATAACTGCTTTACTTCCTTTAAATCAGTACTGGAACGATTGTAATGTTAGGTTGCGTTGTGGATAGGCAATAACGGTAGTAACGTCTCACAAGCTGGTGCACAGTACAAGGCAGTGTGGGGATAAAATAACTGCTTTAATTCCTCTAAATCAGTACTGGAACGATTGTAATGCTAGGTTACGTAGTGGATAGGCAATAACTCTTTTAACATGTAACATGCTGCTGCACAGTAGAAGGCAGTGTGAGGATAAAATAACTGCTTTAATTCCTTTAAATCATTACTGCAACGAGTGTAATGCTAGATTACGTTGTGGATAGGCAATAACGGTAGTAACGTGTTACATGCTGGTGCACAGTAGAAAGCAGTGTGAGGATAAAATAACTGCTTTACTTCCTTTAAATCAGTACTGGAACGATTGTAATGCTAGGTTACGTAGTGGATAGGCAATAACTCTAGTAACGTGTTACATGGTGGTGCACAGTAGAAGGCAGTGTGAGGATAAAATACCTGCTTTAATTCCTTTAAATCATTACTGGAACTAGTGTAATGCTATGTTACGTTGTGGATAGGCAATAACGGTAGTACCGTGTTACAAGCTGGTGCACAGTACAAGACAATGTGAGGATAAAATAACTGCTTTTATTCCTTTAAATCATTACTGAAACGATTGTAATTCTAGGTTACGTAGTGGATAGGCAATAACTCTAGTACGTGTTACATGCTGGTGCACAGTAGAAGGCAGAGTGAGGATAAAATAACTGCTTCACTTCCTTTAAATCAGTACTAGAACGATTGTAATGCTAGGTTACGTAGTGGATGGGCAATAACTTTAGTAACCTGTTACATGCTGGTGCACAGTGGAAGGCAGTGTGAGGATAAAATAACTGCTTTAATTCCTTTAAATCATTACTGGAACGAGTGTAATGATAGGTTACGTTGTGGGTAGGCAATAACGGTAGTAACGTGTTACATGCTGGTGCACAGTAGAAAGCAGTGTGAGGATAAAATAACTGCTTTACTTCCTTTAAATCAGTACTGGAACGATTGTAATGCTAGGTTGCGTTGTGGATAGGCAATAACGGTAGTAACGTGTCACAAGCTGGTGCACAGTACAAGGCATTGTGAGGATAAAATAAGTGCTTTATTTTTCTAAATCAGTACTGGAACAATTGTAATGCTAGGTTACGTAGTGGATAGGCAATAGCTCTAGTAACGTGTTACATGCTGGTGAACAGTAGAAGTCAGTGTGAGGATAAAATAATTGCTTTAATTCCTTTAAATCAGTACTGGAACGATTGTAATGCAAGGTTACGTAGTGGATAGGCAATAACTCTAGTAACGTGTAACATGCTGGTGCACAGTAGAAGGCAGTGTGAGGATAAAATAACTGCTTTAATTCCTTTAAATCATTACTGGAACGAGTGTAATGCTAGGTTACGTTGTGGATAGGCATTAACGGTAGTAACGTGTTACATGCTGGTGCACAGTAAAAGGCAGTGTGAGGATAAAATAACTGCTTTACTTCCTTTAAATTAGTACTGGAACGATTGTAATGCTTGCTTACGTAGTGGATAGGCAATAACTCTAGTAACGTGTTACATGCTGGTGTACAGTAGAAGGCAGTGTGAGGATAAAATAACTGCTTTAATTCCTTTAAATCATTACTGGAACGAGTGTAATGCTAGGTTACGTTGTGGTTAGGCAATAACTCTAGTAACGTGTTACATGCTGGTGCACAGTAGAAGGCAGTGTTAGGGTAAAATAACTCCTTTAATTCTTTTAAATCATTACTGGAACGAGTGTAATGCTAGGTGCGTTGTGGGTAGGCAATAACGGTAGTAACGTGTTACAAGCTCGTGTACAGTAGAAGGCAGTGTGAGGACAAAATACCTGCTTTAATTCCTTTAAATCATTACTGGAACTAGTGTAATGCTAGGTTACGTTGTGGATAGGCAATAACGGTAGTAACGTGTTACAAGCTGAAGCACAGTACAAGACAATGTGAGGATAAAATAACTGCTTTAATTCCTTTAAATCAGTACTGAAACGATTGTAAATCTAGGTTACGTAGTGGATAGGCAATAACTCTAGTACGTGTTACATGCTGGTGCACAGTAGAAGGCAGAGTGAGGATAAAATACCTGCTTTAATTCCTTTAAATCAGTACTGGAACGTATGTAATGATAGGTTACGTAGTGGATAGGCAATAACTCTAGTAACGTGTTACATGCTGGTGCACAGTAGAAGGCAGTGTGAGGATAAAATACCTGCTTTAATTCCTTTAAATCAGTACTGGAACGAGTGTAATGCTAGGTTACGTTGTGGATAGGCAATAACGGTAGTAACGTGTTACAAGCTGGTGCACAGTACAAGGCAGTGTGGGGATAAAATAACTGCTTTAATTCTTTTAAATCATTACTGGAACGAGTGTAATGCTAGGTACGTTGTGGATAGGGAATAACGGTAGTAACGGGTTACAAGCTCGTGTACAGTAGAAGGCAGTGTGAGGATAAAATAACTGCTTTAATTCCTTTAAATCAGTACTGGAACGAGTGTAATGCTAAGTTGCGTTGTGGATAGGCAATAACGGTAGTAACGTGTTACAAGCTGGTGCACAGCACAACGCCGTGTGAGGATAAAATAACTGATTTAATTCCTCTAAATCAGTACTGGAACGATTGTAATGCTAGGTTACGTAGTGGATAGGCAATAACGCTAGTAACCTGTTACATGCTGGTGCACAGTAGAAGGCAGTGTGAGGATAAAATAACCGCTTTAATTCCTTTAAATCATTACTGGAACGAGTGTAATGATAGGTTACGTTGTGGGTAGGCAATAACGGTAGTAACGTGTTACATGCTGGTGCACAGTAGAAAGCATTGTGAGGATAAAATAACTGCTTTACTTCCTTTAAATCAGTACTGGAACGATTGTAATGCTAGGTTGCGTTGTGGATAGGCAATAACGGTAGTAACGTCTCACAAGCTGGTGCACAGTACAAGGCAGTGTGGGGATAAAATAACTGCTTTTATTCCTCTAAATCAGTACTGGAACGATTGTAATGCTAGGTTACGTAGTGGATAGGCAATAACTCTTTTAACATGTAACATGCTGCTGCACAGTAGAAGGCAGTGTGAGGATAAAATAACTGCTTTAATTCCTTTAAATCATTACTGCAACGAGTGTAATGCTAGATTACGTTGTGGATAGGCAATAACGGTAGTAACGTGTTACATGCTGGTGCACAGTAGAAAGCAGTGTGAGGATAAAATAACTGCTTTACTTCCTTTAAATCAGTACTGGAACGATTGTAATGCTAGGTTACGTAGTGGATAGGCAATAACTCTAGTAACGTGTTACATGGTGGTGCACAGTAGAAGGCAGTGTGAGGATAAAATACCTGCTTTAATTCCTTTAAATCATTACTGGAACTAGTGTAATGCTATGTTACGTTGTGGATAGGCAATAACGGTAGTACCGTGTTACAAGCTGGTGCACAGTACAAGACAATGTGAGGATAAAATAACTGCTTTTATTCCTTTAAATCATTACTGAAACGATTGTAATTCTAGGTTACGTAGTGGATAGGCAATAACTCTAGTACGTGTTACATGCTGGTGCACAGTAGAAGGCAGAGTTAGGATAAAATAACTGCTTCACTTCCTTTAAATCAGTACTAGAACGATTGTAATGCTAGGTTACGTAGTGGATGGGCAATAACTTTAGTAACCTGTTACATGCTGGTGCACAGTGGAAGGCAGTGTGAGGATAAAATAACCGCTTTAATTCCTTTAAATCATTACTGGAACGAGTGTAATGATAGGTTACGTTGTGGGTAGGCAATAACGGTAGTAACGTGTTACATGCTGGTGCACAGTAGAAAGCAGTGTGAGGATAAAATAACTGCTTTACTTCCTTTAAATCAGTACTGGAACGATTGTAATGCTAGGTTGCGTTGTGGATAGGCAATAACGGTAGTAACGTGTCACAAGCTGGTGCACAGTACAAGGCATTGTGAGGATAAAATAAGTGCTTTATTTTTCTAAATCAGTACTGGAACAATTGTAATGCTAGGTTACGTAGTGGATAGGCAATAGCTCTAGTAACGTGTTACATGCTGGTGAACAGTAGAAGTCAGTGTGAGGATAAAATAATTGCTTTAATTCCTTTAAATCAGTACTGGAACGATTGTAATGCAAGGTTACGTAGTGGATAGGCAATAACTCTAGTAACGTGTAACATGCTGGTGCACAGTAGAAGGCAGTGTGAGGATAAAATAACTGCTTTAATTCCTTTAAATCATTACTGGAACGAGTGTAATGCTAGGTTACGTTGTGGATAGGCATTAACGGTAGTAACGTGTTACATGCTGGTGCACAGTAAAAGGCAGTGTGAGGATAAAATAACTGCTTTACTTCCTTTAAATTAGTACTGGAACGATTGTAATGCTTGCTTACGTAGTGGATAGGCAATAACTCTAGTAACGTGTTACATGCTGGTGTACAGTAGAAGGCAGTGTGAGGATAAAATAACTGCTTTAATTCCTTTAAATCATTACTGGAACGAGTGTAATGCTAGGTTACGTTGTGGTTAGGCAATAACTCTAGTAACGTGTTACATGCTGGTGCACAGTAGAAGGCAGTGTTAGGGTAAAATAACTCCTTTAATTCTTTTAAATCATTACTGGAACGAGTGTAATGCTAGGTGCGTTGTGGGTAGGCAATAACGGTAGTAACGTGTTACAAGCTCGTGTACAGTAGAAGGCAGTGTGAGGACAAAATACCTGCTTTAATTCCTTTAAATCATTACTGGAACTAGTGTAATGCTAGGTTACGTTGTGGATAGGCAATAACGGTAGTAACGTGTTACAAGCTGAAGCACAGTACAAGACAATGTGAGGATAAAATAACTGCTTTAATTCCTTTAAATCAGTACTGAAACGATTGTAAATCTAGGTTACGTAGTGGATAGGCAATAACTCTAGTACGTGTTACATGCTGGTGCACAGTAGAAGGCAGAGTGAGGATAAAATACCTGCTTTAATTCCTTTAAATCAGTACTGGAACGATTGTAATGATAGGTTACGTAGTGGATAGGCAATAACTCTAGTAACGTGTTACATGCTGGTGCACAGTAGAAGGCAGTGTGAGGATAAAATACCTGCTTTAATTCCTTTAAATCAGTACTGGAACGAGTGTAATGCTAGGTTACGTTGTGGATAGGCAATAACGGTAGTAACGTGTTACAAGCTGGTGCACAGTACAAGGCAGTGTGGGGATAAAATAACTGCTTTAATTCTTTTAAATCATTACTGGAACGAGTGTAATGCTAGGTACGTTGTGGATAGGGAATAACGGTAGTAACGGGTTACAAGCTCGTGTACAGTAGAAGGCAGTGTGAGGATAAAATAACTGCTTTAATTCCTTTAAATCAGTACTGGAACGAGTGTAATGCTAAGTTGCGTTGTGGATAGGCAATAACGGTAGTAACGTGTTACAAGCTGGTGCACAGCACAACGCCGTGTGAGGATAAAATAACTGATTTAATTCTTTTAAATCATTACTGGAACGAGTGTAATGCTAGGTTACGTTGTCGATAGGCAATAACGGTAGTAACGTGTTACAAGCTCGTGCACAGTACAAGGCAGTGTGAGGATAAAATAGCTGCTTTAATTCCTTTAAATCAGTACTGGAACGATTGTAATGCAAGGGTACGTAGTGGATAGGCAATAACTCTAATAACGTGTTACATGCTGGTGCACAGTAGAAGGCAGTGTGAGGATAAAATACCTGCTTTAATTCCTTTAAATCAGTCCTGGAACGATTGTAATGCTAGGTTACGTAGTAGATAGGCAATAACTCTAGTAACGTGTTACATGCTGGTGCACAGTAGAAGGCAGTGTGAGGATAAAATACCTGCTTTAATTCCTTTAAATCATTACTGGAACTAGTGTAATGCTAGGTTACGTTGTGGATAGGCAATAACGGTAGTAACGTGTTACAAGCTGGTGCACAGTACAAGACAATGCGAGGATAAAATAACTGCTTTAATTCCTTTAAATCAGTACTGAAACGATTGTAATTCTAGGTTACGTAGTGGATAGGCAATAACTCTAGTACATGTTACATGCTGGTGCACAGTAGAAGGCAGAGTGAGGATAAAATAACTGCTTTACTTCCTTTAAATCAGTACTAGAACGATTGTAGTGCTAGGTTACGTAGTGGATGGGCAATAACGCTAGTAACCTGTTACATGCTGGTGCACAGTAAAAGGCAGTGTGAGGATAAAATAACCGCTTTAATTCCTTTAAATCATTACTGGAACGAGTGTAATGATAGGTTACGTTGTGGGTAGGCAATAACGGTAGTAACGTGTTACATGCTGGTGCACAGTAGAAAGCATTGTGAGGATAAAATAACTGCTTTACTTCCTTTAAATCAGTACTGGAACGATTGTAATGCTAGGTTGCGTTGTGGATAGGCAATAACGGTAGTAACGTCTCACAAGCTGGTGCACAGTACAAGGCAGTGTGAGGATAAAATAACTGCTTTAATTCCTCTAAATCAGTACTGGAACGATTGTAATGCTAGGTTACGTAGTGGATAGGCAATAACTCTTTTAACATGTAACATGCTGGTGCACAGTAGAAGGCAGTGTGAGGATAAAATAACTGCTTTAATTCCTTTAAATCATTACTGCAACGAGTGTAATGCTAGATTACGTTGTGGATAGGCAATAACGGTAGTAACGTGTTACATGCTGGTGCACAGTAGAAAGCAGTGTGAGGATAAAATAACTGCTTTACTTCCTTTAAATCAGTACTGGAACGATTGTAATGCTAGGTTACGTAGTGGATAGGCAATAACTCTAGTAACGTGTTACATGGTGGTGCACAATAGAAGGCAGTGTGAGGATAAAATACCTGCTTTAATTCCTTTAAATCATTACTGGAACTAGTGTAATGCTATGTTACGTTGTGGATAGGCAATAACGGTAGTACCGTGTTACAAGCTGGTGCACAGTACAAGACAATGTGAGGATAAAATAACTGCTTTTATTCCTTTAAATCATTACTGAAACGATTGTAATTCTAGGTTACGTAGTGGATAGGCAATAACTCTAGTACGTGTTACATGCTGGTGCACAGTAGAAGGCAGAGTGAGGATAAAATAACTGCTTCACTTCCTTTAAATCAGTACTAGAACGATTGTAATGCTAGGTTACGTAGTGGATGGGCAATAACTTTAGTAACCTGTTACATGCTGGTGCACAGTGGAAGGCAGTGTGAGGATAAAATAACCGCTTTAATTCCTTTAAATTATTACTGGAACGAGTGTAATGATAGGTTACGTTGTGGGTAGGCAATAACGGTAGTAACGTGTTACATGCTGGTGCACAGTAGAAAGCAGTGTGAGGATAAAATAACTGCTTTACTTCCTTTAAATCAGTACTGGAACGATTGTAATGCTAGGTTGCGTTGTGGATAGGCAATAACGGTAGTAACGTGTCACAAGCTGGTGCACAGTACAAGGCATTGTGAGGATAAAATAACTGCTTAATTTTTCTAAATCAGTACTGGAACAATTGTAATGCTAGGTTACGTAGTGGATAGGCAATAGCTCTAGTAACGTGTTACATGCTGGTGAACAGTAGAAGTCAGTGTGAGGATAAAATAATTGCTTTAATTCCTTTAAATCAGTACTGGAACGATTGTAATGCAAGGTTACGTAGTGGATAGGCAATAACTCTAGTAACGTGTAACATGCTGGTGCACAGTAGAAGGCAGTGTGAGGATAAAATAACTGCTTTAATTCCTTTAAATCATTACTGGAACGAGTGTAATGCTAGGTTACGTTGTGGATAGGCATTAACGGTAGTAACGTGTTACATGCTGGTGCACAGTAAAAGGCAGTGTGAGGATAAAATAACTGCTTTACTTCCTTTAAATTAGTACTGGAACGATTGTAATGCTTGCTTACGTAGTGGATAGGCAATAACTCTAGTAACGTGTTACATGCTGGTGTACAGTAGAAGGCAGTGTGAGGATAAAATAACTGCTTTAATTCCTTTAAATCATTACTGGAACGAGTGTAATGCTAGGTTACGTTGTGGTTAGGCAATAACTCTAGTAACGTGTTACATGCTGGTGCACAGTAGAAGGCAGTGTTAGGGTAAAATAACTCCTTTAATTCTTTTAAATCATTACTGGAACGAGTGTAATGCTAGGTGCGTTGTGGGTAGGCAATAACGGTAGTAACGTGTTACAAGCTCGTGTACAGTAGAAGGCAGTGTGAGGACAAAATACCTGCTTTAATTCCTTTAAATCATTACTGGAACTAGTGTAATGCTAGGTTACGTTGTGGATAGGCAATAACGGTAGTAACGTGTTACAAGCTGAAGCACAGTACAAGACAATGTGAGGATAAAATAACTGCTTTAATTCCTTTAAATCAGTACTGAAACGATTGTAAATCTAGGTTACGTAGTGGATAGGCAATAACTCTAGTACGTGTTACATGCTGGTGCACAGTAGAAGGCAGAGTGAGGATAAAATACCTGCTTTAATTCCTTTAAATCAGTACTGGAACGATTGTAATGATAGGTTACGTAGTGGATAGGCAATAACTCTAGTAACGTGTTACATGCTGGTGCACAGTAGAAGGCAGTGTGAGGATAAAATACCTGCTTTAATTCCTTTAAATCAGTACTGGAACGAGTGTAATGCTAGGTTACGTTGTGGATAGGCAATAACGGTAGTAACGTGTTACAAGCTGGTGCACAGTACAAGGCAGTGTGGGGATAAAATAACTGCTTTAATTCTTTTAAATCATTACTGGAACGAGTGTAATGCTAGGTACGTTGTGGATAGGGAATAACGGTAGTAACGGGTTACAAGCTCGTGTACAGTAGAAGGCAGTGTGAGGATAAAATAACTGCTTTAATTCCTTTAAATCAGTACTGGAACGAGTGTAATGCTAAGTTGCGTTGTGGATAGGCAATAACGGTAGTAACGTGTTACAAGCTGGTGCACAGCACAACGCCGTGTGAGGATAAAATAACTGATTTAATTCTTTTAAATCATTACTGGAACGAGTGTAATGCTAGGTTACGTTGTCGATAGGCAATAACGGTAGTAACGTGTTACAAGCTCGTGCACAGTACAAGGCAGTGTGAGGATAAAATAGCTGCTTTAATTCCTTTAAATCAGTACTGGAACGATTGTAATGCAAGGGTACGTAGTGGATAGGCAATAACTCTAATAACGTGTTACATGCTGGTGCACAGTAGAAGGCAGTGTGAGGATAAAATACCTGCTTTAATTCCTTTAAATCAGTCCTGGAACGATTGTAATGCTAGGTTACGTAGTAGATAGGCAATAACTCTAGTAACGTGTTACATGCTGGTGCACAGTAGAAGGCAGTGTGAGGATAAAATACCTGCTTTAATTCCTTTAAATCATTACTGGAACTAGTGTAATGCTAGGTTACGTTGTGGATAGGCAATAACGGTAGTAACGTGTTACAAGCTGGTGCACAGTACAAGACAATGCGAGGATAAAATAACTGCTTTAATTCCTTTAAATCAGTACTGAAACGATTGTAATTCTAGGTTACGTAGTGGATAGGCAATAACTCTAGTACATGTTACATGCTGGTGCACAGTAGAAGGCAGAGTGAGGATAAAATAACTGCTTTACTTCCTTTAAATCAGTACTAGAACGATTGTAGTGCTAGGTTACGTAGTGGATGGGCAATAACGCTAGTAACCTGTTACATGCTGGTGCACAGTAAAAGGCAGTGTGAGGATAAAATAACCGCTTTAATTCCTTTAAATCATTACTGGAACGAGTGTAATGATAGGTTACGTTGTGGGTAGGCAATAACGGTAGTAACGTGTTACATGCTGGTGCACAGTAGAAAGCATTGTGAGGATAAAATAACTGCTTTACTTCCTTTAAATCAGTACTGGAACGATTGTAATGCTAGGTTGCGTTGTGGATAGGCAATAACGGTAGTAACGTCTCACAAGCTGGTGCACAGTACAAGGCAGTGTGAGGATAAAATAACTGCTTTAATTCCTCTAAATCAGTACTGGAACGATTGTAATGCTAGGTTACGTAGTGGATAGGCAATAACTCTTTTAACATGTAACATGCTGGTGCACAGTAGAAGGCAGTGTGAGGATAAAATAACTGCTTTAATTCCTTTAAATCATTACTGCAACGAGTGTAATGCTAGATTACGTTGTGGATAGGCAATAACGGTAGTAACGTGTTACATGCTGGTGCACAGTAGAAAGCAGTGTGAGGATAAAATAACTGCTTTACTTCCTTTAAATCAGTACTGGAACGATTGTAATGCTAGGTTACGTAGTGGATAGGCAATAACTCTAGTAACGTGTTACATGGTGGTGCACAATAGAAGGCAGTGTGAGGATAAAATACCTGCTTTAATTCCTTTAAATCATTACTGGAACTAGTGTAATGCTATGTTACGTTGTGGATAGGCAATAACGGTAGTACCGTGTTACAAGCTGGTGCACAGTACAAGACAATGTGAGGATAAAATAACTGCTTTTATTCCTTTAAATCATTACTGAAACGATTGTAATTCTAGGTTACGTAGTGGATAGGCAATAACTCTAGTACGTGTTACATGCTGGTGCACAGTAGAAGGCAGAGTGAGGATAAAATAACTGCTTCACTTCCTTTAAATCAGTACTAGAACGATTGTAATGCTAGGTTACGTAGTGGATGGGCAATAACTTTAGTAACCTGTTACATGCTGGTGCACAGTGGAAGGCAGTGTGAGGATAAAATAACCGCTTTAATTCCTTTAAATTATTACTGGAACGAGTGTAATGATAGGTTACGTTGTGGGTAGGCAATAACGGTAGTAACGTGTTACATGCTGGTGCACAGTAGAAAGCAGTGTGAGGATAAAATAACTGCTTTACTTCCTTTAAATCAGTACTGGAACGATTGTAATGCTAGGTTGCGTTGTGGATAGGCAATAACGGTAGTAACGTGTCACAAGCTGGTGCACAGTACAAGGCATTGTGAGGATAAAATAACTGCTTAATTTTTCTAAATCAGTACTGGAACAATTGTAATGCTAGGTTACGTAGTGGATAGGCAATAGCTCTAGTAACGTGTTACATGCTGGTGAACAGTAGAAGTCAGTGTGAGGATAAAATAATTGCTTTAATTCCTTTAAATCAGTACTGGAACGATTGTAATGCAAGGTTACGTAGTGGATAGGCAATAACTCTAGTAACGTGTAACATGCTGGTGCACAGTAGAAGGCAGTGCGAGGATAAAATAACTGCTTTAATTCCTTTAAATCATTACTGGAACGAGTGTAATGCTAGGTTACGTTGTGGATAGGCATTAACGGTAGTAACGTGTTACATGCTGGTGCACAGTAAAAGGCAGTGTGAGGATAAAATAACTGCTTTACTTCCTTTAAATTAGTACTGGAACGATTGTAATGCTTGCTTACGTAGTGGATAGGCAATAACTCTAGTAACGTGTTACATGCTGGTGTACAGTAGAAGGCAGTGTGAGGATAAAATAACTGCTTTAATTCCTTTAAATCATTACTGGAACGAGTGTAATGCTAGGTTACGTTGTGGTTAGGCAATAACGGTAGTAACGTGTTACAAGCTCGTGTACAGTAGAAGGCAGTGTGAGGACAAAATAACTGCTTTATATCCTTTAAATCAGTACTGGAACGAGTGTAATGCTAGGTTACTTAGTGGATATCCAACAACTCTAGTAACGTGTTACATGCTGGTGCACAGTAGAAGGCAGTGTGAGGATAAAATACCTGCTTTAATTCCTTTAAATCATTACTGGAACTAGTGTAATGCTAGGTTACGTAGTGGATAGGCAATAACGGTAGTAACGTGTTACAAGCTGAAGCACAGTACAAGACAATGTGAGGATAAAATAACTGCTTTAATTCCTTTAAATCAGTACTGAAACGATTGTAAATCTAGGTTACGTAGTGGATAGGCAATAACTCTAGTACGTGTTACATGCTGGTGCACAGTAGAAGGCAGAGTGAGGATAAAATACCTGCTTTAATTCCTTTAAATCAGTACTGGAACGATTGTAATGATAGGTTACGTCGTGGATAGGCAATAACTCTAGTAACGTGTTACATGCTGGTGCACAGTAGAAGGTAGTGTGAGGATAAAATACCTGCTTTAATTCCTTTAAATCAGTACTGGAACGAGTGTAATGCTAGGTTACGTAGTGGATAGGCAATAACGGTAGTAACGTGTTACAAGCTGGTGCACAGTACAAGGCAGTGTGGGGATAAAATAACTGCTTTAATTCTTTTAAATCATTACTGGAACGAGTGTAATGCTAGGTACGTTGTGGATAGGGAATAACGGTAGTAACGGGTTACAAGCTCGTGTACAGTAGAAGGCAGTGTGAGGATAAAATAACTGCTTTAATTCCTTTAAATCAGTACTGGAACGAGTGTAATGCTAAGTTGCGTTGTGGATAGGCAATAACGGTAGTAACGTGTTACAAGCTGGTGCACAGCACAACGCCGTGTGAGGATAAAATAACTGATTTAATTCTTTTAAATCATTACTGGAACGAGTGTAATGCTAGGTTACGTTGTCGATAGGCAATAACGGTAGTAACGTGTTACAAGCTCGTGCACAGTACAAGGCAGTGTGAGGATAAAATAACTGCTTTAATTCCTTTAAATCAGTACTGGAACGATTGTAATGCAAGGGTACGTAGTGGATAGGCAATAACTCTAATAACGTGTTACATGCTGGTGCACAGTAGAAGGCAGTGTGAGGATAAAATACCTGCTTTAATTCCTTTAAATCAGTCCTGGAACGATTGTAATGCTAGGTTACGTAGTAGATAGGCAATAACTCTAGTAACGTGTTACATGCTGGTGCACAGTAGAAGGCAGTGTGAGGATAAAATACCTGCTTTAATTCCTTTAAATCATTACTGGAACTAGTGTAATGCTAGGTTACGTTGTGGATAGGCAATAACGGTAGTAACGTGTTACAAGCTGGTGCACAGTACAAGACAATGCGAGGATAAAATAACTGCTTTAATTCCTTTAAATCAGTACTGAAACGATTGTAATTCTAGGTTACGTAGTGGATAGGCAATAACTCTAGTACATGTTACATGCTGGTGCACAGTAGAAGGCAGAGTGAGGATAAAATAACTGCTTTACTTTATTTAAATCAGTACTAGAACGATTGTAGTGCTAGGTTACGTAGTGGATGGGCAATAACGCTAGTAACCTGTTACATGCTGGTGCACAGTAGAAGGCAGTGTGAGGATAAAATAACCGCTTTAATTCCTTTAAATCATTACTGGAACGAGTGTAATGATAGGTTACGTTGTGGGTAGGCAATAACGGTAGTAACGTGTTACATGCTGGTGCACAGTAGAAAGCATTGTGAGGATAAAATACCTGCTTTAATTCCTTTAAATCAGTACTGGAACGAGTATAATGCTAAGTTGCGTAGTGGATAGGCAATAACGGTAGTAACGTGTTACAAGCTGGTGCACAGCACAACGCAGTGTGAGGATAAAATAACTGATTTAATTCTTTTAAATCTTTACTGGAACGAGTGTAATGCTAGGGTTCGTTGTCGATAGGCAATAACGGTAGTAACGTGTTACAAGCTCGTGCACAGTACAAGGCAGTGTGAGGATAAAATAACTGCTTTAATTCCTTTGAATCAGTACTGGAACGATTGTAATGCAAGGGTAAGTAGTGGATAGGCAATAACTCTAATAACGTGTTACATGCTGGTGCACAGTAGAAGGCAGTGTGAGGATAAAATAAATGCTTTAATTCCGTTAAATCAGTCCTGGAACGATTGTAATGCTAGGTTACGTTGTGGTTAGGCAATAACTCTAGTAACGTGTTACATGCTGGTGCACAGTAGAAGGCAGTGTTAGGGTAAAATAACTCCTTTAATTCTTTTAAATCATTACTGGAACGAGTGTAATGCTAGGTGCGTTGTGGGTAGGCAATAACGGTAGTAACGTGTTACAAGCTCGTGTACAGTAGAAGGCAGTGTGAGGACAAAATAACTGCTTTATATCCTTTAAATCAGTACTGGAACGAGTGTAATGCTAGGTTACTTAGTGGATATCCAACAACTCTAGTAACGTGTTACATGCTGGTGCACAGTAGAAGGCAGTGTGAGGATAAAATACCTGCTTTAATTCCTTTAAATCATTACTGGAACTAGTGTAATGCTAGGTTACGTAGTGGATAGGCAATAACGGTAGTAACGTGTTACAAGCTGAAGCACAGTACAAGACAATGTGAGGATAAAATAACTGCTTTAATTCCTTTAAATCAGTACTGAAACGATTGTAAATCTAGGTTACGTAGTGGATAGGCAATAACTCTAGTACGTGTTACATGCTGGTGCACAGTAGAAGGCAGAGTGAGGATAAAATACCTGCTTTAATTCCTTTAAATCAGTACTGGAACGATTGTAATGATAGGTTACGTCGTGGATAGGCAATAACTCTAGTAACGTGTTACATGCTGGTGCACAGTAGAAGGTAGTGTGAGGATAAAATACCTGCTTTAATTCCTTTAAATCAGTACTGGAACGAGTGTAATGCTAGGTTACGTTGTGGATAGGCAATAACGGTAGTAACGTGTTACAAGCTGGTGCACAGTACAAGGCAGTGTGGGGATAAAATAACTGCTTTAATTCTTTTAAATCATTACTGGAACGAGTGTAATGCTAGGTACGTTGTGGATAGGGAATAACGGTAGTAACGGGTTACAAGCTCGTGTACAGTAGAAGGCAGTGTGAGGATAAAATAACTGCTTTAATTCCTTTAAATCAGTACTGGAACGAGTGTAATGCTAAGTTGCGTTGTGGATAGGCAATAACGGTAGTAACGTGTTACAAGCTGGTGCACAGCACAACGCCGTGTGAGGATAAAATAACTGATTTAATTCTTTTAAATCATTACTGGAACGAGTGTAATGCTAGGTTACGTTGTCGATAGGCAATAACGGTAGTAACGTGTTACAAGCTCGTGCACAGTACAAGGCAGTGTGAGGATAAAATAACTGCTTTAATTCCTTTAAATCAGTACTGGAACGATTGTAATGCAAGGGTACGTAGTGGATAGGCAATAACTCTAATAACGTGTTACATGCTGGTGCACAGTAGAAGGCAGTGTGAGGATAAAAAACCTGCTTTAATTCCTTTAAATCAGTCCTGGAACGATTGTAATGCTAGGTTACGTAGTAGATAGGCAATAACTCTAGTAACGTGTTACATGCTTTTGCACAGTAGAAGGCAGTGTGAGGATAAAATACCTGCTTTAATTCCTTTAAATCATTACTGTAACTAGTGTAATGCTAGGTTACGTTGTGGATAGGCAATAACGGTAGTAACGTGTTACAAGCTGGTGCACAGTACAAGACAATGTGAGGATAAAATAACTGCTTTTATTCCTTTAAATCATTACTGAAACGATTGTAATTCTAGGTTACGTAGTGGATAGGCAATAACTCTAGTACGTGTTACATGCTGGTGCACAGTAGAAGGCAGAGTGAGGATAAAATAACTGCTTCACTTCCTTTAAATCAGTACTAGAACGATTGTAATGCTAGGTTACGTAGTGGATGGGCAATAACTTTAGTAACCTGTTACATGCTGGTGCACAGTGGAAGGCAGTGTGAGGATAAAATAACCGCTTTAATTCCTTTAAATCATTACTGGAACGAGTGTAATGATAGGTTACGTTGTGGGTAGGCAATAACGGTAGTAACGTGTTAAATGCTGGTGCACAGTAGAAAGCAGTGTGAGGATAAAATAACTGCTTTACTTCCTTTAAATCAGTACTGGAACGATTGTAATGCTAGGTTGCGTAGTGGATAGGCAATAACTCTAATAACGTGTTACATGCTGGTGCACAGTAGAAGGCAGTGTGAGGATAAAAAACCTGCTTTAATTCCTTTAAATCAGTCCTGGAACGATTGTAATGCTAGGTTACGTAGTAGATAGGCAATAACTCTAGTAACGTGTTACATGCTTTTGCACAGTAGAAGGCAGTGTGAGGATAAAATACCTGCTTTAATTCCTTTAAATCATTACTGGAACTAGTGTAATGCTAGGTTACGTTGTGGATAGGCAATAACGGTAGTAACGTGTTACAAGCTGGTGAACAGTAGAAGTCAGTGTGAGGTTAAAATAATTGCTTTAATTCCTTTAAATCAGTACTGAAACGATTGTAATTCTAGGTTACGTAGTGGATAGGCAATAACTCTAGTACATGTTACATGCTGGTGCACAGTAGAAGGCAGAGTGAGGATAAAATAACTGCTTTACTTCCTTTAAATCAGTACTAGAACGATTGTAGTGCTAGGTTACGTAGTGGATGGGCAATAACGCTAGTAACCTGTTACATGCTGGTGCACAGTAGAAGGCAGTGTGAGGATAAAATAACCGCTTTAATTCCTTTAAATCATTACTGGAACGAGTGTAATGATAGGTTACGTTGTGGGTAGGCAATAACGGTAGTAACGTGTTACATGCTGGTGCACAGTAGAAAGCATTGTGAGGATAAAATAACTGCTTTACTTCCTTTAAATCAGTACTGGAACGATTGTAATGCTAGGATGCGTTGTGGATAGGCAATAACGGTAGTAACGTCTCACAAGCTGGTGCACAGTACAAGGCAGTGTGAGGATAAAATAACTGCTTTAATTCCTCTAAATCAGTACTGGAACGATTGTAATGCTAGGTTACGTAGTGGATAGGCAATAACTCTTTTAACATGTAACATGCTGGTGCACAGTAGAAGGCAGTGTGAGGATAAAATAACTGCTTTAATTCCTTTAAATCATTACTGCAACGAGTGTAATGCTAGATTACGTTGTGGATAGGCAATAACGGTAGTAACGTGTTACATGCTGGTGCACAGTAGAAAGCAGTGTGAGGATAAAATAACTGCTTTACTTCCTTTAAATCAGTACTGGAACGATTGTAATGCTAGGTTACGTAGTGGATAGGCAATAACTCTAGTAACGTGTTACATGGTGGTGCACAGTAGAAGGCAGTGTGAGGATAAAATACCTGCTTTAATTCCTTTAAATCATTACTGGAACTAGTGTAATGCTATGTTACGTTGTGGATAGGCAATAACGGTAGTACCGTGTTACAAGCTGGTGCACAGTACAAGACAATGTGAGGATAAAATAACTGCTTTTATTCCTTTAAATCATTACTGAAACGATTGTAATTCTAGGTTACGTAGTGGATAGGCAATAACTCTAGTACGTGTTACATGCTGGTGCACAGTAGAAGGCAGAGTGAGGATAAAATAACTGCTTCACTTCCTTTAAATCAGTACTAGAACGATTGTAATGCTAGGTTACGTAGTGGATGGGCAATAACTTTAGTAACCTGTTACATGCTGGTGCACAGTGGAAGGCAGTGTGAGGATAAAATAACCGCTTTAATTCATTTAAATTATTACTGGAACGAGTGTAATGATAGGTTACGTTGTGGGTAGGCAATAACGGTAGTAACGTGTTACATGCTGGTGCGCAGTAGAAAGCAGTGTGAGGATAAAATAACTGCTTTACTTCCTTTAAATCAGTACTGGAACGATTGTAATGCTAGGTTGCGTTGTGGATAGGCAATAACGGTAGTAACGTGTCACAAGCTGGTGCACAGTACAAGGCATTGTGAGGATAAAATAACTGCTTTATTTTTCTAAATCAGTACTGGAACAATTGTAATGCTAGGTTACGTAGTGGATAGGCAATAGCTCTAGTAACGTGTTACATGCTGGTGAACAGTAGAAGTCAGTGTGAGGATAAAATAATTGCTTTAATTCCTTTAAATCAGTACTGGAACGATTGTAATGCAAGGTTACGTAGTGGATAGGCAATAACTCTAGTAACGTGTAACATGCTGGTGCACAGTAGAAGGCAGTGTGAGGATAAAATAACTGCTTTAATTCCTTTAAATCATTACTGGAACGAGTGTAATGCTAGGTTACGTTGTGGATAGGCATTAACGGTAGTAACGTGTTACATGCTGGTGCACAGTAAAAGGCAGTGTGAGGATAAAATAACTGCTTTACTTCCTTTAAATTAGTACTGGAACGATTGTAATGCTTGCTTACGTAGTGGATAGGCAATAACTCTAGTAACGTGTTACATGCTGGTGTACAGTAGAAGGCAGTGTGAGGATAAAATAACTGCTTTATTCCTTTAAATCATTACTGGAACGAGTGTAATGCTAGGTTACGTTGTGGTTAGGCAATAACTCTAGTAACGTGTTACATGCTGGTGCACAGTAGAAGGCAGTGTTAGGGTAAAATAACTCCTTTAATTCTTTTAAATCATTACTGGAACGAGTGTAATGCTAGGTGCGTTGTGGGTAGGCAATAACGGTAGTAACGTGTTACAAGCTCGTGTACAGTAGAAGGCAGTGTGAGGACAAAATAACTGCTTTATATCCTTTAAATCAGTACTGGAACGAGTGAAATGCTAGGTTACTTAGTGGATATCCAACAACTCTAGTAACGTGTTACATGCTGGTGCACAGTAGAAGGCAGTGTGAGGATAAAATACCTGCTTTAATTCCTTTAAATCATTACTGGAACTAGTGTAATGCTAGGTTACGTTGTGGATAGGCAATAACGGTAGTAACGTGTTACAAGCTGAAGCACAGTACAAGACAAAGTGAGGATAAAATAACTGCTTTAATTCCTTTAAATCAGTACTGAAACGATTGTAAATCTAGGTTACGTAGTGGATAGGCAATAACTCTAGTACGTGTTACATGCTGGTGCACAGTAGAAGGCAGAGTGAGGATAAAATACCTGCTTTAATTCCTTTAAATCAGTACTGGAACGATTGTAATGATAGGTTACTTAGGGGATAGGCAATAACTCTAGTAACGTGTTACATGCTGGTGCACAGTAGAAGGCAGTGTGAGGATAAAATACCTGCTTTAATTCCTTTAAATCAGTACTGGAACGAGTGTAATGCTAGGTTACGTTGTGGATAGGCAATAACGGTAGTAACGTGTTACAAGCTGGTGCACAGTACAAGGCAGTGTGGGGATAAAATAACTGCTTTAATTCTTTTAAATCATTACTGGAACGAGTGTAATGCTAGGTACGTTGTGGATAGGGAATAACGGTAGTAACGGGTTACAAGCTCGTGTACAGTAGAAGGCAGTGTGAGGATAAAATAACTGCTTTAATTCCTTTAAATCAGTACTGGAACGAGTGTAATGCTAAGTTGCGTTGTGGATAGGCAATAACGGTAGTAACGTGTTACAAGCTGGTGCACAGCACAACGCCGTGTGAGGATAAAATAACTGATTTAATTCTTTTAAATCATTACTGGAACGAGTGTAATGCTAGGTTACGTTGTCGATAGGCAATAACGGTAGTAACGTGTTACAAGCTCGTGCACAGTACAAAGCAGTGTGAGGATAAAATAACTGCTTTAATTCCTTTAAATCAGTACTGGAACGATTGTAATGCAAGGGTACGTAGTGGATAGGCAATAACTCTAATAACGTGTTACATGCTGGTGCACAGTAGAAGGCAGTGTGAGGATAAAATACCTGCTTTAATTCCTTTAAATCAGTCCTGGAACGATTGTAATGCTAGGTTACGTAGTAGATAGGCAATAACTCTAGTAACGTGTTACATGCTGGTGCACAGTAGAAGGCAGTGTGAGGATAAAATACCTGCTTTAATTCCTTTAAATCATTACTGGAACTAGTGTAATGCTAGGTTACGTTGTGGATAGGCAATAACGGTAGTAACGTGTTACAAGCTGGTGCACAGTACAAGACAATGCGAGGATAAAATAACTGCTTTAATTCCTTTAAATCAGTACTGAAACGATTGTAATTCTAGGTTACGTAGTGGATAGGCAATAACTCTAGTACATGTTACATGCTGGTGCACAGTAGAAGGCAGAGTGAGGATAAAATAACTGCTTTACTTCCTTTAAATCAGTACTGGAACGATTGTAATGCTAGGTTACGTAGTGGATGGGCAATAACTCTAGTAACGTGTTAAAAGCTGGATCACAGAAGAAGGTAGTGTGAGGATAAAATGACTGCTTTAATTCTTTTAAATCAGTATTGGAACGATTGTAATGCTAGGGTACGTAGTGGATAGGCGATAACTCTAGTAACATGTTACATGCTGGTGCACAGTAGAAGGCAGTGTGAGGATAAAATACCTGCTTTAATTCCTTTAAATCAGTACTGGAACGAGTGTAATGCTAGGTTGCGTTGTGGATATTCAATAACGGTAGTAACGTGTTACAAGCTGGTGCACAGTAGAAGGCAGTGTGAGGATAAAATACCTGCTTTAATTCCTTTAAATCATTACTGGAACTAGTGTAATGCTAGGTTGCGTTGTGGATAGGCAATAACGGTAGTAACGTCTCACAAGCTGGTGCACAGTACAAGGCAGTGTGAGGATAAAATAACTGCTTTAATTCCTCTAAATCAGTACTGGAACGATTGTAATGCTAGGTTACGTAGTGGATAGGCAATAACTCTTTTAACATGTAACATGCTGGTACACAGTAGAAGGCAGTGTGAGGATAAAATAACTGCTTTAATTCCTTTAAATCATTACTGCAACGAGTGTAATGCTAGATTACGTTGTGGATAGGCAATAACGGTAGTAACGTGTTACATGCTGGTGCACAGTAGAAAGCAGTGTGAGGATAAAATAACTGCTTTACTTCCTTTAAATCAGTACTGGAACGATTGTAATGCTAGGTTACGTAGTGGATAGGCAATAACTCTAGTAACGTGTTACATGGTGGTGCACAGTAGAAGGCAGTGTGAGGATAAAATACCTGCTTTAATTCCTTTAAATCATTACTGGAACTAGTGTAATGCTATGTTACGTTGTGGATAGGCAATAACGGTAGTACCGTGTTACAAGCTGGTGCACAGTACAAGACAATGTGAGGATAAAATAACTGCTTTTATTCCTTTAAATCATTACTGAAACGATTGTAATTCTAGGTTACGTAGTGGATAGGCAATAACTCTAGTACGTGTTACATGCTGGTGCACAGTAGAAGGCAGAGTGAGGATAAAATAACTGCTTCACTTCCTTTAAATCAGTACTAGAACGATTGTAATGCTAGGTTACGTAGTGGATGGGCAATAACTTTAGTAACCTGTTACATGCTGGTGCACAGTGGAAGGCAGTGTGAGGATAAAATAACCGCTTTAATTCCTTTAAATCATTACTGGAACGAGTGTAATGATAGGTTACGTTGTGGGTAGGCAATAACGGTAGTAACGTGTTAAATGCTGGTGCACAGTAGAAAGCAGTGTGAGGATAAAATAACTGCTTTACTTCCTTTAAATCAGTACTGGAACGATTGTAATGCTAGGTTGCGTTGTGGATAGGCAATAACGGTAGTAACGTGTCACAAGCTGGTGCACAGTACAAGGCATTGTGAGGATAAAATAACTGCTTTAATTTTTCTAAATCAGTACTGGAACAATTGTAATGCTAGGTTACGTAGTGGATAGGCAATAGCTCTAGTAACGTGTTACATGCTGGTGAACAGTAGAAGTCAGTGTGAGGATAAAATAATTGCTTTAATTCCTTTAAATCAGTACTGGAACGATTGTAATGCAAGGTTACGTAGTGGATAGGCAATAACTCTAGTAACGTGTAACATGCTGGTGCACAGTAGAAGGCAGTGTGAGGATAAAATAACTGCTTTAATTCCTTTAAATCATTACTGGAACGAGTGTAATGCTAGGTTACGTTGTGGATAGGCATTAACGGTAGTAACGTGTTACATGCTGGTGCACAGTAAAAGGCAGTGTGAGGATAAAATAACTGCTTTACTTCCTTTAAATCAGTACTGGAACGATTGTAATGCTTGCTTACGTAGTGGATAGGCAATAACTCTAGTAACGTGTTACATGCTGGTGTACAGTAGAAGGCAGTGTGAGGATAAAATAACTGCTTTAATTTTTCTAAATCAGTACTGGAACAATTGTAATGCTAGGTTACGTAGTGGATAGGCAATAGCTCTAGTAACGTGTTACATGCTGGTGAACAGTAGAAGTCAGTGTGAGGATAAAATAATTGCTTTAATTCCTTTAAATCAGTACTGAAACGATTGTAATTCTAGGTTACGTAGTGGATAGGCAATAACTCTAGTACATGTTACATGCTGGTGCACAGTAGAAGGCAGAGTGAGGATAAAATAACTGCTTTACTTCCTTTAAATCAGTACTAGAACGATTGTAGTGCTAGGTTACGTAGTGGATGGGCAATAACGCTAGTAACCTGTTACATGCTGGTGCACAGTAGAAGGCAGTGTGAGGATAAAATAACCGCTTTAATTCCTTTAAATCATTACTGGAACGAGTGTAATGATAGGTTACGTTGTGGGTAGGCAATAACGGTAGTAACGTGTTACATGCTGGTGCACAGTAGAAAGCATTGTGAGGATAAAATAACTGCTTTACTTCCTTTAAATCAGTACTGGAACGATTGTAATGCTAGGTTGCGTTGTGGATAGGCAATAACGGTAGTAACGTCTCACAAGCTGGTGCACAGTACAAGGCAGTGTGAGGATAAAATAACTGCTTTAATTCCTCTAAATCAGTACTGGAACGATTGTAATGCTAGGTTACGTAGTGGATAGGCAATAACTCTTTTAACATGTAACATGCTGGTGCACAGTAGAAGGCAGTGTGAGGATAAAATAACTGCTTTAATTCCTTTAAATCATTACTGCAACGAGTGTAATGCTAGATTACGTTGTGGATAGGCAATAACGGTAGTAACGTGTTACATGCTGGTGCACAGTAGAAAGCAGTGTGAGGATAAAATAACTGCTTTACTTCCTTTAAATCAGTACTGGAACGATTGTAATGCTAGGTTACGTAGTGGATAGGCAATAACTCTAGTAACGTGTTACATGGTGGTGCACAGTAGAAGGCAGTGTGAGGATAAAATACCTGCTTTAATTCCTTTAAATCATTACTGGAACTAGTGTAATGCTATGTTACGTTGTGGATAGGCAATAACGGTAGTACCGTGTTACAAGCTGGTGCACAGTACAAGACAATGTGAGGATAAAATAACTGCTTTTATTCCTTTAAATCATTACTGAAACGATTGTAATTCTAGGTTACGTAGTGGATAGGCAATAACTCTAGTACGTGTTACATGCTGGTGCACAGTAGAAGGCAGAGTGAGGATAAAATAACTGCTTCACTTCCTTTAAATCAGTACTAGAACGATTGTAATGCTAGGTTACGTAGTGGATGGGCAATAACTTTAGTAACCTGTTACATGCTGGTGCACAGTGGAAAGCAGTGTGAGGATAAAATAACCGCTTTATTTTCTTTAAATTATTACTGGAACGAGTGTAATGATAGGTTACGTTGTGGGTAGGCAATAACGGTAGTAACGTGTTACATGCTGGTGCACAGTAGAAAGCAGTGTGAGGATAAAATAACTGCTTTACTTCCTTTAAATCAGTACTGGAACGATTGTAATGCTAGGTTGCGTTGTGGATAGGCAATAACGGTAGTAACGTGTCACAAGCTGGTGCACAGTACAAGGCATTGTGAGGATATAATAACTGCTTTATTTTTCTAAATCAGTACTGGAACAATTCTAATGCTAGGTTACGTAGTGGATAGGCAATAGCTCTAGTAACGTGTTACATGCTGGTGAACAGTAGAAGTCAGTGTGAGGATAAAATAATTGCTTTAATTCCTTTAAATCAGTACTGGAACGATTGTCATGCAAGGTTACGTAGTGGATAGGCAATAACTCTAGTAACGTGTAACATGCTGGTGCACAGTAGAAGGCAGTGTGAGGATAAAATAACTGCTTTAATTCCTTTAAATCATTACTGGAACGAGTGTAATGCTAGGTTACGTTGTGGATAGGCATTAACGGTAGTAACGTGTTACATGCTGGTGCACAGTAAAAGGCAGTGTGAGGATAAAATAACTGCTTTACTTCCTTTAAATTAGTACTGGAACGATTGTAATGCTTGCTTACGTAGTGGATAGGCAATAACTCTAGTAACGTGTTACATGCTGGTGTACAGTAGAAGGCAGTGTGAGGATAAAATAACTGCTTTAATTCCTTTAAATCATTACTGGAACGAGTGTAATGCTAGGTTACGTTGTGGTTAGGCAATAACTCTAGTAACGTGTTACATGCTGGTGCACAGTAGAAGGCAGTGTTAGGGTAAAATAACTCCTTTAATTCTTTTAAATCATTACTGGAACGAGTGTAATGCTAGGTGCGTTGTGGGTAGGCAATAACGGTAGTAACGTGTTACAAGCTCGTGTACAGTAGAAGGCAGTGTGAGGACAAAATAACTGCTTTATATCCTTTAAATCAGTACTGGAACGAGTGAAATGCTAGGTTACTTAGTGGATATCCAACAACTCTAGTAACGTGTTATATGCTGGTGCACAGTAGAAGGCAGTGTGAGGATAAAATACCTGCTTTAATTCCTTTAAATCATTACTGGAACTAGTGTAATGCTAGGTTACGTTGTGGATAGGCAATAACGGTAGTAACGTGTTACAAGCTGAAGCACAGTACAAGACAATGTGAGGATAAAATAACTGCTTTAATTCCTTTAAATCAGTACTGAAACGATTGTAAATCTAGGTTACGTAGTGGATAGGCAATAACTCTAGTACGTGTTACATGCTGGTGCACAGTAGAAGGCAGAGTGAGGATAAAATACCTGCTTTAATTCCTTTAAATCAGTACTGGAACGATTGTAATGATAGGTTACGTAGTGGATAGGCAATAACTCTAGTAACGTGTTACATGCTGGTGCACAGTAGAAGGCAGTGTGAGGATAAAATACCTGCTTTAATTCCTTTAAATCAGTACTGGAACGAGTGTAATGCTAGGTTACGTTGTGGATAGGCAATAACGGTAGTAACGTGTTACAAGCTGGTGCACAGTACAAGGCAGTGTGGGGATAAAATAACTGCTTTAATTCTTTTAAATCTTTACTGGAACGAGTGTAATGCTAGGTACGTTGTGGATAGGGAATAACGGTAGTAACGGGTTACAAGCTCGTGTACAGTAGAAGGCAGTGTGAGGATAAAATAACTGCTTTAATTCCTTTAAATCAGTACTGGAACGAGTGTAATGCTAAGTTGCGTTGTGGATAGGCAATAACGGTAGTAACGTGTTACAAGCTGGTGCACAGCACAACGCCGTGTGAGGATAAAATAACTGATTTAATTCTTTTAAATCATTACTGGAACGAGTGTAATGCTAGGTTACGTTGTCGATAGGCAATAACGGTAGTAACGTGTTACAAACT
This sequence comes from Prosapia bicincta, assembly GCA_036971475.1. Classification (NCBI taxonomy): domain Eukaryota; kingdom Metazoa; phylum Arthropoda; class Insecta; order Hemiptera; family Cercopidae; genus Prosapia; species Prosapia bicincta. Next base: position 256,984,055 of record JBAIZL010000001.1, on the reverse strand, counting down.
CGTGCACAGTACAAGGCAGTGTGAGGATAAAATAACTGCTTTAATTCCTTTAAATCATTACTGGAACGAGTGTAATACTAGGTTACGTTGTGGATAGGCATTAACGGTAGTAACGTGTTACATGCTGGTGCACAGTAAAAGGCAGTGTGAGGATAAAATAACTGCTTTACTTCCTTTAAATCAGTACTGGAACGATTGTAATGCTTGCTTACGTAGTGGATAGGCAATAACTCTAGTAACGTGTTACATGCTGGTGTACAGTAGAAGGCAGTGTGAGGATAAAATAACTGCTTTAATTTTTCTAAATCAGTACTGGAACAATTGTAATGCTAGGTTACGTAGTGGATAGGCAATAGCTCTAGTAACGTGTTACATGCTGGTGAACAGTAGAAGTCAGTGTGAGGATAAAATAATTGCTTTAATTCCTTTAAATCAGTACTGAAACGATTGTAATTCTAGGTTACGTAGTGGATAGGCAATAACTCTAGTACATGTTACATGCTGGTGCACAGTAGAAGGCAGAGTGAGGATAAAATAACTGCTTTACTTCCTTTAAATCAGTACTAGAACGATTGTAGTGCTAGGTTACGTAGTGGATGGGCAATAACGCTAGTAACCTGTTACATGCTGGTGCACAGTAGAAGGCAGTGTGAGGAATAAATAACCGCTTTAATTCCTTTAAATCATTACTGGAACGAGTGTAATGATAGGTTACGTTGTGGGTAGGCAATAACGGTAGTAACGTGTTACATGCTGGTGCACAGTAGAAAGCATTGTGAGGATAAAATAACTGCTTTACTTCCTTTAAATCAGTACTGGAACGATTGTAATGCTAGGTTGCGTTGTGGATAGGCAATAACGGTAGTAACGTCTCACAAGCTGGTGCACAGTACAAGGCAGTGTGAGGATAAAATAACTGCTTTAATTCCTCTAAATCAGTACTGGAACGATTGTAATGCTAGGTTACGTAGTGGATAGGCAATAACTCTTTTAACATGTAACATGCTGGTGCACAGTAGAAGGCAGTGTGAGGATAAAATAACTGCTTTAATTCCTTTAAATCATTACTGCAACGAGTGTAATGCTAGATTACGTTGTGGATAGGCAATAACGGTAGTAACGTGTTACATGCTGGTGCACAGTAGAAAGCAGTGTGAGGATAAAATAACTGCTTTACTTCCTTTAAATCAGTACTGGAACGATTGTAATGCTAGGTTACGTAGTGGATAGGCAATAACTCTAGTAACGTGTTACATGGTGGTGCACAGTAGAAGGCAGTGTGAGGATAAAATACCTGCTTTAATTCCTTTAAATCATTACTGGAACTAGTGTAATGCTATGTTACGTTGTGGATAGGCAATAACGGTAGTACCGTGTTACAAGCTGGTGCACAGTACAAGACAATGTGAGGATAAAATAACTGCTTTTATTCCTTTAAATCATTACTGAAACGATTGTAATTCTAGGTTACGTAGTGGATAGGCAATAACTCTAGTACGTGTTACATGCTGGTGCACAGTAGAAGGCAGAGTGAGGATAAAATAACTGCTTCACTTCCTTTAAATCAGTACTAGAACGATTGTAATGCTAGGTTACGTAGTGGATGGGCAATAACTTTAGTAACCTGTTACATGCTGGTGCACAGTGGAAGGCAGTGTGAGGATAAAATAACCGCTTTAATTCCTTTAAATTATTACTGGAACGAGTGTAATGATAGGTTACGTTGTGGGTAGGCAATAACGGTAGTAACGTGTTACATGCTGGTGCACAGTAGAAAGCAGTGTGAGGATAAAATAACTGCTTTACTTCCTTTAAATCAGTACTGGAACGATTGTAATGCTAGGTTGCGTTGTGGATAGGCAATAACGGTAGTAACGTGTCACAAGCTGGTGCACAGTACAAGGCATTGTGAGGATATAATAACTGCTTTATTTTTCTAAATCAGTACTGGAACAATTCTAATGCTAGGTTACGTAGTGGATAGGCAATAGCTCTAGTAACGTGTTACATGCTGGTGAACAGTAGAAGTCAGTGTGAGGATAAAATAATTGCTTTAATTCCTTTAAATCAGTACTGGAACGATTGTCATGCAAGGTTACGTAGTGGATAGGCAATAACTCTAGTAACGTGTAACATGCTGGTGCACAGTAGAAGGCAGTGTGAGGATAAAATAACTGCTTTAATTCCTTTAAATCATTACTGGAACGAGTGTAATGCTAGGTTACGTTGTGGATAGGCATTAACGGTAGTAACGTGTTACATGCTGGTGCACAGTAAAAGGCAGTGTGAGGATAAAATAACTGCTTTACTTCCTTTAAATTAGTACTGGAACGATTGTAATGCTTGCTTACGTAGTGGATAGGCAATAACTCTAGTAACGTGTTACATGCTGGTGTACAGTAGAAGGCAGTGTGAGGATAAAATAACTGCTTTAATTCCTTTAAATCATTACTGGAACGAGTGTAATGCTAGGTTACGTTGTGGTTAGGCAATAACTCTAGTAACGTGTTACATGCTGGTGCACAGTAGAAGGCAGTGTTAGGGTAAAATAACTCCTTTAATTCTTTTAAATCATTACTGGAACGAGTGTAATGCTAGGTGCGTTGTGGGTAGGCAATAACGGTAGTAACGTGTTACAAGCTCGTGTACAGTAGAAGGCAGTGTGAGGACAAAATAACTGCTTTATATCCTTTAAATCAGTACTGGAACGAGTGAAATGCTAGGTTACTTAGTGGATATCCAACAACTCTAGTAACGTGTTATATGCTGGTGCACAGTAGAAGGCAGTGTGAGGATAAAATACCTGCTTTAATTCCTTTAAATCATTACTGGAACTAGTGTAATGCTAGGTTACGTTGTGGATAGGCAATAACGGTAGTAACGTGTTACAAGCTGAAGCACAGTACAAGACAATGTGAGGATACAATAACTGCTTTAATTCCTTTAAATCAGTACTGAAACGATTGTAAATCTAGGTTACGTAGTGGATAGGCAATAACTCTAGTACGTGTTACATGCTGGTGCACAGTAGAAGGCAGAGTGAGGATAAAATAATTGCTTGACTTCCTTTAAATCAGTACTGGAACGATTGTAATGATAGGTTACGTAGTGGATAGGCAATAACTCTAGTAACGTGTTACATGCTGGTGCACAGTAGAAGGCAGTGTGAGGATAAAATACCTGCTTTAATTCCTTTAAATCAGTACTGGAACGAGTGTAATGCTAGGTTACGTTGTGGATAGGCAATAACGGTAGTAACGTGTTACAAGCTGGTGCACAGTACAAGGCAGTGTGGGGATAAAATAACTGCTTTAATTCTTTTAAATCTTTACTGGAACGAGTGTAATGCTAGGTACGTTGTGGATAGGGAATAACGGTAGTAACGGGTTACAAGCTCGTGTACAGTAGAAGGCAGTGTGAGGATAAAATAACTGCTTTAATTCCTTTAAATCAGTACTGGAACGAGTGTAATGCTAAGTTGCGTTGTGGATAGGCAATAACGGTAGTAACGTGTTACAAGCTGGTGCACAGCACAACGCCGTGTGAGGATAAAATAACTGATTTAATTCTTTTAAATCATTACTGGAACGAGTGTAATGCTAGGTTACGTTGTCGATAGGCAATAACGGTAGTAACGTGTTACAAACTCGTGCACAGTACAAGGCAGTGTGAGGATAAAATAACTGATTTAATTCCTTTAAATCATTACTGGAACGAGTGTAATGCTAGGTTACGTTGTGGATAGGCATTAACGGTAGTAACGTGTTACATGCTGGTGCACAGTAAAAGGCAGTGTGAGGATAAAATAACTGCTTTACTTCCTTTAAATCAGTACTGGAACGATTGTAATGCTTGCTTACGTAGTGGATAGGCAATAACTCTAGTAACGTGTTACATGCTGGTGTACAGTAGAAGGCAGTGTGAGGATAAAATAACTGCTTTAATTTTTCTAAATCAGTACTGGAACAATTGTAATGCTAGGTTACGTAGTGGATAGGCAATAGCTCTAGTAACGTGTTACATGCTGGTGCACAGTAGAAGGCAGAGTGAGGATAAAATAACTGCTTTACTTCCTTTAAATCAGTACTAGAACGATTGTAGTGCTAGGTTACGTAGTGGATGGGCAATAACGCTAGTAACCTGTTACATGCTGGTGCACAGTAGAAGGCAGTGTGAGGAATAAATAACCGCTTTAATTCCTTTAAATCATTACTGGAACGAGTGTAATGATAGGTTACGTTGTGGGTAGGCAATAACGGTAGTAACGTGTTACATGCTGGTGCACAGTAGAAAGCATTGTGAGGATAAAATAACTGCTTTACTTCCTTTAAATCAGTACTGGAACGATTGTAATGCTAGGTTGCGTTGTGGATAGGCAATAACGGTAGTAACGTCTCACAAGCTGGTGCACAGTACAAGGCAGTGTGAGGATAAAATAACTGCTTTAATTCCTCTAAATCAGTACTGGAACGATTGTAATGCTAGGTTACGTAGTGGATAGGCAATAACTCTTTTAACATGTAACATGCTGGTGCACAGTAGAAGGCAGTGTGAGGATAAAATAACTGCTTTAATTCCTTTAAATCATTACTGCAACGAGTGTAATGCTAGATTACGTTGTGGATAGGCAATAACGGTAGTAACGTGTTACATGCTGGTGCACAGTAGAAAGCAGTGTGAGGATAAAATAACTGCTTTACTTCCTTTAAATCAGTACTGGAACGATTGTAATGCTAGGTTACGTAGTGGATAGGCAATAACTCTAGTAACGTGTTACATGGTGGTGCACAGTAGAAGGCAGTGTGAGGATAAAATACCTGCTTTAATTCCTTTAAATCATTACTGGAACTAGTGTAATGCTATGTTACGTTGTGGATAGGCAATAACGGTAGTACCGTGTTACAAGCTGGTGCACAGTACAAGACAATGTGAGGATAAAATAACTGCTTTTATTCCTTTAAATCATTACTGAAACGATTGTAATTCTAGGTTACGTAGTGGATAGGCAATAACTCTAGTACGTGTTACATGCTGGTGCACAGTAGAAGGCAGAGTGAGGATAAAATAACTGCTTCACTTCCTTTAAATCAGTACTAGAACGATTGTAATGCTAGGTTACGTAGTGGATGGGCAATAACTTTAGTAACCTGTTACATGCTGGTGCACAGTGGAAGGCAGTGTGAGGATAAAATAACCGCTTTAATTCCTTTAAATTATTACTGGAACGAGTGTAATGATAGGTTACGTTGTGGGTAGGCAATAACGGTAGTAACGTGTTACATGCTGGTGCACAGTAGAAAGCAGTGTGAGGATAAAATAACTGCTTTACTTCCTTTAAATCAGTACTGGAACGATTGTAATGCTAGGTTGCGTTGTGGATAGGCATTAACGGTAGTAACGTGTTACATGCTGGTGCACAGTAAAAGGCAGTGTGAGGATAAAATAACTGCTTTACTTCCTTTAAATTAGTACTGGAACGATTGTAATGCTTGCTTACGTAGTGGATAGGCAATAACTCTAGTAACGTGTTACATGCTGGTGTACAGTAGAAGGCAGTGTGAGGATAAAATAACTGCTTTAATTCCTTTAAATCATTACTGGAACGAGTGTAATGCTAGGTTACGTTGTGGTTAGGCAATAACTCTAGTAACGTGTTACATGCTGGTGCACAGTAGAAGGCAGTGTTAGGGTAAAATAACTCCTTTAATTCTTTTAAATCATTACTGGAACGAGTGTAATGCTAGGTGCGTTGTGGGTAGGCAATAACGGTAGTAACGTGTTACAAGCTCGTGTACAGTAGAAGGCAGTGTGAGGACAAAATAACTGCTTTATATCCTTTAAATCAGTACTGGAACGAGTGAAATGCTAGGTTACTTAGTGGATATCCAACAACTCTAGTAACGTGTTATATGCTGGTGCACAGTAGAAGGCAGTGTGAGGATAAAATACCTGCTTTAATTCCTTTAAATCATTACTGGAACTAGTGTAATGCTAGGTTACGTTGTGGATAGGCAATAACGGTAGTAACGTGTTACAAGCTGAAGCACAGTACAAGACAATGTGAGGATAAAATAACTGCATTAATTCCTTTAAATCAGTACTGAAACGATTGTAAATCTAGGTTACGTAGTGGATAGGCAATAACTCTAGTACGTGTTACATGCTGGTGCACAGTAGAAGGCAGAGTGAGGATAAAATACCTGCTTTAATTCCTTTAAATCAGTACTGGAACGAGTGTAATGCTAGGTTACGTTGTGGATAGGCAATAACGGTAGTAACGTGTTACAAGCTGGTGCACAGTACAAGGCAGTGTGGGGATAAAATAACTGCTTTAATTCTTTTAAATCTTTACTGGAACGAGTGTAATGCTAGGTACGTTGTGGATAGGGAATAACGGTAGTAACGGGTTACAAGCTCGTGTACAGTAGAAGGCAGTGTGAGGATAAAATAACTGCTTTAATTCCTTTAAATCAGTACTGGAACGAGTGTAATGCTAAGTTGCGTTGTGGATAGGCAATAACGGTAGTAACGTGTTACAAGCTGGTGCACAGCACAACGCCGTGTGAGGATAAAATAACTGATTTAATTCTTTTAAATCATTACTGGAACGAGTGTAATGCTAGGTTACGTTGTCGATAGGCAATAACGGTAGTAACGTGTTACAAACTCGTGCACAGTACAAGGCAGTGTGAGGATAAAATAACTGCTTTAATTCCTTTAAATCAGTACTGGAACGATTGTAATGCAAGGGTACGTAGTGGATAGGCAATAACTCTAATAACGTGTTACATGCTGGTGCACAGTAGAAGGCAGTGTGAGGATAAAATACCTGCTTTAATTCCTTTAAATCAGTCCTGGAACGATTGTAATGCTAGGTTACGTAGTAGATAGGCAATAACTCTAGTAACGTGTTACATGCTGGTGCACAGTAGAAGGCAGTGTGAGGATAAAATACCTGCTTTAATTCCTTTAAATCATTACTGGAACTAGTGTAATGCTAGGTTACGTTGTGGATAGGCAATAACGGTAGTAACGTGTTACAAGCTGGTGCACAGTACAAGACAATGCGAGGATAAAATAACTGCTTTAATTCCTTTAAATCAGTACTGAAACGATTGTAATTCTAGGTTACGTAGTGGATAGGCAATAACTCTAGTACATGTTACATGCTGGTGCACAGTAGAAGGCAGAGTGAGGATAAAATAACTGCTTTACTTCCTTTAAATCAGTACTGGAACGATTGTAATGCTAGGTTACGTAGTGGATGAGCAATAACTCTAGTAACGTATTAAAAGCTGGATCACAGAAGAAGGTAGTGTGAGGATAAAATGACTGCTTTAATTCTTTTAAATCAGTATTGGAACGATTGTAATGCTAGGGTACGTAGTGGATAGGCAATAACTCTAGTAACATGTTACATGCTGGTGCACAGTAGAAGGCAGTGTGAGGATAAAATACCTGCTTTAATTCCTTTAAATCAGTACTGGAACGAGTGTAATGCTAGGTTACGTTGTGGATAGGCAATAACGGTAGTAACGTGTTACAAGCTGGTGCACAGTACAAGACAATGCGAGGATAAAATAACTGCTTTAATTCCTTTAAATCAGTACTGAAACGATTGTAATTCTAGGTTACGTAGTGGATAGGCAATAACTCTAGTACATGTTAAATGCTGGTGCACAGTAGAAGGCAGAGTGAGGATAAAATAACTGCTTTTCTTCCTTTAAATCAGTACTAGAACGATTGTAGTGCTAGGTTACGTAGTGGATGGGCAATAACGCTAGTAACCTGTTACATGCTGGTGCACAGTAGAAGGCAGTGTGAGGATAAAATAACCGCTTTAATTCCTTTAAATCATTACTGGAACGAGTGTAATGATAGGTTACGTTGTGGGTAGGCAATAACGGTAGTAACGTGTTACATGCTGGTGCACAGTAGAAAGCATTGTGAGGAAAAAATAACTGCTTTACTTCCTTTAAATCAGTACTGGAACGATTGTAATGCTAGGTTGCGTTGTGGATAGGCAATAACGGTAGTAACGTCTCACAAGCTGGTGCACAGTACAAGGCAGTGTGAGGATAAAATAACTGCTTTAATTCCTCTAAATCAGTACTGGAACGATTGTAATGCTAGGTTACGTAGTGGATAGGCAATAACTCTTTTAACATGTAACATGCTGGTACACAGTAGAAGGCAGTGTGAGGATAAAATAACTGCTTTAATTCCTTTAAATCATTACTGCAACGAGTGTAATGCTAGATTACGTTGTGGATAGGCAATAACGGTAGTAACGTGTTACATGCTGGTGCACAGTAGAAAGCAGTGTGAGGATAAAATAACTGCTTTACTTCCTTTAAATCAGTACTGGAACGATTGTAATGCTAGGTTACGTAGTGGATAGGCAATAACTCTAGTAACGTGTTACATGGTGGTGCACAGTAGAAGGCAGTGTGAGGATAAAATACCTGCTTTAATTCCTTTAAATCATTACTGGAACTAGTGTAATGCTATGTTACGTTGTGGATAGGCAATAACGGTAGTACCGTGTTACAAGCTGGTGCACAGTACAAGACAATGTGAGGATAAAATAACTGCTTTTATTCCTTTAAATCATTACTGAAACGATTGTAATTCTAGGTTACGTAGTGGATAGGCAATAACTCTAGTACGTGTTACATGCTGGTGCACAGTAGAAGGCAGAGTGAGGATAAAATAACTGCTTCACTTCCTTTAAATCAGTACTAGAACGATTGTAATGCTAGGTTACGTAGTGGATGGGCAATAACTTTAGTAACCTGTTACATGCTGGTGCACAGTGGAAGGCAGTGTGAGGATAAAATAACCGCTTTAATTCCTTTAAATCATTACTGGAACGAGTGTAATGATAGGTTACGTTGTGGGTAGGCAATAACGGTAGTAACGTGTTAAATGCTGGTGCACAGTAGAAAGCAGTGTGAGGATAAAATAACTGCTTTACTTCCTTTAAATCAGTACTGGAACGATTGTAATGCTAGGTTGCGTTGTGGATAGGCAATAACGGTAGTAACGTGTCACAAGCTGGTGCACAGTACAAGGCATTGTGAGGATAAAATAACTGCTTTAATTTTTCTAAATCAGTACTGGAACAATTGTAATGCTAGGTTACGTAGTGGATAGGCCATAGCTCTAGTAACGTGTTACATGCTGGTAAACAGTAGAAGTCAGTGTGAGGATAAAATAATTGCTTTAATTCCTTTAAATCAGTACTGGAACGAGTGTAATGCTAGGTTGCGTTGTGGATATTCAATAACGGTAGTAACGTGTTACAAGCTGGTGCACAGTAGAAGGCAGTGTGAGGATAAAATACCTGCTTTAATTCCTTTAAATCATTACTGGAACTAGTGTAATGCTAGGTTACGTTGTGGATAGGCAATAACGGTAGTAACGTGTTACAAGCTTGTGCACAGTACAAGACAATGCGAGGATAAAATAACTGCTTTAATTCCTTTAAATCAGTACTGAAACGATTGTAATTCTAGGTTACGTAGTGGATAGGCAATAACTCTAGTACATGTTACATGCTGGTGCACAGTAGAAGGCAGTGTGAGGATAAAATAACCGCTTTAATTCCTTTAAATCATTACTGGAACGAGTGTAATGATAGGTTACGTTGTGGGTAGGCAATAACGGTAGTAACGTGTTACATGCTGGTGCACAGTAGAAAGCATTGTGAGGAAAAAATAACTGCTTTACTTCCTTTAAATCAGTACTGGAACGATTGTAATGCTAGGTTGCGTTGTGGATAGGCAATAACGGTAGTAACGTCTCACAAGCTGGTGCACAGTACAAGGCAGTGTGAGGATAAAATAACTGCTTTAATTCCTCTAAATCAGTACTGGAACGATTGTAATGCTAGGTTACGTAGTGGATAGGCAATAACTCTTTTAACATGTAACATGCTGGTACACAGTAGAAGGCAGTGTGAGGATAAAATAACTGCTTTAATTCCTTTAAATCATTACTGCAACGAGTGTAATGCTAGATTACGTTGTGGATAGGCAATAACGGTAGTAACGTGTTACATGCTGGTGCACAGTAGAAAGCAGTGTGAGGATAAAATAACTGCTTTACTTCCTTTAAATCAGTACTGGAACGATTGTAATGCTAGGTTACGTATTGGATAGGCAATAACTCTAGTAACGTGTTACATGGTGGTGCACAGTAGAAGGCAGTGTGAGGATAAAATACCTGCTTTAATTCCTTTAAATCATTACTGGAACTAGTGTAATGCTATGTTACGTTGTGGATAGGCAATAACGGTAGTACCGTGTTACAAGCTGGTGCACAGTACAAGACAATGTGAGGATAATATAACTGCTTTTATTCCTTTAAATCATTACTGAAACGATTGTAATTCTAGGTTACGTAGTGGATAGGCAATAACTCTAGTACGTGTTACATGCTGGTGCACAGTAGAAGGCAGAGTGAGGATAAAATAACTGCTTCACTTCCTTTAAATCAGTACTAGAACGATTGTAATGCTAGTTTAAGTAGTGGATGGGCAATAACTTTAGTAACCTGTTACATGCTGGTGCACAGTGGAAGGCAGTGTGAGGATAAAATAACCGCTTTAATTCCTTTAAATCATTACTGGAACGAGTGTAATGATAGGTTACGTTGTGGGTAGGCAATAACGGTAGTAACGTGTTAAATGCTGGTGCACAGTAGAAAGCAGTGTGAGGATAAAATAACTGCTTTACTTCCTTTAAATCAGTACTGGAACGATTGTAATGCTAGGTTGCGTTGTGGATAGGCAATAACGGTAGTAACGTGTCACAAGCTGGTGCACAGTACAAGGCATTGTGAGGATAAAATAACTGCTTTAATTTTTCTAAATCAGTACTGGAACAATTGTAATGCTAGGTTACGTAGTGGATAGGCAATAGCTCTAGTAACGTGTTACATGCTGGTGAACAGTAGAAGTCAGTGTGAGGATAAAATAATTGCTTTAATTCCTTTAAATCAGTACTGGAACGATTGTAATGCAAGGTTACGTAGTGGATAGGCAATAACTCTAGTAACGTGTAACATGCTGGTGCACAGTAGAAGGCAGTGTGAGGATAAAATAACTGCTTTACTTCCTTTAAATCAGTACTGGAACGATTGTAATGCTTGCTTACGTAGTGGATAGGCAATAACTCTAGTAACGTGTTACATGCTGGTGTACAGTAGAAGGCAGTGTGATAATAAAATAACTGCTTTAATTCCTTTAAATCATTACTGGAACGAGTGTAATGCTAGGTTACGTTGTGGTTAGGCAATAACTCTAGTAACGTGTGACATGCTGGTGCACAGTAGAAGGCAGTGTTAAGGTAAAATAACTCCTTTAATTCTTTTAAATCATTACTGGAACGAGTGTAATGCTAGGTGCGTTGTGGGTAGGCAATAACGGTAGTAACGTGTTACAAGCTCGTGTACAGTAGAAGGCAGTGTGAGGACAAAATAACTGCTTTATATCCTTTAAATCAGTACTGGAACGAGTGTAATGCTAGGTTACTTAGTGGATATCCAACAACTCTAGTAACGTGTTACATGCTGGTGCACAGTAGAAGGCAGTGTGAGGATAAAATACCTGCTTTAATTCCTTTAAATCATTACTGGAACTAGTGTAATGCTAGGTTACGTTGTGGATAGGCAATAACGGTAGTAACGTGTTACAAGCTGAAGCACAGTACAAGACAATGTGAGGATAAAATAACTGCTTTAATTCCTTTAAATCAGTACTGAAACGATTGTAAATCTAGGTTACGTAGTGGATAGGCAATAACTCTAGTAACGTGTTACATGCTGGTGCACAGTAGAAGGCAGTGTGAGGATAAAATACCTGCTTTAATTCCTTTAAATCAGTACTGGAACGAGTGTAATGCTAGGTTACGTTGTGGATAGGCAATAACGGTAGTAACGTGTTACAAGCTGGTGCACAGTACAAGGCAGTGTGGGGATAAAATAACTGCTTTAATTCTTTTAAATCATTACTGGAACGAGTGTAATGCTAGGTACGTTGTGGATAGGGAATAACGGTAGTAACGGGTTACAAGCTCGTGTACAGTAGAAGGCAGTGTGAGGATAAAATAACTGCTTTAATTCCTTTAAATCAGTACTGGAACGAGTGTAATGCTAAGTTGCGTTGTGGATAGGCAATAACGGTAGTAACGTGTTACAAGCTGGTGCACAGCACAACGCCGTGTGAGGATAAAATAACTGATTTAATTCTTTTAAATCATTACTGGAACGAGTGTAATGCTAGGTTACGTTGTCGATAGGCAATAACGGTAGTAACGTGTTACAAGCTCGTGCACAGTACAAGGCAGTGTGAGGATAAAATAACTGCTTTAATTCCTTTAAATCAGTACTGGAACGATTGTAATGCAAGGGTACGTAGTGGATAGGCAATAACTCTAATAACGTGTTACATGCTGGTGCACAGTAGAAGGCAGTGTGAGGATAAAATACCTGCTTTAATTCCTTTAAATCAGTCCTGGAACGATTGTAATGCTAGGTTACGTAGTAGATAGGCAATAACTCTAGTAACGTGTTACATGCTGGTGCACAGTAGAAGGCAGTGTGAGGATAAAATACCTGCTTTAATTCCTTTAAATCATTACTGGAACTAGTGTAATGCTAGGTTACGTTGTGGATAAGCAATAACGGTAGTAACGTGTTACAAGCTGGTGCACAGTACAAGACAATGCGAGGATAAAATAACTGCTTTAATTCCTTTAAATCAGTACTGAAACGATTGTAATTCTAGGTTACGTAGTGGATAGGCAATAACTCTAGTACATGTTACATGCTGGTGCACAGTAGAAGGCAGAGTGAGGATAAAATAACTGCTTTACTTCCTTTAAATCAGTACTAGAACGATTGTAGTGCTAGGTTACGTAGTGGATGGGCAATAACGCTAGTAACCTGTTACATGCTGGTGCACAGTAGAAGGCAGTGTGAGGATAAAATAACCGCTTTAATTCCTTTAAATCATTACTGGAACGAGTGTAATGATAGGTTACGTTGTGGGTAGGGAATAACGGTAGTAACGTGTTACATGCTGGTGCACAGTAGAAAGCATTGTGAGGATAAAATACCTGCTTTAATTCCTTTAAATCATTACTGGAACGAGTGTAATGCTAGGGTTCGTTGTCGATAGGCAATAACGGTAGTAACGTGTTACAAGCTCGTGCACAGTACAAGGCAGTGTGAGGATAAAATAACTGCTTTAATTCCTTTAAATCAGTACTGGAACGATTGTAATGCAAGGGTACGTAGTGGATAGGCAATAACTCTAATAACGTGTTACATGCTGGTGCACAGTAGAAGGCAGTGTGAGGATAAAATACCTGCTTTAATTCCGTTAAATCAGTCCTGGAACGATTCTAATGCTAGGTTACGTAGTAGATAGGCAATAACTCTAGTAACGTGTTACATGCTGGTGCACAGTAGAAGGTAGTGTGAGGATAAAATACCTGCTTTAATTCCTTTAAATCATTACTGGAACTAGTGTAATGCTAGGTTACGTTGTGGATAGGCAATAACGGTAGTAACGTGTTACAAGCTGGTGCACAGTACAAGACAATGCGAGGATAAAATAACTGCTTTAATTCCTTTAAATCAGTACTGAAACGATTGTAATTCTAGGTTACGTAGTGGATAGGCAATAACTCTAGTACATGTTACATGCTGGTGCACAGTAGAAGGCAGAGTGAGGATAAAATAACTGCTTTACTTCCTTTAAATCAGTACTAGAACGATTGTAGTGCTAGGTTACGTAGTGGATGGGCAATAACGCTAGTAACCTGTTACATGCTGGTGCACAGTAGAAGGCAGTGTGAGGATAAAATAACCGCTTTAATTCCTTTAAATCATTACTGGAACGAGTGTAATGATAGGTTACGTTGTGGGTAGGCAATAACGGTAGTAACGTGTTACATGCTGGTGCACAGTAGAAAGCATTGTGAGGATAAAATAATTGCTTTACTTCCTTTAAATCAGTACTGGAACGATTGTAATGCTAGGTTGCGTTGTGGATAGGCAATAACGGTAGTAACGTGTCACAAGCTGGTGCACAGTACAAGGCAGTGTGAGGATAAAATAACTGCTTTACTTCCTTTAAATCAGTACTGGAACGATTGTAATGCTAGGTTACGTAGTGGATAGGCAATAACTCTAGTAACGTGTTACATGGTGGTGCACAGTAGAAGGCAGTGTGAGGATAAAATACCTGCTTTAATTCCTTTAAATCATTACTGGAACTAGTGTAATGCTATGTTACGTTGTGGATAGGCAATAACGGTAGTACCGTGTTACAAGCTGGTGCACAGTACAAGACAATGTGAGGATAAAATAACTGCTTTTATTCCTTTAAATCATTACTGAAACGATTGTAATTCTAGGTTACGTAGTGGATAGGCAATAACTCTAGTACGTGTTACATGCTGGTGCACAGTAGAAGGCAGAGTGAGGATAAAATAACTGCTTCACTTCCTTTAAATCAGTACTAGAACGATTGTAATGCTAGGTTACGTAGTGGATGGGCAATAACTTTAGTAACCTATTACATGCTGGTGCACAGTGGAAGGCAGTGTGAGGATAAAATAACCGCTTTAATTCCTTTAAATCATTACTGGAACGAGTGTAATGATAGGTTACGTTGTGGGTAGGCAATAACGGTAGTAACGTGTTAAATGCTGGTGCACAGTAGAAAGCAGTGTGAGGATAAAATAACTGCTTTACTTCCTTTAAATCAGTACTGGAACGATTGTAATGCTAGGTTGCGTTGTGGATAGGCAATAACGGTAGTAACGTGTCACAAGCTGGTGCACAGTACAAGGCATTGTGAGGATAAAATAACTGCTTTAATTTTTCTAAATCAGTACTGGAACAATTGTAATGCTAGGTTACGTAGTGGATAGGCAATAGCTCTAGTAACGTGTTACATGCTGGTGAACAGTAGAAGTCAGTGTGAGGATAACATAATTGCTTTAATTCCTTTAAATCAGTACTGGAACGATTGTAATGCAAGGTTACGTAGTGGATAGGCAATAACTCTAGTAACGTGTAACATGCTGGTGCACAGTAGAAGGCAGTGTTAGGGTAAAATCACTCCTTTAATTCCTTTAAATTATTACTGCAACGAGTGCATTGCTAGATTACGTTGTGGATAGGCAATAACGGTAGTAACGTGTTACATGCTGGTGCACAGTAGAAAGCAGCGTGAGGATAAAATAACTGCTTTACTTCCTTTAAATCAGTACTGGAACGATTGTAATGCTAGGTTGCGTTGTGGATAGGCAATAACGGTAGTAACGTGTCACAAGCTGGTGCACAGTACAAGGCAGTGTGAGGATAAAATAACTGCTTTAATTCCTCTTAATCAGTACTGGAACGATTGTATTGCTAGGTTACGTAGTGGATAGGCAATAACTCTAGTAACGTGTTACATGCTGGTGCACAGGAGAAGGCAGCGTGAGGATAAAATACCTGCTTTAATTCCTTTAAATCAGTACTGGAACGAGTGTAATGCTAGGTTACGTTGTGGATAGGCAATAACGGTAGTAACGTGTTACATGCTGGTGCACAGTAGAAGGCAGTGTGAGGATAAAATACCTGCTTTAATTCCTTTAAATCAGTACTGGAACGATTGTAATGATAGGTTAAGTAGTGGATAGGCAATAACTCTAGTAACGTGTTACATGCTGGTGCACAGTAGAAGGCAGTGTGAGGATAAAATACCTGCTTTAATTCCTTTAAATCAGTACTGGAACGAGTGTAATGCTAGGTTACGTTGTGGATAGGCAATAACGGTAGTAACGTGTTACAAGCTGGTGCACAGCACAACGCAGTGTGAGGATAAAATAACTGATTTAATTCCTTTAAATCAGTACTGAAACGATTGTAATTCTAGGTTACGTAGTGGATAGGCAATAACTCTAGTACGTGTTACATGCTGGTGCACAGTAGAAGGCAGAGTGAGGATAAAATAACTGCTTTACTTCCTTTAAATCAGTACTAGAACGATTGTAATGCTAGGTTACGTAGTGGATGGGCAATAACTCTAGTAACCTGTTACATGCTGGTGCACAGTAGAAGGCAGTGTGAAGATAAAATAACCGCTTTAATTCCTTTAAATCATTACTGGAACGAGTGTAATGATAGGTTACCTTGTGGGTAGGCAATAACGGTAGTAACGTGTTACATGCTGTTGCACAGTAGAAAGCAGTGTGAGGATAAAATAACTGCTTTTCTTCCTTTAAATCAGTACTGGAACGATTGTAATGCTAGGTTGCGTTGTGGATAGGCAATAGCGGTAGTAACGTGTCACAAGCTGGTGCACAGTACAAGGCAGTGTGAGGATAAAATAACTGCTTTAATTCCTCTTAATCAGTACTGGAACGATTGTATTGCTAGGTTACGTAGTGGATAGGCAATAACTCTAGTAACGTGTTACATGCTGGTGCACAGGAGAAGGCAGCGTGAGGATAAAATAACGGCTTTACTCCCTTTAAATCAGTACTGGAACGATTGTAATGCTAGGTTACGTAGTGGATAGGCAATAACTCTAGTAACGTGGTACATGCTGGTGCACAATTGAAAGCAGTGTGAGGATAATATAACGGCTTTACTTCCTTTAAATCAGTACTGAAACGATTGTAATGCTAGGATACGTAGTGGATAGGCAATAACTCTAGTAACGTGGTACATGCTGGTGCACAATAGAAGGCAGTGTGAGGATAATATAACGGCTTTACTTCCTTTAAATCAGTACTGGAACGATTGTAATGCTAGGTTACGTAGTGGATAGGCAATAACTCTAGTAACGCATTACACGCTGGTGTACAGTACAATACAGTGTTAGGATAAAATACCTGCTTTACTTCCTTTATATCAGTACTGGAACGAGTGTAATGCTAGGTTACGTTGTGGATAGGCAATAACGGTAGTAACGTGTTACAAGCTGGTGCACAGTACAAGACAATGCGAGGATAAAATAACTGCTTTAATTCCTTTAAATCAGTACTGAAACGATTGTAATTCTAGGTTACGTAGTGGATAGGCAATAACTCTAGTACATGTTACATGCTGGTGCACAGTAGAAGGCAGAGTGAGGATAAAATAACTGCTTTACTTCCTTTAAATCAGTACTAGAACGATTGTAGTGCTAGGTTACGTAGTGGATGGGCAATAACGCTAGTAACCTGTTACATGCTGGTGCACAGTAGAAGGCAGTGTGAGGATAAAATAACCGCTTTAATTCCTTTAAATCATTACTGGAACGAGTGTAATGATAGGTTACGTTGTGGGTAGGCAATAACGGTAGTAACGTGTTACATGCTGGTGCACAGTAGAAAGCATTGTGAGGATAAAATAATTGCTTTACTTCCTTTAAATCAGTACTGGAACGATTGTAATGCTAGGTTGCGTTGTGGATAGGCAATAACGGTAGTAACGTGTCACAAGCTGGTGCACAGTACAAGGCAGTGTGAGGATAAAATAACTGCTTTACTTCCTTTAAATCAGTACTAGAACGATTGTAGTGCTAGGTTACGTAGTGGATGGGCAATAACGCTAGTAACCTGTTACATGCTGGTGCACAGTAGAAGGCAGTGTGAGGATAAAATAACCGCTTTAATTCCTTTAAATCATTACTGGAACGAGTGTAATGATAGGTTACGTTGTGGGTAGGGAATAACGGTAGTAACGTGTTACATGCTGGTGCACAGTAGAAAGCATTGTGAGGATAAAATACCTGCTTTAATTCCTTTAAATCATTACTGGAACGAGTGTAATGCTAGGGTTCGTTGTCGATAGGCAATAACGGTAGTAACGTGTTACAAGCTCGTGCACAGTACAAGGCAGTGTGAGGATAAAATAACTGCTTTAATTCCTTTAAATCAGTACTGGAACGATTGTAATGCAAGGGTACGTAGTGGATAGGCAATAACTCTAATAACGTGTTACATGCTGGTGCACAGTAGAAGGCAGTGTGAGGATAAAATACCTGCTTTAATTCCGTTAAATCAGTCCTGGAACGATTGTAATGCTAGGTTACGTAGTAGATAGGCAATAACTCTAGTAACGTGTTACATGCTGGTGCACAGTAGAAGGTAGTGTGAGGATAAAATACCTGCTTTAATTCCTTTAAATCATTACTGGAACTAGTGTAATGCTAGGTTACGTTGTGGATAGGCAATAACGGTAGTAACGTGTTACAAGCTGGTGCACAGTACAAGACAATGCGAGGATAAAATAACTGCTTTAATTCCTTTAAATCAGTACTGAAACGATTGTAATTCTAGGTTACGTAGTGGATAGGCAATAACTCTAGTACATGTTACATGCTGGTGCACAGTAGAAGGCAGAGTGAGGATAAAATAACTGCTTTACTTCCTTTAAATCAGTACTAGAACGATTGTAGTGCTAGGTTACGTAGTGGATGGGCAATAACGCTAGTAACCTGTTACATGCTGGTGCACAGTAGAAGGCAGTGTGAGGATAAAATAACCGCTTTAATTCCTTTAAATCATTACTGGAACGAGTGTAATGATAGGTTACGTTGTGGGTAGGCAATAACGGTAGTAACGTGTTACATGCTGGTGCACAGTAGAAAGCATTGTGAGGATAAAATAATTGCTTGACTTCCTTTAAATCAGTACTGGAACGATTGTAATGCTAGGTTGCGTTGTGGATAGGCAATAACGGTAGTAACGTGTCACAAGCTGGTGCACAGTACAAGGCAGTGTGAGGATAAAATAACTGCTTTACTTCCTTTAAATCAGTACTGGAACGATTAAAATGCTAGGTTACGTAGTGGATAGGCAATAACTCTAGTAACGTGTTACATGGTGGTGCACAGTAGAAGGCAGTGTGAGGATAAAATACCTGCTTTAATTCCTTTAAATCATTACTGGAACTAGTGTAATGCTATGTTACGTTGTGGATAGGCAATAACGGTAGTACCGTGTTACAAGCTGGTGCACAGTACAAGACAATGTGAGGATAAAATAACTGCTTTTATTCCTTTAAATCATTACTGAAACGATTGTAATTCTAGGTTACGTAGTGGATAGGCAATAACTCTAGTACGTGTTACATGCTGGTGCACAGTAGAAGGCAGAGTGAGGATAAAATAACTGCTTCACTTCCTTTAAATCAGTACTAGAACGATTGTAATGCTAGGTTACGTAGTGGATGGGCAATAACTTTAGTAACCTATTACATGCTGGTGCACAGTGGAAGGCAGTGTGAGGATAAAATAACCGCTTTAATTCCTTTAAATCATTACTGGAACGAGTGTAATGATAGGTTACGTTGTGGGTAGGCAATAACGGTAGTAACGTGTTAAATGCTGGTGCACAGTAGAAGTCAGTGTGAGGATAAAATAATTGCTTTAATTCCTTTAAATCAGTACTGGAACGATTGTAATGCAAGGTTACGTAGTGGATAGGCAATAACTCTAGTAACGTGTAACATGCTGGTGCACAGTAGAAGGCAGTGTGAGGATAAAATAACTGCTTTAATTCCTTTAAATCATTACTGGAACGAGTGTAATGCTAGGTTACGTTGTGGATAGGCATTAACGGTAGTAACGTGTTACATGCTGGTGCACAGTAAAAGGCAGTGTGAGGATAAAATAACTGCTTTACTTCCTTTAAATCAGTACTGGAACGATTGTAATGCTTGCTTACGTAGTGGATAGGCAATAACTCTAGTAACGTGTTACATGCTGGTGTACAGTAGAAGGCAGTGTGAGGATCAATTAACTGCTTTAATTCCTTTAAATCATTACTGGAACGAGTGTAATGCTAGGTTACGTTGTGGTTAGGCAATAACTCTAGTAACGTGTTACATGCTGGTGCACAGTAGAAGGCAGTGTTAGGGTAAAATCACTCCTTTAATTCCTTTAAATTATTACTGCAACGAGTGCAATGCTAGATTACGTTGTGGATAGGCAATAACGGTAGTAACGTGTTACATGCTGGTGCACAGTAGAAAGCAGCGTGAGGATAAAATAACTGCTTTACTTCCTTTAAATCAGTACTGGAACGATTGTAATGCTAGGTTGCGTTGTGGATAGGCAATAACGGTAGTAACGTGTCACAAGCTGGTGCACAGTACAAGGCAGTGTGAGGATAAAATAACTGCTTTAATTCCTCTTAATCAGTACTGGAACGATTGTATTGCTAGGTTACGTAGTGGATAGGCAATAACTCTAGTAACGTGTTACATGCTGGTGCACAGGAGAAGGCAGCGTGAGGATAAAATACCTGCTTTAATTCCTTTAAATCAGTACTGGAACGAGTGTAATGCTAGGTTACGTTGTGGATAGGCAATAACGGTAGTAACGTGTTACATGCTGGTGCACAGTAGAAGGCAGTGTGAGGATAAAATACCTGCTTTAATTCCTTTAAATCAGTACTGGAACGATTGTAATGATAGGTTAAGTAGTGGATAGGCAATAACTCTAGTAACGTGTTACATGCTGGTGCACAGTAGAAGGCAGTGTGAGGATAAAATACCTGCTTTAATTCCTTTAAATCAGTACTGGAACGAGTGTAATGCTAGGTTACGTTGTGGATAGGCAATAACGGTAGTAACGTGTTACAAGCTGGTGCACAGTAGAAGGCAGAGTGATGATAAAATAACTGCTTTACTTCCTTTAAATCAGTACTAGAACGATTGTAATGCTAGGTTACGTAGTGGATGGGCAATAACTCTAGTAACCTGTTACATGCTGGTGCACAGTAGAAGGCAGTGTGAAGATAAAATAACCGCTTTAATTCCTTTAAATCATTACTGGAACGAGTGTAATGATAGGTTACCTTGTGGGTAGGCAATAACGGTAGTAACGTGTTACATGCTGGTGCACAGTAGAAAGCATTGTGAGGATAAAATAATTGCTTTACTTCCTTTAAATCAGTACTGGAACGATTGTAATGCTAGGTTGCGTTGTGGATAGGCAATAACGGTAGTAACGTGTCACAAGCTGGTGCACAGTACAAGGCAGTGTGAGGATAAAATAACTGCTTTACTTCCTTTAAATCAGTACTGGAACGATTGTAATGCTAGGTTACGTAGTGGATAGGCAATAACTCTAGTAACGTGTTACATGGTGGTGCACAGTAGAAGGCAGTGTGAGGATAAAATACCTGCTTTAATTCCTTTAAATCATTACTGGAACTAGTGTAATGCTATGTTACGTTGTGGATAGGCAATAACGGTAGTACCGTGTTACAAGCTGGTGCACAGTACAAGACAATGTGAGGATAAAATAACTGCTTTTATTCCTTTAAATCATTACTGAAACGATTGTAATTCTAGGTTACGTAGTGGATAGGCAATAACTCTAGTACGTGTTACATGCTGGTGCACAGTAGAAGGCAGAGTGAGGATAAAATAACTGCTTCACTTCCTTTAAATCAGTACTAGAACGATTGTAATGCTAGGTTACGTAGTGGATGGGCAATAACTTTAGTAACCTATTACATGCTGGTGCACAGTGGAAGGCAGTGTGAGGATAAAATAACCGCTTTAATTCCTTTAAATCATTACTGGAACGAGTGTAATGATAGGTTACGTTGTGGGTAGGCAATAACGGTAGTAACGTGTTAAATGCTGGTGCACAGTAGAAAGCAGTGTGAGGATAAAATAACTGCTTTACTTCCTTTAAATCAGTACTGGAACGATTGTAATGCTAGGTTGCGTTGTGGATAGGCAATAACGGTAGTAACGTGTCACAAGCTGGTGCACAGTACAAGGCATTGTGAGGATAAAATAACTGCTTTAATTTTTCTAAATCAGTACTGGAACAATTGTAATGCTAGGTTACGTAGTGGATAGGCAATAGCTCTAGTAACGTGTTACATGCTGGGGAACAGTAGAAGTCAGTGTGAGGATAAAATAATTGCTTTATTTCCTTTAAATCAGTACTGGAACGATTGTAATGCAAGGTTACGTAGTGGATAGGCAATAACTCTAGTAACGTGTTACATGCTGGTGTACAGTAGAAGGCAGTGTGAGGATAAAATAACTGCTTTAATTCCTTTAAATCATTACTGGAACGAGTGTAATGCTAGGTTACGTTGTGGTTAGGCAATAACTCTAGTAACGTGTTACATGCTGGTGCACAGTAGAAGGCAGTGTTAGGGTAAAATCACTCCTTTAATTCCTTTAAATTATTACTGCAACGAGTGCATTGCTAGATTACACTGTGGATAGGCAATAACGGTAGTAACGTGTTACATGCTGGTGCACAGTAGAAAGCAGCGTGAGGATAAAATAACTGCTTTACTTCCTTTAAATCAGTACTGGAACGATTGTAATGCTAGGTTGCGTTGTGGATAGGCAATAACGGTAGTAACGTGTCACAAGCTGGTGCACAGTACAAGGCAGTGTGAGGATAAAATAACTGCTTTAATTCCTCTTAATCAGTACTGGAACGATTGTATTGCTAGGTTACGTAGTGGATAGGCAATAACTCTAGTAACGTGTTACATGCTGGTGCACAGGAGAAGGCAGCGTGAGGATAAAATACCTGCTTTAATTCCTTTAAATCAGTACTGGAACGAGTGTAATGCTAGGTTACGTTGTGGATAGGCAATAACGGTAGTAACGTGTTACATGCTGGTGCACAGTAGAAGGCAGTGTGAGGATAAAATACCTGCTTTAATTCCTTTAAATCAGTACTGGAACGATTGTAATGATAGGTTAAGTAGTGGATAGGCAATAACTCTAGTAACGTGTTACATGCTGGTGCACAGTAGAAGGCAGTGTGAGGATAAAATACCTGCTTTAATTCCTTTAAATCAGTACTGGAACGAGTGTAATGCTAGGTTACGTTGTGGATAGGCAATAACGGTAGTAACGTGTTACAAGCTGGTGCACAGCACAACGCAGTGTGAGGATAAAATAACTGATTTAATTCCTTTAAATCAGTACTGAAACGATTGTAATTCTAGGTTACTTAGTGGATAGGCAATAACTCTAGTACGTGTTACATGCTGGTGCACAGTAGAAGGCAGAGTGAGGATAAAATAACTGCTTTACTTCCTTTAAATCAGTACTAGAACGATTGTAATGCTAGGTTACGTAGTGGATGGGCAATAACTCTAGTAACCTGTTACATGCTGGTGCACAGTAGAAGGCAGTGTGAAGATAAAATAACCGCTTTAATTCCTTTAAATCATTACTGGAACGAGTGTAATGATAGGTTACCTTGTGGGTAGGCAATAACGGTAGTAACGTGTTACATGCTGTTGCACAGTAGAAAGCAGTGTGAGGATAAAATAACTGCTTTTCTTCCTTTAAATCAGTACTGGAACGATTGTAATGCTAGGTTGCGTTGTGGATAGGCAATAGCGGTAGTAACGTGTCACAAGCTGGTGCACAGTACAAGGCAGTGTGAGGATAAAATAACTGCTTTAATTCCTCTTAATCAGTACTGGAACGATTGTATTGCTAGGTTACGTAGTGGATAGGCAATAACTCTAGTAACGTGTTACATGCTGGTGCACAGGAGAAGGCAGCGTGAGGATAAAATAACGGCTTTACTCCCTTTAAATCAGTACTGGAACGATTGTAATGCTAGGTTACGTAGTGGATAGGCAATAACTCTAGTAACGTGGTACATGCTGGTGCACAATTGAAAGCAGTGTGAGGATAATATAACGGCTTTACTTCCTTTAAATCAGTACTGAAACGATTGTAATGCTAGGATACGTAGTGGATAGGCAATAACTCTAGTAACGTGGTACATGCTGGTGCACAATAGAAGGCAGTGTGAGGAAAATATAACGGCTTTACTTCCTTTAAATCAGTACTGGAACGATTGTAATGCTAGGTTACGTAGTGGATAGGCAATAACTCTAGTAACGCATTACACGCTGGTGTACAGTACAATACAGTGTTAGGATAAAATACCTGCTTTACTTCCTTTATATCAGTACTGGAACGAGTGTAATGCTAGGTTACGTTGTGGATAGGCAATAACGGTAGTAACGTGTTACAAGCTGGTGCACAGTACAAGACAATGCGAGGATAAAATAACTGCTTTAATTCCTTTAAATCAGTACTGAAACGATTGTAATTCTAGGTTACGTAGTGGATAGGCAATAACTCTAGTACATGTTACATGCTGGTGCACAGTAGAAGGCAGAGTGAGGATAAAATAACTGCTTTACTTCCTTTAAATCAGTACTAGAACGATTGTAGTGCTAGGTTACGTAGTGGATGGGCAATAACGCTAGTAACCTGTTACATGCTGGTGCACAGTAGAAGGCAGTGTGAGGATAAAATAACCGCTTTAATTCCTTTAAATCATTACTGGAACGAGTGTAAAGATAGGTTACGTTGTGGGTAGGCAATAACGGTAGTAACGTGTTACATGCTGGTGCACAGTAGAAAGCATTGTGAGGATAAAATAATTGCTTTACTTCCTTTAAATCAGTACTGGAACGATTGTAATGCTAGGTTGCGTTGTGGATAGGCAATAACGGTAGTAACGTGTCACAAGCTGGTGCACAGTACAAGGCAGTGTGAGGATAAAATAACTGCTTTACTTCCTTTAAATCAGTACTAGAACGATTGTAGTGCTAGGTTACGTAGTGGATGGGCAATAACGCTAGTAACCTGTTACATGCTGGTGCACAGTAGAAGGCAGTGTGAGGATAAAATAACCGCTTTAATTCCTTTAAATCATTACTGGAACGAGTGTAATGATAGGTTACGTTGTGGGTAGGGAATAACGGTAGTAACGTGTTACATGCTGGTGCACAGTAGAAAGCATTGTGAGGATAAAATACCTGCTTTAATTCCTTTAAATCATTACTGGAACGAGTGTAATGCTAGGGTTCGTTCTCGATAGGCAATAACGGTAGTAACGTGTTACAAGCTCGTGCACAGTACAAGGCAGTGTGAGGATAAAATAACTGCTTTAATTCCTTTAAATCAGTACTGGAACGATTGTAATGCAAGGGTACGTAGTGGATAGGCAATAACTCTAATAACGTGTTACATGCTGGTGCACAGTAGAAGGCAGTGTGAGGATAAAATACCTGCTTTAATTCCGTTAAATCAGTCCTGGAACGATTGTAATGCTAGGTTACGTAGTAGATAGGCAATAACTCTAGTAACGTGTTACATGCTGGTGCACAGTAGAAGGTAGTGTGAGGATAAAATACCTGCTTTAATTCCTTTAAATCATTACTGGAACTAGTGTAATGCTAGGTTACGTTGTGGATAGGCAATAACGGTAGTAACGTGTTACAAGCTGGTGCACAGTACAAGACAATGCGAGGATAAAATAACTGCTTTAATTCCTTTAAATCAGTACTGAAACGATTGTAATTCTAGGTTACGTAGTGGATAGGCAATAACTCTAGTACATGTTACACGCTGGTGCACAGTAGAAGGCAGAGTGAGGATAAAATAACTGCTTTACTTCCTTTAAATCAGTACTAGAACGATTGTAGTGCTAGGTTACGTAGTGGATGGGCAATAACGCTAGTAACCTGTTACATGCTGGTGCACAGTAGAAGGCAGTGTGAGGATAAAATAACCGCTTTAATTCCTTTAAATCATTACTGGAACGAGTGTAATGATAGGTTACGTTGTGGGTAGGCAATAACGGTAGTAACGTGTTACATGCTGGTGCACAGTAGAAAGCATTGTGAGGATAAAATAATTGCTTTACTTCCTTTAAATCAGTACTGGAACGATTGTAATGCTAGGTTGCGTTGTGGATAGGCAATAACGGTAGTAACGTGTCACAAGCTGGTGCACAGTACAAGGCAGTGTGAGGATAAAATAACTGCTTTACTTCCTTTAAATCAGTACTGGAACGATTAAAATGCTAGGTTACGTAGTGGATAGGCAATAACTCTAGTAACGTGTTACATGGTGGTGCACAGTAGAAGGCAGTGTGAGGATAAAATACCTGCTTTAATTCCTTTAAATCATTACTGGAACTAGTGTAATGCTATGTTACGTTGTGGATAGGCAATAACGGTAGTACCGTGTTACAAGCTGGTGCACAGTACAAGACAATGTGAGGATAAAATAACTGCTTTTATTCCTTTAAATCATTACTGAAACGATTGTAATTCTAGGTTACGTAGTGGATAGGCAATAACTCTAGTACGTGTTACATGCTGGTGCACAGTAGAAGGCAGAGTGAGGATAAAATAACTGCTTCACTTCCTTTAAATCAGTACTAGAACGATTGTAATGCTAGGTTACGTAGTGGATGGGCAATAACTTTAGTAACCTATTACATGCTGGTGCACAGTGGAAGGCAGTGTGAGGATAAAATAACCGCTTTAATTCCTTTAAATCATTACTGGAACGAGTGTAATGATAGGTTACGTTGTGGGTAGGCAATAACGGTAGTAACGTGTTAAATGCTGGTGCACAGTAGAAGTCAGTGTGAGGATAAAATAATTGCTTTAATTCCTTTAAATCAGTACTGGAACGATTGTAATGCAAGGTTACGTAGTGGATAGGCAATAACTCTAGTAACGTGTAACATGCTGGTGCACAGTAGAAGGCAGTGTGAGGATAAAATAACTGCTTTAATTCCTTTAAATCATTACTGGAACGAGTGTAATGCTAGGTTACGTTGTGGATAGGCATTAACGGTAGTAACGTGTTACATGCTGGTGCACAGTAAAAGGCAGTGTGAGGATAAAATAACTGCTTTACTTCCTTTAAATCAGTACTGGAACGATTGTAATGCTTGCTTACGTAGTGGATAGGCAATAACTCTAGTAACGTGTTACATGCTGGTGTACAGTAGAAGGCAGTGTGAGGATCAATTAACTGCTTTAATTCCTTTAAATCATTACTGGAACGAGTGTAATGCTAGGTTACGTTGTGGTTAGGCAATAACTCTAGTAACGTGTTACATGCTGGTGCACAGTAGAAGGCAGTGTTAGGGTAAAATCACTCCTTTAATTCCTTTAAATTATTACTGCAACGAGTGCAATGCTAGATTACGTTGTGGATAGGCAATAACGGTAGTAACGTGTTACATGCTGGTGCACAGTAGAAAGCAGCGTGAGGATAAAATAACTGCTTTACTTCCTTTAAATCAGTACTGGAACGATTGTAATGCTAGGTTGCGTTGTGGATAGGCAATAACGGTAGTAACGTGTCACAAGCTGGTGCACAGTACAAGGCAGTGTGAGGATAAAATAACTGCTTTAATTCCTCTTAATCAGTACTGGAACGATTGTATTGCTAGGTTACGTAGTGGATAGGCAATAACTCTAGTAACGTGTTACATGCTGGTGCACAGGAGAAGGCAGCGTGAGGATAAAATACCAGCTTTAATTCCTTTAAATCAGTACTGGAACGAGTGTAATGCTAGGTTACGTTGTGGATAGGCAATAACGGTAGTAACGTGTTACATGCTGGTGCACAGTAGAAGGCAGTGTGAGGATAAAATACCTGCTTTAATTCCTTTAAATCAGTACTGGAACGATTGTAATGATAGGTTAAGTAGTGGATAGGCAATAACTCTAGTAACGTGTTACATGCTGGTGCACAGTAGAAGGCAGTGTGAGGATAAAATACCTGCTTTAATTCCTTTAAATCAGTACTGGAACGAGTGTAATGCTAGGTTACGTTGTGGATAGGCAATAACGGTAGTAACGTGTTACAAGCTGGTGCACAGTAGAAGGCAGAGTGATGATAAAATAACTGCTTTACTTCCTTTAAATCAGTACTAGAACGATTGTAATGCTAGGTTACGTAGTGGATGGGCAATAACTCTAGTAACCTGTTACATGCTGGTGCACAGTAGAAGGCAGTGTGAAGATAAAATAACCGCTTTAATTCCTTTAAATCATTACTGGAACGAGTGTAATGATAGGTTACCTTGTGGGTAGGCAATAACGGTAGTAACGTGTTACATGCTGTTGCACAGTAGAAAGCAGTGTGAGGATAAAATAACTGCTTTTCTTCCTTTAAATCAGTACTGGAACGATTGTTATGCTAGGTTGCGTTGTGGATAGGCAATAGCGGTAGTAACGTGTCACAAGCTGGTGCACAGTACAAGGCAGTGTGAGGATAAAATAACTGCTTTAATTCCTCTTAATCAGTACTGGAACGATTGTATTGCTAGGTTACGTAGTGGATAGGCAATAACTCTAGTAACGTGTTACATGCTGGTGCACAGGAGAAGGCAGCGTGAGGATAAAATAACGGCTTTACTCCCTTTAAATCAGTACTGGAACGATTGTAATGCTAGGTTACGTAGTGGATAGGCAATAACTCTAGTAACGTGGTACATGCTGGTGCACAATTGAAAGCAGTGTGAGGATAATATAACGGCTTTACTTCCTTTAAATCAGTACTGAAACGATTGTAATGCTAGGATACGTAGTGGATAGGCAATAACTCTAGTAACGTGGTACATGCTGGTGCACAATAGAAGGCAGTGTGAGGATAATAAAACGGCTTTACTTCCTTTAAATCAGTACTTTAACGATTGTAATGCTAGGTTACGTAGTGGATAGGCAATAACTCTAGTAACGCATTACACGCTGGTGTACAGTACAATACAGTTTTAGGATAAAATACCTGCTTTACTTCCTTTATATCAGTACTGGAACGAGTGTAATGCTAGGTTACGTTGTGGATAGGCAATAACTGTAGTAACGTGTTACATGCTGGTGCACAGTGCAAAGCAGTGTGAGGATGTAATAACTAATTTATTTCCTTAAAATCAGTACTGGAACGATTGTAATGCTAGGTTACGTAGTGGATAGGCAATAACTCTAGTAACGTGTTACATGCTGGTGCACATTCCAAAGCAGTGTGAGGATGTAATAACTAATTTACTTCCTTTAAATCAGTACTGGAACGATTGTAATGCTAGGTTACGTAGTGGATAGGCAATAACTCTAGTAACGTGTTACATGCTGGTGCACAGTAGAAGGCAGTGTGAGGATAATATAACGGCTTTACTTCCTTTAAATCAGTACTGGAACGATTGTAATGCTAGGTTACGTAGTGGATAGGCAATAACTCTAGTAATGTAGTACATGCTGGTGCACATTCCAAAGCAGTGTGAGGATGTAATATCTAATTTACTTCCTTTAAATCAGAACTGGAACGATAGTAATGCTAGTTTACGTAGTGGATATTCAATAACGGTAGTAACGTGTTACAAGCTGGTGCCCAGTAGAAGGCAGTGTGAGGATAAAATAACTGCTTTACTTCCTTTAAATCAAAACTGGAACGATTGTAATGCTAGGTTACGTAGTGGATAGGCAATAACTCTAGTAACGCATTACACGCTGGTGTACAGTACAATACAGTGTTAGGATAAAATAACTGCTTTACGTCCTTTATATCAGTACTGGAACGAGTGTAATGCTAGGTTACGTAGTGGATAGGCAATAACTGTAGTAACGTGTTACATGCTGGTGCACAGTGCAAAGCAGTGTGACGATGTAATAACTAATTTACTTAATTAAAATCAGTACTGGAACGATTGTAATGCTACGTTACGTAGTGGTTAGGCAATAACTCTAGTAACATGTTATATGCTGGGGCACAGTCCAAAGCAGTGTGAGGATGTAATAACTACTTTACTTCCTTTAAATCAGTACTTTAGCGATTATAATGCTAGGTTACGTAGTGGATAGGCAATAACTCTAGTAACGTGTTACATGCTGGTGTACATTCCAAAGCAGTGTGAGGATGTAATAACTAATTTACTTCCTTTAAATCAGTACTGGAACGATTGTAATGCTAGGTTACGTAGTGGATAGGCAATAACTCTAGTAACGTGTTACAAGCTGGTGCACATAACAAGGCAGTGTTAGGATGTAATACCTAATTTACTTCCTTTAAATCAGTACTGGAAGGAATGTAATGCTAGGTTACGTAGTGGATAGACAATAACTCTAGTAACGTGTTACATGCTGGTGCACAGTAGAATTCAGTGTGAGGATAAATTAACTCCTTTAATTCCTGTAAATGAGAACTGGAACGATTGTAATGCTAGGTTACGTAGTGGATAGGCAATAACTCTAGTAACGTGTTACTAGATGGTGCACAGCCTAAAGCAGTGTGAGGATGTAATAGCTACTTTACTTCCTTTAAATCAGTACTCTAACGATTGTAATGATAGGTTACGTAGTGGATAGGCAATAACTCTAGTATCGTGTTATACGCTGGTGCACATTACAAGGCAGTGTTAGGATAAAATAACCGCTTTACTTCCTTTAAATCAGTACTGGAACGTTTGTAATGCTAGGTTACGTACTGGATAGGCAATAACTCTAGTAATGTGTTACATTCTGGAGCACAGTCCAAAGCAGTGTGAGGATGTAATAACTACTTTACTTCCTTTAAATTAGTACTTGAACGATTGTAATGCTAGGTTACGTAGTGGATAGACAATAACTCTAGTAACGTGTTACACGCTGGTGCACATTACAAGGCAGTGTTAGGATAAAATAACTGCTTTACTTCCTTTATATCAGTACTGGAACGAGTGTATTGCTAGGTTACGTAGTGGATAGCCAATAACTCTAGTAACGTGTTACATGCTGGTGCACAGTAGAAGGCAGTGTGAGGATAAAATAACTCCTTTAATTCCTGTAATTCAGTACTGGAACGATTGTAATGCTAGGTTACGTAGTGGATAAGCAATAACTCTAGAAACGTGTTATTTGCTGGTGCACAGTAGAAGGAAGTGTGTGGATAGAATAACTGCTTTTATTCCTTTAAATCATTACTCGAACGAGTGTAATGCTAGGTTACGTAGTGGATCGGCAATAACTCTAGTAACGTGTTACATGCTGATGCACAGTAGAAAGCAGTGTGAGGATAAAATAACGCTTAAATTCATTTAAATCAGTACTGGAACGATTGCAATGCTAGGTTACGTAGTGGATATGCAATAACTCTAGTAACGTGTTACATGCTGTTGTACAGTAGATGCAGTGTGATGGTAAAATAACTGCGTTAATTCCTTTAAATCAATAATGGAACGAGTGTAATGCTAGGTTACGTTGTGGATAAGCAATAACGGTAGTAACGTGTTACATGCTGGTGCACAGTACAAATCAGGTGTGAGGATATTGACTGCGTTACTTCCTGTAGATCAGTATAGGGACTAGTGTTTTGCTAGGTTACGTTGTGATTAGGCAATACTTCTAATAACGTGTTACCTGATTGTGTGTAGATCAGTACTGGAAGTAATGTAATGCTAGGTTACATATTGGATAGGCAATACCGCTAGCAACGTTTTACATGCTCTTGCACAGTAAAAGGAAGTGTGAGGATAAAATGACTGCGTTACTTTCTTTATGACAGTATAAGGACGAGTGTAAGGCTAGGTTATGTAGTGGATAGGCAATACCGCTAGTAACGTGTTACATGCAGGTGCACAGTACGAGGCAGTGTGAGGATAAAATAATTGCTTTAATTCCTTTATATCATTACTGCAACGAGTGTAATGCTAGGTTACGTTGTGGATAGGCAACAACTCTAGTATCGTGTTACATGCTGGTGCACAGTAGAAGGCAGTGTGAGGGAAAATAACTGCTTTATTTCCTTTAAATCATTACTGGAACGAGTGTAATGCTATAATTCGTTGCGGATAGGCAATAACGGTAGTAACGTGTTACATGCTGGTGCACAGTACAAGGCAGTGTGAGGATAAAATAACTGCTTTAATTCCTTTAAATCAGTACTGGAACGATTGTAATTCTAGGTTACGTAGTGGATAGGCAATAACTCTAGTACGTGTTACATGCTGGTGCACAGTAGAAGGCAGAGTGAGGATAAAATAACTGCTTTACTTCCTTTAAATCAGTACTAGAACGATTGTAATGCTAGGTTACGTAGTGGATGGGCAATAACTCTAGTAACCTGTTACATGCTGGTGCACAGTAGAAGGCAGTGTGAAGATAAAATAACCGCTTTAATTCCTTTAAATCATTACTGGAACGAGTGTAATGATAGGTTACCTTGTGGGTATGCAATAACGGTAGTAACGTGTTACATGCTGTTGCACAGTAGAAAGCAGTGTGAGGATAAAATAACTGCTTTAATTCCTCTTAATCAGTACTGGAACGATTGTATTGCTAGGTTACGTAGTGGATAGGCAATAACTCTAGTAACGTGTTACATGCTGGTGTACAGTACAATACAGTGTTAGGATAAAATACCTGCTTTACTTCCTTTATATCAGTACTGGAACGAGTGTAATGCTAGGTTACGTTGTGGATAGGCAATAACTGTAGTAACGTGTTACATGCTGGTGCACAGTGCAAAGCAGTGTGAGGATGTAATAACTAATTTATTTTGTTAAAATCAGTACTGGAACGATTGTAATGCTAGGATACGTAGTGGATAGGCAATAACTCTAGTAACGTGGTACATGCTGGTGCACAATAGAAGGCAGTGTGAGGATAATATAACGGCTTTACTTCCTTTAAATCAGTACTGGAACGATTGTAATGCTAGGTTACGTAGTGGATAGGCAATAACTCTAGTAACGCATTACACGCTGGTGTACAGTACAATACAGTGTTAGGATAAAATACCTGCTTTACTTCCTTTATATCAGTACTGGAACGAGTGTAATGCTAGGTTACGTTGTGGATAGGCAATAACTGTAGTAACGTGTTACATGCTGGTGCACAGTGCAAAGCAGTGTGAGGATGTAATAACTAATTTATTTCCTTAAAATCAGTACTGGAACGATTGTAATGCTACGTTACGTAGTGGTTAGGCAATAACTCTAGTAACGTGTTACATGCTGGTGCACAGACCAAAGCAGTGTGAGGATGTAATAACTACTTTACTTCCTTTAAATCAGTACTGGAACGATTGTAATGCTAGGTTACGTAGTGGATAAGCAATAACTCTAGTAACGTGTTACATGCTGGTGTACAAGAGAAGGCAGTATGAGGATAAAATAACTGCTTTACTTCCTTTAAATCAGTACTGGAACAATTGTAGTGCTAGGTTACGTAGTTGATATTCAATAACTCTAGTAATGTGTTACATGCTGGTGCACAGTCCAAAGCAGTATGAGGATGTAATAACTACTTTACTTCCTTCAAATCAGTACTGGAACGAATGTAATGCTAGGTTACGTAGTGAATAGGCAATAGCTCTAGTAACGTGTTACATGCTGGTGCACAGTAAAAGGAAGTGTGAGGATAAAATAACTGCTTTAATTCCTTTAAATCAGTACTGGAACGATTGTAATGCTAGGTTACGTAGTGGAGAGGCATTTACTCTAGAAACTGTTACATACTGGTGCACAGTAGAAGGCAGTGTTAGGATATAATATCTGCTTTAATTCCTTTAAATCAGTACTGGAACGATTGTAATGCTAGGTTACGTAGTGGATAGGCAATAACTCTAGTAACGTGTTACATGCTGGT
Organism: Prosapia bicincta; assembly: GCA_036971475.1. Lineage (NCBI taxonomy): Eukaryota > Metazoa > Arthropoda > Insecta > Hemiptera > Cercopidae > Prosapia > Prosapia bicincta. The sequence goes on along the minus strand of JBAIZL010000001.1, from coordinate 256,950,615 downwards.
GCACATTCCAAAGCAGTGTGAGGATGTAATAACTAATTTACTTCCTTTAAATCAGTACTGGAACGATTGTAATGCTAGGTTACGTATTGGATAGGCAATAACTCTAGTAACGTGTTACATGCTGGTGCACAGTAGAAGGCAGTGTGAGGATAATATAACGGCTTTACTTCCTTTAAATCAGTACTGGAACGATTGTAATGCTAGGTTACGTAGTGGATAGGCAATAACTCTAGTAATGTAGTACATGCTGGTGCACATTCCAAAGCAGTGTGAGGATGTAATATCTAATTTACTTCCTTTAAATCAGAACTGGAACGATAGTAATGCTAGTTTACGTAGTGGATATTCAATAACGGTAGTAACGTGTTACAAGCTGGTTCCCAGTAGAAGGCAGTGTGAGGATAAAATAACTGCTTTACTTCCTTTAAATCAAAACTGGAACGATTGTAATGCTAGGTTACGTAGTGGATAGGCAATAACTCTAGTAACGCATTACACGCTGGTGTACAGTACAATACAGTGTTAGGATAAAATAACTGCTTTACGTCCTTTATATCAGTACTGGAACGAGTGTAATGCTAGGTTACGTAGTGGATAGGCAATAACTGTAGTAACGTGTTACATGCTGGTGCACAGTGCAAAGCAGTGTGACGATGTAATAACTAATTTACTTAATTAAAATCAGTACTGGAACGATTGTAATGCTACGTTACGTAGTGGTTAGGCAATAACTCTAGTAACATGTTATATGCTGGGGCACAGTCCAAAGCAGTGTGAGGATGTAATAACTACTTTACTTCCTTTAAATCAGTACTTTAGCGATTATAATGCTAGGTTACGTAGTGGATAGGCAATTACTCTAGTAACGTGTTACATGCTGGTGTACATTCCAAAGCAGTGTGAGGATGTAATAACTAATTTACTTCCTTTAAATCAGTACTGGAACGATTGTAATGCTAGGTTACGTAGTGGATAGGCAATAACTCTAGTAACGTGTTACAAGCTGGTGCACATAACAAGGCAGTGTTAGGATGTAATACCTAATTTACTTCCTTTAAATCAGTACTGGAAGGAATGTAATGCTAGGTTACGTAGTGGATAGACAATAACTCTAGTAACGTGTTACATGCTGGTGCACAGTAGAATTCAGTGTGAGGATAAATTAACTCCTTTAATTCCTGTAAATGAGAACTGGAACGATTGTAATGCTAGGTTACGTAGTGGATAGGCAATAACTCTAGTAACGTGTTACTAGATGGTGCACAGCCTAAAGCAGTGTGAGGATGTAATAGCTACTTTACTTCCTTTAAATCAGTACTCTAACGATTGTAATGATAGGTTACGTAGTGGATAGGCAATAACTCTAGTATCGTGTTATACGCTGGTGCACATTACAAGGCAGTGTTAGGATAAAATAACCGCTTTACTTCCTTTAAATCAGTACTGGAACGTTTGTAATGCTAGGTTACGTACTGGATAGGCAATAACTCTAGTAATGTGTTACATTCTGGAGCACAGTCCAAAGCAGTGTGAGGATGTAATAACTACTTTACTTCCTTTAAATTAGTACTTGAACGATTGTAATGCTAGGTTACGTAGTGGATAGACAATAACTCTAGTAACGTGTTACACGCTGGTGCACATTACAAGGCAGTGTTAGGATAAAATAACTGCTTTACTTCCTTTATATCAGTACTGGAACGAGTGTATTGCTAGGTTACGTAGTGGATAGCCAATAACTCTATTAACGTGTTACATGCTGGTGCACAGTAGAAGGCAGTGTGAGGATAAAATAACTCCTTTAATTCCTGTAATTCAGTACTGGAACGATTGTAATGCTAGGTTACGTAGTGGATAAGCAATAACTCTAGAAACGTGTTATTTGCTGGTGCACAGTAGAAGGAAGTGTGTGGATAGAATAACTGCTTTTATTCCTTTAAATCATTACTCGAACGAGTGTAATGCTAGGTTACGTAGTGGATCGGCAATAACTCTAGTAACGTGTTACATGCTGATGCACAGTAGAAAGCAGTGTGAGGATAAAATAACGCTTAAATTCATTTAAATCAGTACTGGAACGATTGCAATGCTAGGTTACGTAGTGGATATGCAATAACTCTAGAAACGTGTTACATGCTGTTGTACAGTAGATGCAGTGTGATGGTAAAATAACTGCGTTAATTCCTTTAAATCATTAATGGAACGAGTGTAATGCTAGGTTACGTTGTGGATAAGCAATAACGGTAGTAACGTGTTACATGCTGGTGCACAGTACAAATCAGGTGTGAGGATAATGACTGCGTTACTTCCTGTAGATCAGTATAGGGACTAGTGTTTTGCTAGGTTACGTTGTGATTAGGCAATACTTCTAATAACGTGTTACCTGATTGTGTGTAGATCAGTACTGGAAGTAATGTAATGCTAGGTTACATATTGGATAGGCAATACCGCTAGCAACGTTTTACATGCTCTTGCACAGTAAAAGGAAGTGTGAGGATAAAATGACTGCGTTACTTTCTTTATGACAGTATAAGGACGAGTGTAAGGCTAGGTTATGTAGTGGATAGGCAATACCGCTAGTAACGTGTTACATGCAGGTGCACAGTACGAGGCAGTGTGAGGATAAAATAATTGCTTTAATTCCTTTATATCATTACTGCAACGAGTGTAATGCTAGGTTACGTTGTGGATAGGCAACAACTCTAGTATCGTGTTACATGCTGGTGCACAGTAGAAGGCAGTGTGAGGGAAAATAACTGCTTTATTTCCTTTAAATCATTACTGGAACGAGTGTAATGCTATAATTCGTTGCGGATAGGCAATAACGGTAGTAACGTGTTACATGCTGGTGCACAGTACAAGGCAGTGTGAGGATAAAATAACTGCTTTAATTCCTTTAAATCAGTACTGGAACGATTGTAAAGCTAGGTTACGTAGTGGATAGGCAACAACTCTAGTAATGTGTTACATGCTGCTGCACAGTAGAAGGCAGTTTGAGGATAAAATACCTGCTTTAATTCCTTTAAATCAGTACTGGAACGAGTGTAATGCTAGGTTACGTTGTGGATAGGCAATAACTCTAGTAACGTGTTACATGCTGGTGCACAGTAGAAGGCAGTGTGCGGATAAAATACCTGCTTTAATTCCTTTAAATCAGTACTGGAACGAATGTAATGCTAGGTTACGTTATGGATAGGCAATAACTCTAGTAATGTGTTACAAGCCCGTGCATAGTAGAAGGCAGTGTGAAGATAAAATCACTGCTTTAATTCCTAAAAATCAGTACTGGAACGAATGTAATGCCAGGTTACGTTGTGGATAGGCAATAACGGTAGTAACGTGTTACAAGCTGGTGCACAGTATAAGGCAGTGTGAGGATAAAATAACTGCTTTAATTCCTTTAAATCAGTACTGGAACGATTGTAATGCTAGGTTACGTAGTGGATAGGCAATAACTCTTGTAACGTGTTACAAGCTGGTTCACAGTAGAAGGCAGTGTGAGGATAAAATACCCGCTTTAATTCCTTAAAATCAGTACTGGAACGATTGTAATGATAGGTTACGTAGTGGATAGGCAATAACTCTAGTAACGTGTTACAAGTGGTGCACAGTAGAAGACAGTGTGAGGATAAAATAACTGTTTTAATTAGTTTAAATCAGTACTGAAACGATTGTAATGCTAGGTTACGTAGTAGATAGGCAATAACTCTAGTACGTGTTACATGCTGGTGCACAGTAGAAGGCAGTGTGAAAATAAAATAACTGCTTTACTTCCTTTAAATCAGTACTGGAACGATTGTTATTCTAGGTTACGTAGTGGATGGGCAATAACTCTAGTAACCTGTTACATGCTGGTGCACAGTAGAAGGCAGTGTGAGGATAAAATAACGGCTTTAATTCCTTTAAATCATTACTGGAACCAGTGTAATGATAGGTTACGTTGTGGATATGCAACAACGGTAGTAACGTGTTACATGCTGGTGCACAGTAGAAGGTAGTGTGAGGATAAAATAACTGCTTTAATTCCTTTAAATCATTACTGGAACCAGTGTAATGATAGGTTACGTTGTGGATATGCAACAACGGTAGTAACGTGTTACATGCTGGTGCACAGTAGAAGGCAGTGTGAGGATTAAATAACTGCTTTACTTCCTTTAAATCAGTACTGGAACGATTGTAATGCTGGGTTACGTAGTGGATAGGCAATAACTCTAGTAACGTGTTACCTGCTGGTGCACAGTAGAAGGCAGTGTGAGGGAAAAAAACTGCTTTAATTCCTTTAAATCATTACTGGAACGAATGTAATGCTAGGTTACGTTGTCGATATTCAATAACGGTAGTAACGTGTTACATGCTGGTGCACGGTACAAAGCAGGTGTGAGGATAAAATGACTGCGTTACTTCCTGTAGATCAGTATAGGGGATAAGTGTTATGCTAGGTTACGTTGTGGTTAGGCAATACTTCTATTAACGTGTTACGTGATGCTGTATAGTACATAGAAGTGTAAGGTAAAAATTACTGCGTTACTTCCTTTAGATCAGTACTAGAAGAATGTAATGCTAGGTTACGTATTGGATAAGCAATACCGCTAGCAACGTTTTACATGTTCGTGCACAGTACAAGGAAATGTGAGGATAAAATGACTGCGTTACTCTCTTTATGACAGTATAGGGACGAGGGTAGGGCTAGCTTATGTAGTGGATAGGCAATACTGCTAGTAACATTTTACATCCTCTTGCACAGTACAAGGAAGTGTGAGGATAAAATGACTGCGTTACTTTCTTTATGACAGTATAAGGACGAGTGTAAGGCTAGGTTATGTAGTAGATAGGCAATACCGCTAGTAAGGTTTTACATGATTCTGCACAGTACAAGGAAGTGTGAAGATAAAATGACTGCGTTACTGTCTTTATGACAGTAAAGGGACGAGTGTAGGGCTAGGTTATGTAGTGGATCGGCAATAGCGCTAGTAACATTTTACATGCTCTTGCATAGTACATGGAAGTGTGAGGATAAAATGACTGCGTTACTTTCTTCATGACAGTATAAGGACGAGTGTAAGGCTAGGTTATGTAGTGGATAGGCAATACCACTAGTAACGTGTTACATGCTGGTGCACAGACCAAAGCAGTGTAAGGATGTAATAACTACTTTACTTCCTTTAAATCAGTACTGGAACGATTTTAATGCTAGTTTACGTAGTGGAAAGGCATTAACTCTAGTAACGTGTTACATGCCGGAGCACAGTAGAAGGCAGTGTGAGGATAAAATAACTGCTTTAATTCTTTTAAATCATTACTGGAAAGAGTGTAATGATAGGTTACGTAGTGGCTAGGCAATAACTCTAGTAACGTGTTACATGCTGGTGTACAGTAAAAGGCCGCGTGAGGATAAAATAACTGCTTTAATTCCTTTAAATCATTACAGGAACGAGTGTAATGCTAGATTACGTTGTGGATAGGCAATAACTCTAGTAACGTGTTACATGCTGGTGCACATTAAAAGGCAGTGTGAGGATAAAAAAACGGCTTTACTTCCTATAAATCAGTACTGGAACGATTGTAATGCTAGGTTACGTTGTGGTTAGGCAATAACGGTAGTAACGTGTTACATGCTGGTGCACAGTAGAAGGCAGTGAGAGGATAAAATACCTGCTTTAATTCCTTTAAATCAGTACTGGAACGAGTGTAATGCTAGGTTACGTTATGGATAGGCAATAACTCTAGTAATGTGTTACAAGCCCGTGCATAGTAGAAGGCAGTGTGAAGATAAAATCACTGCTTTAATTCCTAAAAATCAGTACTGGAACGAATGTAATGCCAGGTTACGTTGTGGATAGGCAATAACGGTAGTAACGTGTTACAAGCTGGTGCACAGTATAAGGCAGTGTGAGGATAAAATAACTGCTTTAATTCCTTTAAATCAGTACTGGAACGATTGTAATGCTAGGTTACGTAGTGGATAGGCAATAACTCTTGTAACGTGTTACAAGCTGGTTCACAGTAGAAGGCAGTGTGAGGATAAAATACCCGCTTTAATTCCTTAAAATCAGTACTGGAACGATTGTAATGATAGGTTACGTAGTGGATAGGCAATAACTCTAGTAACGTGTTACAAGTGGTGCACAGTAGAAGACAGTGTGAGGATAAAATAACTGTTTTAATTAGTTTAAATCAGTACTGAAACGTTGTAATGCTAGGTTACGTAGTAGATAGGCAATAACTCTAGTACGTGTTACATGCTGGTGCACAGTAGAAGGCAGTGTGAAAATAAAATAACTGCTTTACTTCCTTTAAATCAGTACTGGAACGATTGTAATTCTAGGTTACGTAGTGGATGGGCAATAACTCTAGTAACCTGTTACATGCTGGTGCACAGTAGAAGGCAGTGTGAGGATAAAATAACGGCTTTAATTCCTTTAAATCTTTACTGGAACCAGTGTAATGATAGGTTACGTTGTGGATATGCAACAACGGTAGTAACGTGTTACATGCTGGTGCACAGTAGAAGGCAGTGTGAGGATAAAATAACTGCTTTAATTCCTTTAAATCATTACTGGAACCAGTGTAATGATAGGTTACGTTGTGGATATGCAACAACGGTAGTAACGTGTTACATGCTGGTGCACAGTAGAAGGCAGTGTGAGGATTAAATAACTGCTTTACTTCCTTTAAATCAGTACTGGAACGATTGTAATGCTGGGTTACGTAGTGGATAGGCAATAACTCTAGTAACGTGTTACCTGCTGGTGCACAGTAGAAGGCAGTGTGAGGGAAAAAAACTGCTTTAATTCCTTTAAATCATTACTGGAACGAATGTAATGCTAGGTTACGTTGTCGATATTCAATAACGGTAGTAACGTGTTACATGCTGGTGCACGGTACAAAGCAGGTGTGAGGATAAAATGACTGCGTTACTTCCTGTAGATCAGTATAGGGGATAAGTGTTATGCTAGGTTACGTTGTGGTTAGGCAATACTTCTATTAACGTGTTACGTGATGCTGTATAGTACATAGAAGTGTAAGGTAAAAATTACTGCGTTACTTCCTTTAGATCAGTACTAGAAGAATGTAATGCTAGGTTACGTATTGGATAAGCAATACCGCTAGCAACGTTTTACATGTTCGTGCACAGTACAAGGAAATGTGAGGATAAAATGACTGCGTTACTCTCTTTATGACAGTATAGGGACGAGGGTAGGGCTAGCTTATGTAGTGGATAGGCAATACTGCTAGTAACATTTTACATCCTCTTGCACAGTACAAGGAAGTGTGAGGATAAAATGACTGCGTTACTTTCTTTATGACAGTATAAGGACGAGTGTAAGGCTAGGTTATGTAGTAGATAGGCAATACCGCTAGTAAGGTTTTACATGATTCTGCACAGTACAAGGAAGTGTGAAGATAAAATGACTGCGTTACTGTCTTTATGACAGTAAAGGGACGAGTGTAGGGCTAGGTTATGTAGTGGATCGGCAATAGCGCTAGTAACATTTTACATGCTCTTGCATAGTACATGGAAGTGTGAGGATAAAATGACTGCGTTACTTTCTTCATGACAGTATAAGGACGAGTGTAAGGCTAGGTTATGTAGTGGATAGGCAATACCACTAGTAACGTGTTACATGCTGGTGCACAGACCAAAGCAGTGTAAGGATGTAATAACTACTTTACTTCCTTTAAATCAGTACTGGAACGATTTTAATGCTAGTTTACGTAGTGGAAAGGCATTAACTCTAGTAACGTGTTACATGCCGGAGCACAGTAGAAGGCAGTGTGAGGATAAAATAACTGCTTTAATTCTTTTAAATCATTACTGGAACGAGTGTAATGATAGGTTACGTAGTGGCTAGGCAATAACTCTAGTAACGTGTTACATGCTGGTGTACAGTAAAAGGCAGCGTGAGGATAAAATAACTGCTTTAATTCCTTTAAATCATTACAGGAACGAGTGTAATGCTAGATTACGTTGTGGATAGGCAATAACTCTAGTAACGTGTTACATGCTGGTGCACATTAAAAGGCAGTGTGAGGATAAAAAAACGGCTTTACTTCCTATAAATCAGTACTGGAACGATTGTAATGCTAGGTTACGTTGTGGTTAGGCAATAACGGTAGTAACGTGTTACATGCTGGTGCACAGTAGAAGGCAGTGAGAGGATAAAATACCTGCTTTAATTCCTTTAAATCAGTACTGGAACGAGTGTAATGCTAGGTTACGTTGTGGATAGGCAATAACTCTAGTAACGTGTTACATGCTGGTGCACAGTAGAAGACAGTGTGAGGATAAAATAACCGCTTTAAATCCTTTAAATCAGTACTGGAACGATTGTAATGCTAGGTTACGTAGTGGATAGGCAATGACTCTAGTAACCTGTTACATGCTGTTGCACAGTAGAAAGCAGTATGAGGATAAAATAACCGCTTTAATTCCTTTAAATCATTACTAGAACGAGTGTAATGATAGGTTACGTTGTGTATAGGCAATAACGGTAGTAACATATTACAAGCTCGTGCACAGTACAAGGCAGTGTGAGGATAAAATAATTGCTTTAATTCCTTTAAATCAGTACTGGAACGATTGTAATGCTAGGTTACGTAGTGGATAGGCAATAACGGTAGTGAGGTGTTACATGCTGGTGCATAGTAGAAGGCAGTGTGAGGATAAAATAACTGCTATACTCCCTTTAAATCAGTACTGGAACGATTGTAATGCTTGCTTACGTAGTGGATAGGCAATAACTCTAGTAACGTGTTACATGCTGGTGTACAGTAGAAGGCAGTGTGAGGATAAAATAACTGCTTTAATTCCTTTAAATCATTACTGGAACAAGTGTAATGCTAGGTTACGTTGTGGTTAGGCAATAACTCTAGTAACGTGTTACATGCTGGTGCACAGTAGAAGGCAGTGTTAGGGTAAAATAACTCCTTTAATTCCTTTAAATCATTACTGCAACGAGTATAATGCTAGATTACGTTGTGTATAGGCAATAACGGTAGTAACGTGTTACATGCTGGTGCACAGTAGAAAGCAGTGTGAGGATAAAATAACTGCTTTACTTCCTTTAAATCAGTACTGGAACGATTGTAATGCTAGGTTACGTAGTGGATAGGCAATAACTCTAGTAATGAGTTACATGCTGGTGCACAGTCCAAAGCAGTGTGAGGATGTAATAACTACTGTACTTCCTTCAAATCAGTACTGGAACGATTGTAATGCTAGGGTATGTAGTGGATAGGCAATTACTGTAGTAACGTGTTACATGCTGGTGCACAGTAGAAGGCAGTGTGAGGATAAAATAACTGCTTTACTTCCTTTAAATCAGTACTGGAACGATTGTAATGCTAGGTTACGTAGTGGATGGGCAATAACTCTAGTAACGTGTTACAAGCTGGATCACAGTAGAAGGTAGTGTGAGGATAAAATGACTGCTATAATTCCTTTAAATCAGTATTAGAACGATTGTAATGCTAGGGTACGTAGTGGATAGGCAATAACTCTAGTAACATGTTACATGCTGGTGCACAGTAGAAGGCAGTGTGAGGATAAAATACCTGCTTTAATTCCTTTAAATCAGTACTGGAACGAGTGTAATGCTAGGTTGCGTTGTGGATAGGCAATAACGGTAGTAACGTGTTACAAGCTGGTGCACAGAAGAGGGCAGTGTGAGGATAAAATACCTGCTTTAATTCCTTTAAATCAGTACTGGTACGAGTGTAATGCTAGGTTACGTTGTGATAGGCAATAACTCTAGTAACGTGTTACATGCTGGTGCACAGTAGAAGGCAGTGTGAGGATAAAATACCCGCTTTAAATCCTATAAATCAGTACTGGAACAATTGTAATGCTAGGTTACGTAGTGGATAGGCAATAACTCTAGTATCGAGTTACATGCTGGTGCACAGTAGAAGGCAGTGTGAGGATAAAATAATTGCTTTAATTCCTTTAAATCAGCACTGGAACGATTGTAATGCTAGGTTACGTAGTGGATGGGCAATAACTCTAGTATCGAGATACATGCTGGTGCACAGTAGAAGGCAGTGTGAGGATAAAATAACTGCTTTAATTCCTTTAAATCATTACTGGAACGAGTGTAAAGATAGGTTACGTTGTGGTTAGGCAATAACTCTAGTAACGTGTTACATGCTGGTCCACAGTAGAAGGCAGTGTTTGGGTAAAATTACTCCTTTAATTCCTTTAAATCATTACTGCAACGAGTGTAATGCTAGATTACGTTGTGGATAGGCAATAACGGTAGTAACGTGTTACATGCTGGTGCACAGTAGAAAGCAGTGTGAGGATAAAATAACTGCTTTACTTCCTTTAAATCAGTACTGGAACGATTGTAATGCTAGGTTACGTAGTGGATAGGCAATAACTCTAGTAATGAGTTACATGCTGGTGCACAGTCCAAAGCAGTGTGAGGATGTAATAACCTTTGTACTTCCTTCAAATCAGTACTGGAACGATTGTAGTGCTAGGGTACGTAGTGGATAGGCAATTACTCTAGTAACGTGTTACATGCTGGTGCACAGTAGAAGGCAGTGTGAGGATAAAATAACTGCTTTACTTCCTTTAAATCAGTACTGGAATGATTGTAATGCTAGTTTACGTAGTGGATGGGCAATAACTCTAGTAACGAGGTACAAGCTGGATCACAGTAGAAGCCAGTGTGAGGATAAAATGACTGCTTTAATTCCTTTAAATCAGTACTGAAACGATTGTAATGCTAGGTTACGTAGGGAATAGGCAATAACTCTAGTACGTGTTACATGCTGGTGCACAGTAGAGTTCAGTGTGAGGATAAAATACCTGCTTTAATTCCTTTAAATCAGTACTGGAACGAGTGTAATGCTAGGTTGCGTTGTGGATAGGCAATAACGGTAGTAACCTGTTACAAGCTGGTGCACAGTACAAGGCAGTGTGAGGATAAAATAACTGCTTTAATTCATTTAAATCAGTACTGAAACGATTGTAATGCTAGGTTACGTAGGGGATTGGCAATAACGGTAGTAACGTGTTACATGCTGGTGCACAGTAGAAGGCAGTGTGAGGATAAAATAACTGCTTTAATTCCTTTAAATCATTACTGGAACCAGTGTAATGATAGGTTACGTTGTGGATATGCAACAACGGTAGTAACGTGTTACATGCTGGTGCACAGTAGAAGGCAGTGTGAGGATTAAATAACTGCTTTACTTCCTTTAAATCAGTACTGGAACGATTGTAATGCTGGGTTACGTAGTGGATAGGCAATAACTCTAGTAACGTGTTACCTGCTGGTGCACAGTAGAAGGCAGTGTGAGGGAAAAAAACTGCTTTAATTCCTTTAAATCATTACTGGAACGAATGTAATGCTAGGTTACGTTGTCGATATTCAATAACGGTAGTAACGTGTTACATGCTGGTGCACGGTACAAAGCAGGTGTGAGGATAAAATGACTGCGTTACTTCCTGTAGATCAGTATAGGGGATAAGTGTTATGCTAGGTTACGTTGTGGTTAGGCAATACTTCTATTAACGTGTTACGTGATGCTGTATAGTACATAGAAGTGTAAGGTAAAAATTACTGCGTTACTTCCTTTAGATCAGTACTAGAAGAATGTAATGCTAGGTTACGTATTGGATAAGCAATACCGCTAGCAACGTTTTACATGTTCGTGCACAGTACAAGGAAATGTGAGGATAAAATGACTGCGTTACTCTCTTTATGACAGTATAGGGACGAGGGTAGGGCTAGCTTATGTAGTGGATAGGCAATACTGCTAGTAACATTTTACATCCTCTTGCACAGTACAAGGAAGTGTGAGGATAAAATGACTGCGTTACTTTCTTTATGACAGTATAAGGACGAGTGTAAGGCTAGGTTATGTAGTAGATAGGCAATACCGCTAGTAAGGTTTTACATGATTCTGCACAGTACAAGGAAGTGTGAAGATAAAATGACTGCGTTACTGTCTTTATGACAGTAAAGGGACGAGTGTAGGGCTAGGTTATGTAGTGGATCGGCAATAGCGCTAGTAACATTTTACATGCTCTTGCATAGTACATGGAAGTGTGAGGATAAAATGACTGCGTTACTTTCTTCATGACAGTATAAGGACGAGTGTAAGGCTAGGTTATGTAGTGGATAGGCAATACCACTAGTAACGTGTTACATGCTGGTGCACAGACCAAAGCAGTGTAAGGATGTAATAACTACTTTACTTCCTTTAAATCAGTACTGGAACGATTTTAATGCTAGTTTACGTAGTGGAAAGGCATTAACTCTAGTAACGTGTTACATGCCGGAGCACAGTAGAAGGCAGTGTGAGGATAAAATAACTGCTTTAATTCTTTTAAATCATTACTGGAACGAGTGTAATGATAGGTTACGTAGTGGCTAGGCAATAACTCTAGTAACGTGTTACATGCTGGTGTACAGTAAAAGGCAGCGTGAGGATAAAATAACTGCTTTAATTCCTTTAAATCATTACAGGAACGAGTGTAATGCTAGATTACGTTGTGGATAGGCAATAACTCTAGTAACGTGTTACATGCTGGTGCACATTAAAAGGCAGTGTGAGGATAAAAAAACGGCTTTACTTCCTATAAATCAGTACTGGAACGATTGTAATGCTAGGTTACGTTGTGGTTAGGCAATAACGGTAGTAACGTGTTACATGCTGGTGCACAGTAGAAGGCAGTGAGAGGATAAAATACCTGCTTTAATTCCTTTAAATCAGTACTGGAACGAGTGTAATGCTAGGTTACGTTGTGGATAGGCAATAACTCTAGTAACGTGTTACATGCTGGTGCACAGTAGAAGACAGTGTGAGGATAAAATAACCGCTTTAAATCCTTTAAATCAGTACTGGAACGATTGTAATGCTAGGTTACGTAGTGGATAGGCAATGACTCTAGTAACCTGTTACATGCTGTTGCACAGTAGAAAGCAGTATGAGGATAAAATAACCGCTTTAATTCCTTTAAATCATTACTAGAACGAGTGTAATGATAGGTTACGTTGTGTATAGGCAATAACGGTAGTAACATATTACAAGCTCGTGCACAGTACAAGGCAGTGTGAGGATAAAATAATTGCTTTAATTCCTTTAAATCAGTACTGGAACGATTGTAATGCTAGGTTACGTAGTGGATAGGCAATAACGGTAGTGAGGTGTTACATGCTGGTGCATAGTAGAAGGCAGTGTGAGGATAAAATAACTGCTATACTCCCTTTAAATCAGTACTGGAACGATTGTAATGCTTGCTTACGTAGTGGATAGGCAATAACTCTAGTAACGTGTTACATGCTGGTGTACAGTAGAAGGCAGTGTGAGGATAAAATAACTGCTTTAATTCCTTTAAATCATTACTGGAACAAGTGTAATGCTAGGTTACGTTGTGGTTAGGCAATAACTCTAGTAACGTGTTACATGCTGGTGCACAGTAGAAGGCAGTGTTAGGGTAAAATAACTCCTTTAATTCCTTTAAATCATTACTGCAACGAGTATAATGCTAGATTACGTTGTGTATAGGCAATAACGGTAGTAACGTGTTACATGCTGGTGCACAGTAGAAAGCAGTGTGAGGATAAAATGACTGCTTTACTTCCTTTAAATCAGTACTGGAACGATTGTAATGCTAGGTTACGTAGTGGATAGGCAATAACTCTAGTAATGAGTTACATGCTGGTGCACAGTCCAAAGCAGTGTGAGGATGTAATAACTACTGTACTTCCTTCAAATCAGTACTGGAACGATTGTAATGCTAGGGTATGTAGTGGATAGGCAATTACTGTAGTAACGTGTTACATGCTGGTGCACAGTAGAAGGCAGTGTGAGGATAAAATAACTGCTTTACTTCCTTTAAATCAGTACTGGAACGATTGTAATGCTAGGTTACGTAGTGGATGGGCAATAACTCTAGTAACGTGTTACAAGCTGGATCACAGTAGAAGGTAGTGTGAGGATAAAATGAATGCTATAATTCCTTTAAATCAGTATTAGAACGATTGTAATGCTAGGGTACGTAGTGGATAGGCAATAACTCTAGTAACATGTTACATGCTGGTGCACAGTAGAAGGCAGTGTGAGGATAAAATACCTGCTTTAATTCCTTTAAATCAGTACTGGAACGAGTGTAATGCTAGGTTGCGTTGTGGATAGGCAATAACGGTAGTAACGTGTTACAAGCTGGTGCACAGAAGAGGGCAGTGTGAGGATAAAATACCTGCTTTAATTCCTTTAAATCAGTACTGGTACGAGTGTAATGCTAGGTTACGTTGTGATAGGCAATAACTCTAGTAACGTGTTACATGCTGGTGCACAGTAGAAGGCAGTGTGAGGATAAAATACCCGCTTTAAATCCTATAAATCAGTACTGGAACAATTGTAATGCTAGGTTACGTAGTGGATAGGCAATAACTCTAGTATCGAGTTACATGCTGGTGCACAGTAGAAGGCAGTGTGAGGATAAAATAATTGCTTTAATTCCTTTAAATCAGCACTGGAACGATTGTAATGCTAGGTTACGTAGTGGATGGGCAATAACTCTAATATCGAGATACATGCTGGTGCACAGTAGAAGGCAGTGTGAGGATAAAATAACTGCTTTAATTCCTTTAAATCATTACTGGAACGAGTGTAAAGATAGGTTACGTTGTGGTTAGGCAATAACTCTAGTAACGTGTTACATGCTGGTCCACAGTAGAAGGCAGTGTTAGGGTAAAATTACTCCTTTAATTCCTTTAAATCATTACTGCAACGAGTGTAATGCTAGATTACGTTGTGGATAGGCAATAACGGTAGTAACGTGTTACATGCTGGTGCACAGTAGAAAGCAGTGTGAGGATAAAATAACTGCTTTACTTCCTTTAAATCAGTACTGGAACGATTGTAATGCTAGGTTACGTAGTGGATAGGCAATAACTCTAGTAATGAGTTACATGCTGGTGCACAGTCCAAAGCAGTGTGAGGATGTAATAACCTTTGTACTTCCTTCAAATCAGTACTGGAACGATTGTAGTGCTAGGGTACGTAGTGGATAGGCAATTACTCTAGTAACGTGTTACATGCTGGTGCACAGTAGAAGGCAGTGTGAGGATAAAATAACTGCTTTACTTCCTTTAAATCAGTACTGGAATGATTGTAATGCTAGTTTACGTAGTGGATGGGCAATAACTCTAGTAACGAGGTACAAGCTGGATCACAGTAGAAGCCAGTGTGAGGATAAAATGACTGCTTTAATTCCTTTAAATCAGTACTGAAACGATTGTAATGCTAGGTTACGTAGGGAATAGGCAATAACTCTAGTACGTGTTACATGCTGGTGCACAGTAGAGTTCAGTGTGAGGATAAAATACCTGCTTTAATTCCTTTAAATCAGTACTGGAACGAGTGTAATGCTAGGTTGCGTTGTGGATAGGCAATAACGGTAGTAACCTGTTACAAGCTGGTGCACAGTACAAGGCAGTGTGAGGATAAAATAACTGCTTTAATTCATTTAAATCAGTACTGAAACGATTGTAATGCTAGGTTACGTAGGGGATAGGCAATAACTCTAGTACGTGTTACATGCTGGTGCACAGTAGAAGGCAGTGTGAGGATAAAATACCTGCTTTAATTCTTTTAAATCAGTACTTTAACGAGTGTAATGCTAGGTTACGTTGTGGATAGGCAATAACTCTAGTAACGTGTTACATGCTGATGCACAGTAGAAGGCAGTGTGATGATAAAATAACCGCTTTAAATCCTTTAAATCAGTATTGGAACGATTGTAATGCTAGGTTACGTAGTGGACAGTCAATAACTCTAGTATCGAGTTACATTCTGGTGCACAGTAGAAGGCAGTGTGAGGATAAAATAACTGCTTTAATTCCTTTAAATCAGTACTGGAACGATTTTAATGCTAAGTTACGTAGTGGATAGGAAAACACTCTAGTAACGTGTTACATGCTGGAGCACAGTAGAAGGCAGTTTGAGGATAAAATAACTGCTTTAATTCCTTTAAATCATGACTGGAACGAGTGTAATGATAGGTTACGTTGTGTATAGGCAATAACGGTAGTAACGTGTTACATGCTGGTGCACAGTAGTAGGCAGTGTAAGGATAAAATAAATGCTTTACTTCCTTTAAATCAGTATTGGAACGATTGTCATGCTAGGTTACGTTGTGGATAGGCAATAACGGTTGTAACGTGTCACAAGCTCGTGCACAGTAGAAGGCAGTGTGAGGATAAAATAACTGCTTTAATTCTTTTAAATCATTACTGGAACGAGTGTAATTCTAGGTTACGTTGTCGATAGGCAATAACGGTAGTAACGTGTTACATGCTGGTGCACGGTACAAAGCAGGTGTGAGGATAAAATGACTGCGTTGCTTCCTTTAGATCAGTATAGGGACTAGTGTTATGCTAGGTTACGTAGTGGATAGGCAATATCTCTAGTAACGTGTTACATGCTGGTTCACAGTAGAAGGCAGTGTGAGGATAAAATACCTGTTTTAATTCCTTTAAATCAGTACTGGAACGAGTGTAATGCTAGGTTACGTTGTGGATAGGCAATAACGGTAGTAACGTGTTACAAGCTGGTGCACAGTACAAGGCAGTGTGAGGATAAAATAACTGCTTTAATTCATTTAAATCATTACTGAAACGAGTGTAATGCTAGGTACGTTGTGGGTAGGCAAAAACGGTTGTAACGTGTTACAAGCTCGTGTACAGTAGAAGGCAGTGTGAGGATAAAATAAATGCTTTACTTCCTTTTAATCAGTACTGGAACGATTGTAATGCTAGGTTACGTAGTTGCTAGGCAATAACTCTAGTAACCTGCTACATGCTATTGCACAGTAGAAAGCAGTATGAGGATAAAATAACCGCTTTAATTCCTTTAACTCATTACTAGAACGAGTGTAATGATAGGTTCCGTTGTGTATAGGCAATAACGGTAGTAACGTGTTACATGCTGGTGCACAGTAGTAGGCAGTGTGAGGATAAAATAAATGCTTTACTTCCTTTAAATCAGTATTGGAACGATTGTCATGCTAGGTTACGTTGTGGATAGGCAATAACGGTTGTAACGTGTCACAAGCTCGTGCACAGTAGAAGGCAGTGTGAGGATAAAATAACTGCTTTAATTCCTTTAAAACTGTACTGGAACGAGTGTAATGCTAGGTTACGTAGTGGATAGGCAATAACTCTAGTAACGTGTTACATGCTGGTGCACAGTAGAAGGCAGTGTGAGGATAAATACCTGCTTTAATTCCTCTAAATCTTTACTGGAACGATTGTAATGCTAGGTGAAGTAGTGGATAAGCAATAACTCTAGTAACGTGTTACATGCTGGTGCACAGTAGAAGGCAGTGTGAGAATAAAATACCTGTATTAATTCCTTAAAACCAGTACTGGAACGAGTGTAATGCTAGGTTACGTTTTGGATAGGCAATAACGGTAGTAACGTGTTACAAGCTTGTGCACAGTAGAAGGCAGTGTGAGGATAAAATAACTGCTTTAATTCCTTAAAACCAGTACTGGAACGAGTGTAATGCTAGGTTACGTTGTGGATAGGCAATAACGATAGTAACGTGTTAGAAGCTGGTGCACAGTACAAGGCAGTGTGAGGATAAAATAACTGCTTTAATTCTTTTAAATCATTGCTGGAACGAGTGTAATTCTAGGTTACGTTGTCGATAGGCAATAACGGTAGTAACGTGTTACATGCTGGTGCACGGTACAAAGCAGGTGTGAGGATAAAATGACTTCCTTTAGATCGGTATAAGGACTAGTGTTATGCTAGGTTACGTAGTGGATAGGCAATAACTCTAGTAACGTGTTACATGCTGGTTCACAGTAGAAGTCAGTGTGAGGATAAAATACCTGCTTTAATTCCTTTAAATCAGAACTGGAACGAGTGTAATGCTAGGTTACGTTGTGGATAGGCAATAACGGTAGTAACGTGTTACAAGCTGGTGCACAGTACAAGGCAGTGTGAGGATAAAATAACTGCTTTACTTCTTTTAAATCATTACTGGAACGAGTGTAATGCTAGGTGCGTTGTGGGTAGGCAATAACGGTAGTAACGTGTTACAAGCTCGTGTACAGTAGAAGGCAGTGTGAGGACAAAATAACTGCTTTATATCCTTTAAATCAGTACTGGAACGAGTGTAATGCTAGGTTACTTAGTGGATATCCAACAACTCTAGTAACGTGTTACATGCTGGTGCACAGTAGAAGGCAGTGTGAGGATAAAATACCTGCTTTAATTCCTTTAAATCATTACTGGAACTAGTGTAATGCTAGGTTACGTTGTGGATAGGCAATAACGGTAGTAACGTGTTACAAGCTGAAGCACAGTACAAGACAATGTGAGGATAAAATAACTGCTTTAATTCCTTTAAATCAGTACTGAAACGATTGTAAATCTAGGTTACGTAGTGGATAGGCAATAACTCTAGTACGTGTTACATGCTGGTGCACAGTAGAAGGCAGAGTGAGGATAAAATACCTGCTTTAATTCCTTTAAATCAGTACTGGAACGATTGTAATGCTAGGTTACGTAGTGGATAGGCAATAACTCTAGTAACGTGTTACATGCTGGTGCACAGTAGAAGGCAGTGTGAGGATAAAATACCTGCTTTAATTCCTTTACATCAGTACTGGAACGAGTGTAATGCTAAGTTACGTAGTGGATAGGCAATAACTCTAGTAGCGTGTTACATGCTGGTGCACAGTACAAAGCAGTGTGAGGATAAAATAACTGCTTTAATTTTTTTAAATCATTACTGGAACGAGTGTAATGCTAGGTACGTTGTGGATAGGGAATAACGATAGTAACGGGATACAAGCTCGTGTACAGTAGAAGGCCGTGTGAGGATAAAATAACTGCTTTAATTTCTTTAAATCAGTACTGGAACGAGTGTAATGCTAAGTTGCGTTGTGGATAGGCAATAACGGTAGTAACGTGTTACAAGCTGGTGCACAGCACAACGCAGTGTGAGGATAAAAAAACTGATTTAATTCTTTTAAATCATTACTGGAACGAGTGTAATGCTAGGTTACGTTGTCGATAGGCAATAACGGTAGTAACGTGTTACAAGCTCGTGCACAGTACAAGGCAGTGTGAGGATAAAATAACTGCTCTAATTCCTTTAAATCAGTACTGGAACGATTGTAATGCAAGGGTACGTAGTGGATAGGCAATAACTCTAATAACGTGTTACATGCTGGTGCACAGTAGAAGGCAGTGTGAGGATAAAATACCTGCTTTAATTCCTTTAAATCAGTCCTGGAACGATTGTAATGTTAGGTTACGTAGTAGATAGGCAATAACTCTAGTAACGTGTTACATGCTGGTGCACAGTAGAAGGCAGTGTGAGGATAAAATACCTGCTTTAATTCCTTTAAATCATTACTGGAACTAGTGTAATGCTAGGTTACGTTGTGGATAGGCAATAACGGTAGTAACGTGTTACAAGCTGGTGCACAGTACAAGACAATGCGAGGATAAAATAACTGCTTTAATTCCTTTAATTCAGTACTGAAACGATTGTAATTCTAGGTTACGTAGTGGATAGGCAATAACTCTAGTACATGTTACATGCTGGTGCACAGTAGAAGGCAGAGTGAGGATAAAATAACTGCTTTACTTCCTTTAAATCAGTACTAGAACGATTGTAGTGCTAGGTTACGTAGTGGATGGGCAATAACGCTAGTAACCTGTTACATGCTGGTGCACAGTAGAAGGCAGTGTGAGGATAAAATAACCGCTTTAATTCCTTTAAATCATTACTGGAACGAGTGTAATGATAGGTTACGTTGTGGGTAGGCAATAACGGTAGTAACGTGTTACAAGCTGGTGCACAGTACAAGGCAGTGTGAGGATAAAATAACTGCTTTAATTCCTCTAAATCAGTACTGGAACGATTGTAATGCTAGGTTACGTAGTGGATAGGCAACAACTCTATTAACATGTAACATGCTGGTGCACAGTAGAAGGCAGTGTGAGGATAAAATAACTGCTTTAATTCCTTTAAATCATTACTGCAACGAGTGTAATGCTAGATTACGTTGTGGATAGGCAATAACGGTAGTAACGTGTTACATGCTGGTGCACAGTAGAAAGCAGTGTGAGGATAAAATAACTGCTTTACTTCCTTTAAATCAGTACTGGAACGATTGTAATGCTAGGTTACGTAGTGGATAGGCAATAACTCTAGTAACGTGTTACATGATGGTGCACAGTAGAAGGCAGTGTGAGGATAAAATACCTGCTTTAATTCCTTTAAATTATTACTGGAACTAGTGTAATGCTATGTTACGTTGTGGATAGGCAATAACGGTAGTACCGTGTTACAAGCTGGTGCACAGTACAAGACAATGTGAGGATAAAATAACTGCTTTTATTCCTTTAAATCATTACTGAAACGATTGTAATTCTAGGTTACGTAGTGGATAGGCAATAACTCTAGTACGTGTTACATGCTGGTGCACAGTAGAAGGCAGAGTGAGGATAAAATAACTGCTTCACTTCCTTTAAATCAGTACTAGAACGATTGTAATGCTAGGTTACGTAGTGGATGGGCAATAACTTTAGTAACCTGTTACATGCTGGTGCACAGTGGAAGGCAGTGTGAGGATAAAATAACCGCTTTAATTCCTTTAAATCATTACTGGAACGAGTATAATGATAGGTTACGTTGTGGGTAGGCAATAACGGTAGTAACGTGTTACATGCTGGTGCACAGTAGAAAGCAGTGTGAGGATAAAATAACTGCTTTACTTCCTTTAAATCAGTACTGGAACGATTGTAATGCTAGGTTGCGTTGTGGATAGGCAATAACGGTAGTAACGTGTCACAAGCTGGTGCACAGTACAAGGCATTGTGAGGATAAAATAACTGCTTTAATTTTTCTAAATCAGTACTGGAACAATTGTAATGCTAGGTTACGTAGTGGATAGGCAATAGCTCTAGTAACGTGTTACATGCTGGTGAACAGTAGAAGTCAGTGTGAGGATAAAATAATTGCTTTAATTCCTTTAAATCAGTACTGGAACGATTGTAATGCAAGGTTACGTAGTGGATAGGCAATAACTCTAGTAACGTGTAACATGCTGGTGCACAGTAGAAGGCAGTGTGAGGATAAAATAACTGCTTTAATTCCTTTAAATCAGTACTTTAACGAGTGTAATGCTAGGTTACGTTGTGGATAGGCAATAACTCTAGTAACGTGTTACATTCTGATGCACAGTAGAAGGCAGTGTGATGATAAAATACCCGCTTTAAATCCTTTAAATCAGTATTGGAACGATTGTAATGCTAGGTTACGTAGTGGATAGTCAATAACTCTAGTATCGAGTTACATTCTGGTGCACAGTAGAAGGCAGTGTGAGGATAAAATAACTGCTTTAATTCCTTTAAATCAGTACTGGAACGATTTTAATGCTAAGTTACGTAGTGGATAGGAAATAACTCTAGTAACGTGTTACATGCTGGAGCACAGTAGAAGGCAGTTTGAGGATAAAATAACTGCTTTAATTCCTTTAAATCATGACTGGAACGAGTGTAATGATAGGTTACGTTGTGTATAGGCAATAACGGTAGTAACGTGTTACATGCTGGTGCACAGTAGTAGGCAGTGTGAGGATAAAATAAATGCTTTACTTCCTTTAAATCAGTATTGGAACGATTGTCATGCTAGGTTACGTTGTGGATAGGCAATAACGGTTGTAACGTGTCACAAGCTCGTGCACAGTAGAAGGCAGTGTGAGGATAAAATAAATGCTTTACTTCCTTTTAATCAGTACTGGAACGATTGTAATGCTAGGTTACGTAGTTGCTAGGCAATAACTCTAGTATCCTGCTACATGCTATTGCACAGTAGAAAGCAGTATGAGGATAAAATAACCGCTTTAATTCCTTTAACTCATTACTAGAACGAGTGTAATGATAGGTTCCGTTGTGTATAGGCAATAACGGTAGTAACGTGTTACATGCTGGTGTACAGTAGTAGGCAGTGTGAGGATAAAATAAATGCTTTACTTCCTTTAAATCAGTATTGGAACGATTGTCATGCTAGGTTACGTTGTGGATAGGCAATAACGGTTGTAACGTGTCACAAGATCGTGCACAGTAGAAGGCAGTGTGAGGATAAAATAACTGCTTTAATTCCTTTAAAACAGTACTGGAACGATTGTAATGCTAGGTGACGTAGTGGATAGGCAATAACTCTAGTAACGTGTTACATGCTGGTGCACAGTAGAAGGCAGTGTGAGAATAAAATACCTGTATTAATTCCTTAAAACCAGTACTGGAACGAGTGTAATGCTAGGTTACGTTGTGGATAGGCAATAACGGTAGTAACGTGTTACAAGCTGGTCACAGTACAAAGCAGTGTGAGGATAAAATAACTGCTTTAATTCTATTAAATCATTTCTGGAACGAGTGTAATGCTAGGTACGTTGTGGATAGGCAATAACGGTAGTAACGTGTTACAAGCTTGTGCACAGTAGAAGGCAGTGTGAGGATAAAATAACTGCTTTAATTCCTTAAAACCAGTACTGGAACGAGTGTAATCCTAGGTTACGTTGTGGATAGGCAATAACGATAGTAACGTGTTAGAAGCTGGTGCACAGTACAAGGCACTGTGAGGATAAAATAACTGCTTTAATTCTTTTAAATCATTGCTGGAACGGGTGTAATTCTAGGTTACGTTGTCGATAGGCAATAACGGTAGTAACGTGTTACATGCTGGTGCACGGTACAAAGCAGGTGTGAGGATAAAATGACTTCCTTTAGATCGGTATAGGGACTAGTGTTATGCTAGGTTACGTAGTGGATAGGCAATAACTCTAGTAACGTGTTACTTGCTGGTTCACAGTAGAAGTCAGTGTGAGGATAAAATACCTGCTTTAATTCCTTTAAATCAGAACTGGAACGAGTGTAATGCTAGGTTACGTTGTGGATAGGCAATAACGGTAGTAACGTGTTACAAGCTGGTGCACAGTACAAGGCAGTGTGAGGATAAAATAACTGCTTTAATTCTTTTAAATCATTACTGGAACGAGTGTAATGCTAGGTGCGTTGTGGGTAGGCAATAACGGTAGTAACGTGTTACAAGCTCGTGTACAGTAGAAGGCAGTGTGAGGACAAAATAACTGCTTTATATCCTTTAAATCAGTACTAGAACGAGTGTAATGCTAGGTTACTTAGTGGATATCCAACAACTCTAGTAACGTGTTACATGCTGGTGCACAGTAGAAGGCAGTGTGAGGATAAAATACCTGCTTTAATTCCTTTAAATCATTACTGGAACTAGTGTAATGCTAGGTTACGTTGTGGATAGGCAATAACGGTAGTAACGTGTTACAAGCTGAAGCACAGTACAAGACAATGTGAGGATAAAATAACTGCTTTAATTCCTTTAAATCAGTACTGAAACGATTGTAAATCTAGGTTACTTAGTGGATAGGCAATAACTCTAGTACGTGTTACATGCTGGTGCACAGTAGAAGGCAGAGTGAGGATAAAATACCTGCTTTAATTCCTTTAAATCAGTACTGGAACGATTGTAATGCTAGGTTACGTAGTGGATAGGCAATAACACTAGTAACGTGTTACATGCTGGTGCACAGTAGAAGGCAGTGTGAGGATAAAATACCTGCTTTAATTCCTTTAAATCAGTACTGGAACGAGTGTAATGCTAGGTTACGTTGTGGATAGGCAATAACGGTAGTAACGTGTTACAAGCTGGTGCACAGTACAAGGCAGTGTGAGGATAAAATAACTGCTTTAATTCTTTTAAATCATTACTGGAACGAGTGTAATGCTAGGTACGTTGTGGATAGGGAATAACGGTAGTAACGGGTTACAAGCTCGTGTACAGTAGAAGGCAGTGTGAGGATAAAATAACTGCTTTAATTCCTTTAAATCAGTACTGGAACGAGTGTAATGCTAAGTTGCGTTGTGGATAGGCAATAACGGTAGTAACGTGTTACAAGCTGGTGCACAGCACAACGCAGTGTGAGGATAAAATAACTGATTTAATTCTTTTAAATCATTACTGGAACGAGTGTAATGCTAGGTTACGTTGTCGATAGGCAATAACGGTAGTAACGTGTTACAAGCTCGTGCACAGTACAAGGCAGTGTGAGGATAAAATAACTGCTTTAATTCCTTTAAATCAGTACTGGAACGATTGTAATGCAAGGGTACGTAGTGGATAGGCAATAACTCTAATAACGTGTTACATGCTGGTGCACAGTAGAAGGCAGTGTGAGGATAAAATACCTGCTTTAATTCCTTTAAATCAGTCCTGGAACGATTGTAATGCTAGGTTACGTAGTAGATAGGCAATAACTCTAGTAACGTGTTACATGCTGGTGCACAGTAGAAGGCAGTGTGAGGATAAAATACCAGCTTTAATTCCTTTAAATCATTACTGGAACTAGTGTAATGCTAGGTTACGTTGTGGATAGGCAATAACGGTAGTAACGTGTTACAAGCTAGTGCACAGTACAAGGCAGTGTGAGGATAAAATAACTGCTTTAATTCCTCTAAATCAGTACTGGAACGATTGTAATGCTAGGTTACGTAGTGGATAGGCAACAACTCTTTTAACATGTAACATGCTGGTGCACAGTAGAAGGCAGTGTGAGGATAAAATAACTGCTTTACTTCCTTTAAATCAGTACTAGAACGATTGTAATGCTAGGTTACGTAGTGGATGGGCAATAACTTTAGTAACCTGTTACATGCTGGTGCACAGTGGAAGGCAGTGTGAGGATAAAATAACCGCTTTAATTCCTTTAAATCATTACTGGAACGAGTATAATGATAGGTTACGTTGTGGGTAGGCAATAACGGGAGTAACGTGTTACATGCTGGTGCACAGTAGAAAGCAGTGTGAGGATAAAATAACTGCTTTACTTCCTTTAAATCAGTACTGGAACGATTGTAATGCTAGGTTGCGTTGTGGATAGGCAATAACGGTAGTAACGTGTCACAAGCTGGTGCACAGTACAAGGCATTGTGAGGATAAAATAACTGCTTTAATTTTTCTAAATCAGTACTGGAACAATTGTAATGCTAGGATACGTAGTTGATAGGCAATAGCTCTAGTAACGTGTTACCTTCTGGTGAACAGTAGAAGTCAGTGTGAGGATAAAATAATTGCTTTAATTCCTTTAAATCAGTACTTTAACGAGTGTAATGCTAGGTTACGTTGTGGATAGGCAATAACTCTAGTAACGTGTTACATTCTGATGCACAGTAGAAGGCAGTGTGATGATAAAATACCCGCTTTAAATCCTTTAAATCAGTATTGGAACGATTGTAATGCTAGGTTACGTAGTGGATAGTCAATAACTCTAGTATCGAGTTACATTCTGGTGCACAGTAGAAGGCAGTGTGAGGATAAAATAACTGCTTTAATTCCTTTAAATCAGTACTGGAACGATTTTAATGCTAAGTTACGTAGTGGATAGGAAATAACTCTAGTAACGTGTTACATGCTGGAGCACAGTAGAAGGCAGTTTGAGGATAAAATAACTGCTTTAATTCCTTTAAATCATGATTGGAACGAGTGTAATGATAGGTTACGTTGTGTATAGGCAATAACGGTAGTAACGTGTTACATGCTGGTGCACAGTAGTAGGCAGTGTGAGGATAAAATAAATGCTTTACTTCCTTTAAATCAGTATTGGAACGATTGTCATGCTAGGTTACGTTGTGGATAGGCAATAACGGTTGTAACGTGTCACAAGCTCGTGCACAGTAGAAGGCAGTGTGAGGATAAAATAAATGCTTTACTTCCTTTTAATCAGTACTGGAACGATTGTAATGCTAGGTTACGTAGTTGCTAGGCAATAACTCTAGTAACCTGCTACATGCTATTGCACAGTAGAAAGCAGTATGAGGATAAAATAACCGCTTTAATTCCTTTAACTCATTACTAGAACGAGTGTAATGATAGGTTCCGTTGTGTATAGGCAATAACGGTAGTAACGTGTTACATGCTGGTGTACAGTAGTAGGCAGTGTGAGGATAAAATAAATGCTTTACTTCCTTTAAATCAGTATTGGAACGATTGTCATGCTAGGTTACGTTGTGGATAGGCAATAACGGTTGTAACGTGTCACAAGCTCGTGCACAGTAGAAGGCAGTGTGAGGATAAAATAACTGCTTTAATTCCTTTAAAACAGTACTGGAACGATTGTAATGCTAGGTGACGTAGTGGATAGGCAATAACTCTAGTAACGTGTTACATGCTGGTGCACAGTAGAAGGCAGTGTGAGAATAAAATACCTGTATTAATTCCTTAAAACCAGTACTGGAACGAGTGTAATGCTAGGTTACGTTGTGGATAGGCAATAACGGTAGTAACGTGTTACAAGCTGGTCACAGTACAAAGCAGTGTGAGGATAAAATAACTGCTTTAATTCTATTAAATCATTTCTGGAACGAGTGTAATGCTAGGTACGTTGTGGATAGGCAATAACGGTAGTAACGTGTTACAAGCTTGTGCACAGTAGAAGGCAGTGTGAGGATAAAATAACTGCTTTAATTCCTTAAAACCAGTACTGGAACGAGTGTAATCCTAGGTTACGTTGTGGATAGGCAATAACGATAGTAACGTGTTAGAAGCTGGTGCACAGTACAAGGCACTGTGAGGATAAAATAACTGCTTTAATTCTTTTAAATCATTGCTGGAACGGGTGTAATTCTAGGTTACGTTGTCGATAGGCAATAACGGTAGTAACGTGTTACATGCTGGTGCACGGTACAAAGCAGGTGTGAGGATAAAATGACTTCCTTTAGATCGGTATAGGGACTAGTGTTATGCTAGGTTACGTAGTGGATAGGCAATAACTCTAGTAACGTGTTACTTGCTGGTTCACAGTAGAAGTCAGTGTGAGGATAAAATACCTGCTTTAATTCCTTTAAATCAGAACTGGAACGAGTGTAATGCTAGGTTACGTTGTGGATAGGCAATAACGGTAGTAACGTGTTACAAGCTGGTGCACAGTACAAGGCAGTGTGAGGATAAAATAACTGCTTTAATTCTTTTAAATCATTACTGGAACGAGTGTAATGCTAGGTGCGTTGTGGGTAGGCAATAACGGTAGTAACGTGTTACAAGCTCGTGTACAGTAGAAGGCAGTGTGAGGACAAAATAACTGCTTTATATCCTTTAAATCAGTACTAGAACGAGTGTAATGCTAGGTTACTTAGTGGATATCCAACAACTCTAGTAACGTGTTACATGCTGGTGCACAGTAGAAGGCAGTGTGAGGATAAAATACCTGCTTTAATTCCTTTAAATCATTACTGGAACTAGTGTAATGCTAGGTTACGTTGTGGATAGGCAATAACGGTAGTAACGTGTTACAAGCTGAAGCACAGTACAAGACAATGTGAGGATAAAATAACTGCTTTAATTCCTTTAAATCAGTACTGAAACGATTGTAAATCTAGGTTACTTAGTGGATAGGCAATAACTCTAGTACGTGTTACATGCTGGTGCACAGTAGAAGGCAGAGTGAGGATAAAATACCTGCTTTAATTCCTTTAAATCAGTACTGGAACGATTGTAATGCTAGGTTACGTAGTGGATAGGCAATAACTCTAGTAACGTGTTACATGCTGGTGCACAGTAGAAGGCAGTGTGAGGATAAAATACCTGCTTTAATTCCTTTAAATCAGTACTGGAACGAGTGTAATGCTAGGTTACGTTGTGGATAGGCAATAACGGTAGTAACGTGTTACAAGCTGGTGCACAGTACAAGGCAGTGTGAGGATAAAATAACTGCTTTAATTCTTTTAAATCATTACTGGAACGAGTGTAATGCTAGGTACGTTGTGGATAGGGAATAACGGTAGTAACGGGTTACAAGCTCGTGTACAGTAGAAGGCAGTGTGAGGATAAAATAACTGCTTTAATTCCTTTAAATCAGTACTGGAACGAGTGTAATGCTAAGTTGCGTTGTGGATAGGCAATAACGGTAGTAACGTGTTACAAGCTGGTGCACAGCACAACGCAGTGTGAGGATAAAATAACTGATTTAATTCTTTTAAATCATTACTGGAACGAGTGTAATGCTAGGTTACGTTGTCGATAGGCAATAACGGTAGTAACGTGTTACAAGCTCGTGCACAGTACAAGGCAGTGTGAGGATAAAATAACTGCTTTAATTCCTTTAAATCAGTACTGGAACGATTGTAATGCAAGGGTACGTAGTGGATAGGCAATAACTCTAATAACGTGTTACATGCTGGTGCACAGTAGAAGGCAGTGTGAGGATAAAATACCTGCTTTAATTCCTTTAAATCAGTCCTGGAACGATTGTAATGCTAGGTTACGTAGTAGATAGGCAATAACTCTAGTAACGTGTTACATGCTGGTGCACAGTAGAAGG
Source organism: Prosapia bicincta (assembly GCA_036971475.1). Lineage (NCBI taxonomy): Eukaryota > Metazoa > Arthropoda > Insecta > Hemiptera > Cercopidae > Prosapia > Prosapia bicincta. The sequence goes on along the minus strand of JBAIZL010000001.1, from coordinate 256,922,221 downwards.
CAGTGTGAGGATAAAATACCAGCTTTAATTCCTTTAAATCATTACTGGAACTAGTGTAATGCTAGGTTACGTTGTGGATAGGCAATAACGGTAGTAACGTGTTACAAGCTAGTGCACAGTACAAGGCAGTGTGAGGATAAAATAACTGCTTTAATTCCTCTAAATCAGTACTGGAACGATTGTAATGCTAGGTTACGTAGTGGATAGGCAACAACTCTTTTAACATGTAACATGCTGGTGCACAGTAGAAGGCAGTGTGAGGATAAAATAACTGCTTCACTTCCTTTAAATCAGTACTAGAACGATTGTAATGCTAGGTTACGTAGTGGATGGGCAATAACTTTAGTAACCTGTTACATGCTGGTGCACAGTGGAAGGCAGTGTGAGGATAAAATAACCGCTTTAATTCCTTTAAATCATTACTGGAACGAGTATAATGATAGGTTACGTTGTGGGTAGGCAATAACGGTAGTAACGTGTTACATGCTGGTGCACAGTAGAAAGCAGTGTGAGGATAAAATAACTGCTTTACTTCCTTTAAATCAGTACTGGAACGATTGTAATGCTAGGTTGCGTTGTGGATAGGCAATAACGGTAGTAACGTGTCACAAGCTGGTGCACAGTACAAGGCATTGTGAGGATAAAATAACTGCTTTAATTTTTCTAAATCAGTACTGGAACAATTGTAATGCTAGGTTACGTAGTGGATAGGCAATAGCTCTAGTAACGTGTTACATGCTGGTGAACAGTAGAAGTCAGTGTGAGGATAAAATAATTGCTTTAATTCCTTTAAATCAGTACTGGAACGATTGTAATGCAAGGTTACGTAGTGGATAGGCAATAACTCTAGTAACGTGTAACATGCTGGTGCACAGTAGAAGGCAGTGTGAGGATAAAATAACTGCTTTAATTCCTTTAAATCAGTACTTTAACGAGTGTAATGCTAGGTTACGTTGTGGATAGGCAATAACTCTAGTAACGTGTTACATTCTGATGCACAGTAGAAGGCAGTGTGATGATAAAATACCCGCTTTAAATCCTTTAAATCAGTATTGGAACGATTGTAATGCTAGGTTACGTAGTGGATAGTCAATAACTCTAGTATCGAGTTACATTCTGGTGCACAGTAGAAGGCAGTGTGAGGATAAAATAACTGCTTTAATTCCTTTAAATCAGTACTGGAACGATTTTAATGCTAAGTTACGTAGTGGATAGGAAATAACTCTAGTAACGTGTTACATGCTGGAGCACAGTAGAAGGCAGTTTGAGGATAAAATAACTGCTTTAATTCCTTTAAATCATGATTGGAACGAGTGTAATGATAGGTTACGTTGTGTATAGGCAATAACGGTAGTAACGTGTTACATGCTGGTGCACAGTAGTAGGCAGTGTGAGGATAAAATAAATGCTTTACTTCCTTTAAATCAGTATTGGAACGATTGTCATGCTAGGTTACGTTGTGGATAGGCAATAACGGTTGTAACGTGTCACAAGCTCGTGCACAGTAGAAGGCAGTGTGAGGATAAAATAAATGCTTTACTTCCTTTTAATCAGTACTGGAACGATTGTAATGCTAGGTTACGTAGTTGCTAGGCAATAACTCTAGTAACCTGCTACATGCTATTGCACAGTAGAAAGCAGTATGAGGATAAAATAACCGCTTTAATTCCTTTAACTCATTACTAGAACGAGTGTAATGATAGGTTCCGTTGTGTATAGGCAATAACGGTAGTAACGTGTTACATGCTGGTGTACAGTAGTAGGCAGTGTGAGGATAAAATAAATGCTTTACTTCCTTTAAATCAGTATTGGAACGATTGTCATGCTAGGTTACGTTGTGGATAGGCAATAACGGTTGTAACGTGTCACAAGCTCGTGCACAGTAGAAGGCAGTGTGAGGATAAAATAACTGCTTTAATTCCTTTAAAACAGTACTGGAACGATTGTAATGCTAGGTGACGTAGTGGATAGGCAATAACTCTAGTAACGTGTTACATGCTGGTGCACAGTAGAAGGCAGTGTGAGAATAAAATACCTGTATTAATTCCTTAAAACCAGTACTGGAACGAGTGTAATGCTAGGTTACGTTGTGGATAGGCAATAACGGTAGTAACGTGTTACAAGCTGGTCACAGTACAAAGCAGTGTGAGGATAAAATAACTGCTTTAATTCTATTAAATCATTTCTGGAACGAGTGTAATGCTAGGTACGTTGTGGATAGGCAATAACGGTAGTAACGTGTTACAAGCTTGTGCACAGTAGAAGGCAGTGTGAGGATAAAATAACTGCTTTAATTCCTTAAAACCAGTACTGGAACGAGTGTAATCCTAGGTTACGTTGTGGATAGGCAATAACGATAGTAACGTGTTAGAAGCTGGTGCACAGTACAAGGCAGTGTGAGGATAAAATAACTGCTTTAATTCTTTTAAATCATTGCTGGAACGGGTGTAATTCTAGGTTACGTTGTCGATAGGCAATAACGGTAGTAACGTGTTACATGCTGGTGCATGGTACAAAGCAGGTGTGAGGATAAAATGACTTCCTTTAGATCGGTATAGGGACTAGTGTTATGCTAGGTTACGTAGTGGATAGGCAATAACTCTAGTAACGTGTTACTTGCTGGTTCACAGTAGAAGTCAGTGTGAGGATAAAATACCTGCTTTAATTCCTTTAAATCAGAACTGGAACGAGTGTAATGCTAGGTTACGTTGTGGATAGGCGATAACGGTAGTAACGTGTTACAAGCTGGTGCACAGTACAAGGCAGTGTGAGGATAAAATAACTGCTTTAATTCCTTAAAACCAGTACTGGAACGAGTGTAATCCTAGGTTACGTTGTGGATAGGCAATAACGATAGTAACGTGTTAGAAGCTGGTGCACAGTACAAGGCACTGTGAGGATAAAATAACTGCTTTAATTCTTTTAAATCATTGCTGGAACGGGTGTAATTCTAGGTTACGTTGTCGATAGGCAATAACGGTAGTAACGTGTTACATGCTGGTGCACGGTACAAAGCAGGTGTGAGGATAAAATGACTTCCTTTAGATCGGTATAGGGACTAGTGTTATGCTAGGTTACGTAGTGGATAGGCAATAACTCTAGTAACGTGTTACTTGCAGGTTCACAGTAGAAGTCAGTGTGAGGATAAAATACCTGCTTTAATTCCTTTAAATCAGAACTGGAACGAGTGTAATGCTAGGTTACGTTGTGGATAGGCAATAACGGTAGTAACGTGTTACAAGCTGGTGCACAGTACAAGGCAGTGTGAGGATAAAATAACTGCTTTAATTCTTTTAAATCATTACTGGAACGAGTGTAATGCTAGGTGCGTTGTGGGTAGGCAATAACGGTAGTAACGTGTTACAAGCTCGTGTACAGTAGAAGGCAGTGTGAGGACAAAATAACTGCTTTATATCCTTTAAATCAGTACTAGAACGAGTGTAATGCTAGGTTACTTAGTGGATATCCAACAACTCTAGTAACGTGTTACATGCTGGTGCACAGTAGAAGGCAGTGTGAGGATAAAATACCTGCTTTAATTCCTTTAAATCATTACTGGAACTAGTGTAATGCTAGGTTACGTTGTGGATAGGCAATAACGGTCGTAACGTGTTACAAGCTGAAGCACAGTACAAGACAATGTGAGGATAAAATAACTGCTTTAATTCCTTTAAATCAGTACTGAAACGATTGTAAATCTAGGTTACTTAGTGGATAGGCAATAACTCTAGTACGTGTTACATGCTGGTGCACAGTAGAAGGCAGAGTGAGGATAAAATACCTGCTTTAATTCCTTTAAATCAGTACTGGAACGATTGTAATGCTAGGTTACGTAGTGGATAGGCAATAACTCTAGTAACGTGTTACATGCTGGTGCACAGTAGAAGGCAGTGTGAGGATAAAATACCTGCTTTAATTCCTTTAAATCAGTACTGGAACGAGTGTAATGCTAGGTTACGTTGTGGATAGGCAATAACGGTAGTAACGTGTTACAAGCTGGTGCACAGTACAAGGCAGTGTGAGGATAAAATAACTGCTTTAATTCTTTTAAATCATTACTGGAACGAGTGTAATGCTAGGTACGTTGTGGATAGGGAATAACGGTAGTAACGGGTTACAAGCTCGTGTACAGTAGAAGGCAGTGTGAGGATAAAATAACTGCTTTAATTCCTTTAAATCAGTACTGGAACGAGTGTAATGCTAAGTTGCGTTGTGGATAGGCAATAACGGTAGTAACGTGTTACAAGCTGGTGCACAGCACAACGCAGTGTGAGGATAAAATAACTGATTTAATTCTTTTAAATCATTACTGGAACGAGTGTAATGCTAGGTTACGTTGTCGATAGGCAATAACGGTAGTAACGTGTTACAAGCTCGTGCACAGTACAAGGCAGTGTGAGGATAAAATAACTGCTTTAATTCCTTTAAATCAGTACTGGAACGATTGTAATGCAAGGGTACGTAGTGGATAGGCAATAACTCTAATAACGTGTTACATGCTGGTGCACAGTAGAAGGCAGTGTGAGGATAAAATACCTGCTTTAATTCCTTTAAATCAGTCCTGGAACGATTGTAATGCTAGGTTACGTAGTAGATAGGCAATAACTCTAGTAACGTGTTACATGCTGGTGCACAGTAGAAGGCAGTGTGAGGATAAAATACCAGCTTTAATTCCTTTAAATCATTACTGGAACTAGTGTAATGCTAGGTTACGTTGTGGATAGGCAATAACGGTAGTAACGTGTTACAAGCTAGTGCACAGTACAAGGCAGTGTGAGGATAAAATAACTGCTTTAATTCCTCTAAATCAGTACTGGAACGATTGTAATGCTAGGTTACGTAGTGGATAGGCAACAACTCTTTTAACATGTAACATGCTGGTGCACAGTAGAAGGCAGTGTGAGGATAAAATAACTGCTTCACTTCCTTTAAATCAGTACTAGAACGATTGTAATGCTAGGTTACGTAGTGGATGGGCAATAACTTTAGTAACCTGTTACATGCTGGTGCACAGTGGAAGGCAGTGTGAGGATAAAATAACCGCTTTAATTCCTTTAAATCATTACTGGAACGAGTATAATGATAGGTTACGTTGTGGGTAGGCAATAACGGTAGTAACGTGTTACATGCTGGTGCACAGTAGAAAGCAGTGTGAGGATAAAATAACTGCTTTACTTCCTTTAAATCAGTACTGGAACGATTGTAATGCTAGGTTGCGTTGTGGATAGGCAATAACGGTAGTAACGTGTCACAAGCTGGTGCACAGTACAAGGCATTGTGAGGATAAAATAACTGCTTTAATTTTTCTAAATCAGTACTGGAACAATTGTAATGCTAGGTTACGTAGTGGATAGGCAATAGCTCTAGTATCGTGTTACATGCTGGTGAACAGTAGAAGTCAGTGTGAGGATAAAATAATTGCTTTAATTCCTTTAAATCAGTACTGGAACGATTGTAATGCAAGGTTACGTAGTGGATAGGCAATAACTCTAGTAACGTGTAACATGCTGGTGCACAGTAGAAGGCAGTGTGAGGATAAAATAACTGCTTTAATTCCTTTAAATCAGTACTTTAACGAGTGTAATGCTAGGTTACGTTGTGGATAGGCAATAACTCTAGTAACGTGTTACATTCTGATGCACAGTAGAAGGCAGTGTGATGATAAAATACCCGCTTTAAATCCTTTAAATCAGTATTGGAACGATTGTAATGCTAGGTTACGTAGTGGATAGTCAATAACTCTAGTATCGAGTTACATTCTGGTGCACAGTAGAAGGCAGTGTGAGGATAAAATAACTGCTTTAATTCCTTTAAATCAGTACTGGAACGATTTTAATGCTAAGTTACGTAGTGGATAGGAAATAACTCTAGTAACGTGTTACATGCTGGAGCACAGTAGAAGGCAGTTTGAGGATAAAATAACTGCTTTAATTCCTTTAAATCATGATTGGAACGAGTGTAATGATAGGTTACGTTGTGTATAGGCAATAACGGTAGTAACGTGTTACATGCTGGTGCACAGTAGTAGGCAGTGTGAGGATAAAATAAATGCTTTACTTCCTTTAAATCAGTATTGGAACGATTGTCATGCTAGGTTACGTTGTGGATAGGCAATAACGGTTGTAACGTGTCACAAGCTCGTGCACAGTAGAAGGCAGTGTGAGGATAAAATAAATGCTTTACTTCCTTTTAATCAGTACTGGAACGATTGTAATGCTAGGTTACGTAGTTGCTAGGCAATAACTCTAGTAACCTGCTACATGCTATTGCACAGTAGAAAGCAGTATGAGGATAAAATAACCGCTTTAATTCCTTTAACTCATTACTAGAACGAGTGTAATGATAGGTTCCGTTGTGTATAGGCAATAACGGTAGTAACGTGTTACATGCTGGTGTACAGTAGTAGGCAGTGTGAGGATAAAATAAATGCTTTACTTCCTTTAAATCAGTATTGGAACGATTGTCATGCTAGGTTACGTTGTGGATAGGCAATAACGGTTGTAACGTGTCACAAGCTCGTGCACAGTAGAAGGCAGTGTGAGGATAAAATAACTGCTTTAATTCCTTTAAAACAGTACTGGAACGATTGTAATGCTAGGTGACGTAGTGGATAGGCAATAACTCTAGTAACGTGTTACATGCTGGTGCACAGTAGAAGGCAGTGTGAGAATAAAATACCTGTATTAATTCCTTAAAACCAGTACTGGAACGAGTGTAATGCTAGGTTACGTTGTGGATAGGCAATAACGGTAGTAACGTGTTACAAGCTGGTCACAGTACAAAGCAGTGTGAGGATAAAATAACTGCTTTAATTCTATTAAATCATTTCTGGAACGAGTGTAATGCTAGGTACGTTGTGGATAGGCAATAACGGTAGTAACGTGTTACAAGCTTGTGCACAGTAGAAGGCAGTGTGAGGATAAAATAACTGCTTTAATTCCTTAAAACCAGTACTGGAACGAGTGTAATCCTAGGTTACGTTGTGGATAGGCAATAACGATAGTAACGTGTTAGAAGCTGGTGCACAGTACAAGGCAGTGTGAGGATAAAATAACTGCTTTAATTCTTTTAAATCATTGCTGGAACGGGTGTAATTCTAGGTTACGTTGTCGATAGGCAATAACGGTAGTAACGTGTTACATGCTGGTGCATGGTACAAAGCAGGTGTGAGGATAAAATGACTTCCTTTAGATCGGTATAGGGACTAGTGTTATGCTAGGTTACGTAGTGGATAGGCAATAACTCTAGTAACGTGTTACTTGCTGGTTCACAGTAGAAGTCAGTGTGAGGATAAAATACCTGCTTTAATTCCTTTAAATCAGAACTGGAACGAGTGTAATGCTAGGTTACGTTGTGGATAGGCAATAACGGTAGTAACGTGTTACAAGCTGGTGCACAGTACAAGGCAGTGTGAGGATAAAATAACTGCTTTAATTCTTTTAAATCATTACTGGAACGAGTGTAATGCTAGGTGCGTTGTGGGTAGGCAATAACGGTAGTAACGTGTTACAAGCTCGTGTACAGTAGAAGGCAGTGTGAGGACAAAATAACTGCTTTATATCCTTTAAATCAGTACTAGAACGAGTGTAATGCTAGGTTACTTAGTGGATATCCAACAACTCTAGTAACGTGTTACATGCTGGTGCACAGTAGAAGGCAGTGTGAGGATAAAATACCTGCTTTAATTCCTTTAAATCATTACTGGAACTAGTGTAATGCTAGGTTACGTTGTGGATAGGCAATAACGGTAGTAACTTGTTACAAGCTGAAGCACAGTACAAGACAATGTGAGGATAAAATAACTGCTTTAATTCCTTTAAATCAGTACTGAAACGATTGTAAATCTAGGTTACTTAGTGGATAGGGAATAACTCTAGTACGTGTTACATGCTGGTGCACAGTAGAAGGCAGAGTGAGGATAAAATAACTGCTTTAATTCCTTTAAATCAGTACTGGAACGATTGTAATGCTAGGTTACGTAGTGGATAGGCAATAACTCTAGTAACGTGTTACATGCTGGTGCAGAGTAGAAGGAAGTGTGAGGATAAAATACCTGCTTTAATTCCTTTAAATCAGTACTGGAACGAGTGTAATGCTAGGTTACGTTGTGGATAGGCAATAACGGTAGTAACGTGTTACAAGCTGGTGCACAGTACAAGGCAGTGTGAGGATAAAATAACTGCTTTAATTCTTTTAAATCATTACTGGAACGAGTGTAATGCTAGGTACGTTGTGGATAGGGAATAACGGTAGTAACGGGTTACAAGCTCGTGTACAGTAGAAGGCAGTGTGAGGATAAAATAACTGCTTTAATTCCTTTAAATCAGTACTGGAACGAGTGTAATGCTAAGTTGCGTTGTGGATAGGCAATAACGGTAGTAACGTGTTACAAGCTGGTGCACAGCACAACGCAGTGTGAGGATAAAATAACTGATTTAATTCTTTTAAATCATTACTGGAGCGAGTGTAATGCTAGGTTACGTTGTCGATAGGCAATAACGGTAGTAACGTGTTACAAGCTCGTGCACAGTACAAGGCAGTGTGAGGATAAAATAACTGCTTTAATTCCTTTAAATCAGTACTGGAACGATTGTAATGCAAGGGTACGTAGTGGATAGGCAATAACTCTAATAACGTGTTACATGCTGGAGCACAGTAGAAGGCAGTGTGAGGATAAAATACCTGCTTTAATTCCTTTAAATCAGTCCTGGAACGATTGTAATGCTAGGTTACGTATTAGATAGGCAATAACTCTAGTAACGTGTTACATGCTGGTGCACAGTAGAAGGCAGTGTGAGGATAAAATACCTGCTTTAATTCCTTTAAATCATTACTGGAACTACTGTAATGCTAGGTTACGTTGTGGATAGGCAATAACGGTAGTAACGTGTTACAAGCTGGTGCACAGTACAAGGCAGTGTGAGGATAAAATAACTGCTTTAATTCCCCTAAATCAGTACTGGAACGATTGTAATGCTAGGTTACGTAGTGGATAGGCAACAACTCTTTAACATGTAACATGCTGGTGCACAGTAGAAGGCAGTGTGAGGATAAAATAACTGCTTTAATTCCTTTAAATCATTACTGCAACGAGTGTAATGCTAGATTACGTTGTGGATAGGCAATAACGATAGTAACGTGTTACATGCTGGTGCACAGTAGAAAGCAGTGTGAGGATAAAATAACTGCTTTACTTCCTTTAAATCAGTACTGGAACGATTGTAATGCTAGGTTACGTAGTGGATAGGCAATAACTCTAGTAACGTGTTACATGGTGGTGCACAGTAGAAGGCAGTGTGAGGATAAAATACCTGCTTTAATTCCTTTAAATCATTACTGGAACTAGTGTAATGCTATGTTACGTTGTGGATAGGCAATAACGGTAGTACCGTGTTACAAGCTGGTGCACAGTACAAGACAACGTGAGGATAAAATAACTGCTTTTATTCCTTTAAATCATTACTGAAACGATTGTAATTCTAGGTTACGTAGTGGATAGGCAATAACTCTAGTACGTGTTACATGCTGGTGCACAGTAGAAGGCAGAGTGAGGATAAAATAACTGCTTCACTTCCTTGAAATCAGTACTAGAACGATTGTAATGCTAGGTTACGTAGTGGATGGGCAATAACTTTAGTAACCTGTTACATGCTGGTGCACAGTGGAAGGCAGTGTGAGGATAAAATAACCGCTTTAATTCCTTTAAATCATTACTGGAACGAGTATAATGATAGGTTACGTTGTGGGTAGGCAATAACGGTAGTAACGTGTTACATGCTGGTGCACAGTAGAAAGCAGTGTGAGGATAAAATAACTGCTTTACTTCCTTTAAATCAGTACTGGAACGATTGTAATGCTAGGTTGCGTTGTGGATAGGCAATAACGGTAGTAACGTGTCACAAGCTGGTGCACAGTACAAGGCATTGTGAGGATAAAATAACTGCTTTAATTTTTCTAAATCAGTACTGGAACAATTGTAATGCTAGGTTACGTAGTGGATAGGATATAGCTCTAGTAACGTGTTACATGCTGGTGAACAGTAGAAGTCAGTGTGAGGATAAAATAATTGCTTTAATTCCTTTAAATCAGTACTGGAACATTTGTAATGCAAGGTTACGTAGTGGATATGCAATAACTCTAGTAACGTGTAACATGCTGGTGCACAGTAGAAGGCAGTGTGAGGATAAAATAACTGCTTTAATTCCTTTAAATCAGTACTTTAACGAGTGTAATGCTAGGTTACGTTGTGGATAGGCAATAACTCTAGTAACGTTTTACATGCTGATGCACAGTAGAAGGCAGTGTGATGATAAAATACCCGCTTTAAATTTTTTAAATCAGTATTGGAACGATTGTAATGCTAGGTTACGTAGTGGATAGTCAATAACTCTAGTATCGAGTTACATTCTGGTGCACAGTAGAAGGCAGTGTGAGGATAAAATAACTGCTTTAATTCCTTTAAATCAGTACTGGAACGATTTTAATGCTAAGTTACGTAGTGGATAGGAAATAACTCTAGTAACGTGTTACATGCTGGAGCACAGTAGAAGGCAGTTTGAGGATAAAATAACTGCTTTAATTCCTTTAAATCATGACTGGAACGAGTGTAATGATAGGTTACGTTGTGTATAGGCAATAACGGTAGTAACGTGTTACATGCTGGTGCACGGTAGTAGGCAGTGTGAGGATAAAATAAATGCTTTACTTCCTTTAAATCAGTATTGGAACGATTGTCATGCTAGGTTACGTTGTGGATAGGCAATAACGGTTGTAACGTGTCACAAGCTCGTGCACAGTAGAAGGCAGTGTGAGGATAAAATAAATGCTTTACTTCCTTTTAATCAGTACTGGAACGATTGTAATGCTAGGTTACGTAGTTGCTAGGCAATAACTCTAGTAACCTGCTACATGCTATTGCACAGTAGAAAGCAGTATGAGGATAAAATAACCGCTTTAATTCCTTTAACTCATTACTAGAACGAGTGTAATGATAGGTTCCGTTGTGTATAGGCAATAACGGTAGTAACGTGTTACATGCTGGTGTACAGTAGTAGGCAATGTGAGGATAAAATAAATGCTTTACTTCCTTTAAATCAGTATTGGAACGATTGCCATGCTAGGTTACGTAGTGGATAGGCAATAACGGTTGTAACGTGTCACAAGCTCGTGCACAGTAGAAGGCAGTGTGAGGATAAAATAACTGCTTTAATTCCTTTAAAACAGTACTGGAACGATTGTAATGCTAGGTGACGTAGTGGATAGGCAATAACTCTAGTAACGTGTTACATGCTGGTGCACAGTAGAAGGCAGTGTGAGAATAAAATACCTGTATTAATTCCTTAAAACCAGTACTGGAACGAGTGTAATGCTAGGTTACGTTGTGGATAGGCAATAACGGTAGTAACGTGTTACAAGCTGGTCACAGTACAAAGCAGTGTGAGGATAAAATAACTGCTTTAATTCTATTAAATCATTACTGGAACGAGTGTAATGCTAGGTACGCTGTGGATAGGCAATAACGGTAGTAACGTGTTACAAGCTTGTGCACAGTAGAAGGCAGTGTGAGGATAAAATAACTGCTTTAATTCCTTAAAACCAGTACTGGAACGAGTGTAATCCTAGGTTACGTTGTGGATAGGCAATAACGATAGTAACGTGTTAGAAGCTGGTGCACAGTACAAGGCAGTGTGAGGATAAAATAACTGCTTTAATTCTTTTAAATCATTGCTGGAACGAGTGTAATTCTAGGTTACGTTGTCGATAGGCAATAACGGTAGTAACGTGTTACAAGCTGGTGCACAGTACAAGACAACGTGAGGATAAAATAACTGCTTTTATTCCTTTAAATCATTACTGAAACGATTGTAATTCTAGGTTACGTAGTGGATAGGCAATAACTCTAGTACGTGTTACATGCTGGTGCACAGTAGAAGGCAGAGTGAGGATAAAATAACTGCTTCACTTCCTTTAAATCAGTACTAGAACGATTGTAATGCTAGGTTACGTAGTGGATGGGCAATAACTTTAGTAACCTGTTACATGCTGGTGCACAGTGGAAGGCAGTGTGAGGATAAAATAACCGCTTTAATTCCTTTAAATCATTACTGGAACGAGTATAATGATAGGTTACGTTGTGGGTAGGCAATAACGGTAGTAACGTGTTACATGCTGGTGCACAGTAGAAAGCAGTGTGAGGATAAAATAACTGCTTTACTTCCTTTAAATCAGTACTGGAACGATTGTAATGCTTGCTTACGTAGTGGATAGGCAATAACTCTAGTAACGTGTTACATGCTGGTGTACAGTAGAAGGCAGTGTGAGGATAAAATAACTGCTTTAATTCCTTTAAATCATTACTGGAACGAGTGTAATGCTAGGTTACGTTGTGGTTAGGCAATAACTCTAGTAACGTGTTACATGCTGGTTCACAGTAGAAGTCAGTGTGAGGATAAAATACCTGCTTTAATTCCTTTAAATCAGAACTGGAACGAGTGTAATGCTAGGTTACGTTGTGGATAGGCAATAACGGTAGTAACGTGTTACAAGCTGGTGCACAGTACAAGGCAGTGTGAGGATAAAATAACTGCTTTAATTCTTTTAAATCATTACTGGAACGAGGGTAATGCTAGGTGCGTTGTGGGTAGGCAATAACGGTAGTAACGTGTTACAAGCTCGTGTACAGTAGAAGGCAGTGTGAGGACAAAATAACTGCTTTATATCCTTTAAATCAGTACTGGAACGAGTGTAATGCTAGGTTACTTAGTGGATATCCAACAACTCTAGTAACGTGTTACATGCTGGTGCACAGTAGAAGGCAGTGTGAGGATAAAATACCTGCTTTAATTCCTTTAAATCATTACTGGAACTAGTGTAATGCTAGGTTACGTTGTGGATAGGCAATAACGGTAGTAACGTGTTACAAGCTGAAGCACAGTACAAGACAATGTGAGGATAAAATAACTGCTTTAATTCCTTTAAATCAGTACTGAAACGATTGTAAATCTAGGTTACTTAGTGGATAGGCAATAACTCTAGTACGTGTTACATGCTGGTGCACAGTAGAAGGCAGAGTGAGGATAAAATACCTGCTTTAATTCCTTTAAATCAGTACTGGAACGATTGTAATGCTAGGTTACGTAGTGGATAGGCAATAACTCTAGTAACGTGTTACATGCTGGTGCACAGTAGAAGGCAGTGTGAGGATAAAATACCTGCTTTAATTCCTTTAAATCAGTACTGGAACGAGTGTAATGCTAGGTTACGTTGTGGATAGGCAATAACGGTAGTAACGTGTTATAAGCTGGTGCACAGTACAAGGCAGTGTGAGGATAAAATAACTGCTTTAATTCCTTTAACTCATTACTAGAACGAGTGTAATGCTAGGTTACGTTGTGGATAGGCAATAACGGTAGTAACGTGTTACAAGCTGGTGCACAGTACAAGGCAGTGTGAGGATAAAATAACTGCTTTAATTCTTTTAAATCATTACTGGAACGAGTGTAATGCTAGGTACGTTGTGGATAGGGAATAACGGTAGTAACGTGTTACATGCTGGTGCACAGTAGAAGGCAGTGTGAGAATAAAATACCTGTATTAATTCCTTAAAACCAGTACTGGAACGAGTGTAATGCTAGGTTACGTTGTGGATAGGCAATAACGGTAGTAACGTGTTACAAGCTGGTCACAGTACAAAGCAGTGTGAGGATAAAATAACTGCTTTAATTCTATTAAATCATTACTGGAACGAGTGTAATGCTAGGTACGCTGTGGATAGGCAATAACGGTAGTAACGTGTTACAAGCTTGTGCACAGTAGAAGGCAGTGTGAGGATAAAATAACTGCTTTAATTCCTTAAAACCAGTACTGGAACGAGTGTAATCCTAGGTTACGTTGTGGATAGGCAATAACGATAGTAACGTGTTAGAAGCTGGTGCACAGTACAAGGCAGTGTGAGGATAAAATAACTGCTTTAATTCTTTTAAATCATTGCTGGAACGAGTGTAATTCTAGGTTACGTTGTCGATAGGCAATAACGGTAGTAACGTGTTACAAGCTGGTGCACAGTACAAGACAACGTGAGGATAAAATAACTGCTTTTATTCTTTAAATCATTACTGAAACGATTGTAATTCTAGGTTACGTAGTGGATAGGCAATAACTCTAGTACGTGTTACATGCTGGTGCACAGTAGAAGGCAGAGTGAGGATAAAATAACTGCTTCACTTCCTTTAAATCAGTACTAGAACGATTGTAATGCTAGGTTACGTAGTGGATGGGCAATAACTTTAGTAACCTGTTACATGCTGGTGTACAGTAGAAGGCAGTGTGAGGATAAAATAACTGCTTTAATTCCTTTAAATCATTACTGGAACGAGTGTAATGCTAGGTTACGTTGTGGTTAGGCAATAACTCTAGTAACGTGTTACATGCTGGTTCACAGTAGAAGTCAGTGTGAGGATAAAATACCTGCTTTAATTCCTTTAAATCAGAACTGGAACGAGTGTAATGCTAGGTTACGTTGTGGATAGGCAATAACGGTAGTAACGTGTTACAAGCTGGTGCACAGTACAAGGCAGTGTGAGGATAAAATAACTGCTTTAATTCTTTTAAATCATTACTGGAACGAGTGTAATGCTAGGTGCGTTGTGGGTAGGCAATAACGGTAGTAACGTGTTACAAGCTCGTGTACAGTAGAAGGCAGTGTGAGGACAAAATAACTGCTTTATATCCTTTAAATCAGTACTGGAACGAGTGTAATGCTAGGTTACTTAGTGGATATCCAACAACTCTAGTAACGTGTTACATGCTGGTGCACAGTAGAAGGCAGTGTGAGGATAAAATACCTGCTTTAATTCCTTTAAATCATTACTGGAACTAGTGTAATGCTAGGTTACGTTGTGGATAGGCAATAACGGTAGTAACGTGTTACAAGCTGAAGCACAGTACAAGACAATGTGAGGATAAAATAACTGCTTTAATTCCTTTAAATCAGTACTGAAACGATTGTAAATCTAGGTTACTTAGTGGATAGGCAATAACTCTAGTACGTGTTACATGCTGGTGCACAGTAGAAGGCAGAGTGAGGATAAAATACCTGCTTTAATTCCTTTAAATCAGTACTGGAACGATTGTAATGCTAGGTTACGTAGTGGATAGGCAATAACTCTAGTAACGTGTTACATGCTGGTGCACAGTAGAAGGCAGTGTGAGGATAAAATACCTGCTTTAATTCCTTTAAATCAGTACTGGAACGAGTGTAATGCTAGGTTACGTTGTGGATAGGCAATAACGGTAGTAACGTGTTACAAGCTGGTCACAGTACAAAGCAGTGTGAGGATAAAATAACTGCTTTAATTCTATTAAATCATTACTGGAACGAGTGTAATGCTAGGTACGCTGTGGATAGGCAATAACGGTAGTAACGTGTTACAAGCTTGTGCACAGTAGAAGGCAGTGTGAGGATAAAATAACTGCTTTAATTCCTTAAAACCAGTACTGGAACGAGTGTAATCCTAGGTTACGTTGTGGATAGGCAATAACGATAGTAACGTGTTAGAAGCTGGTGCACAGTACAAGGCAGTGTGAGGATAAAATAACTGCTTTAATTCTTTTAAATCATTGCTGGAACGAGTGTAATTCTAGGTTACGTTGTCGATAGGCAATAACGGTAGTAACGTGTTACAAGCTGGTGCACAGTACAAGACAACGTGAGGATAAAATAACTGCTTTTATTCCTTTAAATCATTACTGAAACGATTGTAATTCTAGGTTACGTAGTGGATAGGCAATAACTCTAGTACGTGTTACATGCTGGTGCACAGTAGAAGGCAGAGTGAGGATAAAATAACTGCTTCACTTCCTTTAAATCAGTACTAGAACGATTGTAATGCTAGGTTACGTAGTGGATGGGCAATAACTTTAGTAACCTGTTACATGCTGGTGCACAGTGGAAGGCAGTGTGAGGATAAAATAACCGCTTTAATTCCTTTAAATCATTACTGGAACGAGTATAATGATAGGTTACGTTGTGGGTAGGCAATAACGGTAGTAACGTGTTACATGCTGGTGCACAGTAGAAAGCAGTGTGAGGATAAAATAACTGCTTTACTTCCTTTAAATCAGTACTGGAACGATTGTAATGCTTGCTTACGTAGTGGATAGGCAATAACTCTAGTAACGTGTTACATGCTGGTGTACAGTAGAAGGCAGTGTGAGGATAAAATAACTGCTTTAATTCCTTTAAATCATTACTGGAACGAGTGTAATGCTAGGTTACGTTGTGGTTAGGCAATAACTCTAGTAACGTGTTACATGCTGGTTCACAGTAGAAGTCAGTGTGAGGATAAAATACCTGCTTTAATTCCTTTAAATCAGAACTGGAACGAGTGTAATGCTAGGTTACGTTGTGGATAGGCAATAACGGTAGTAACGTGTTACAAGCTGGTGCACAGTACAAGGCAGTGTGAGGATAAAATAACTGCTTTAATTCTTTTAAATCATTACTGGAACGAGTGTAATGCTAGGTGCGTTGTGGGTAGGCAATAACGGTAGTAACGTGTTACAAGCTCGTGTACAGTAGAAGGCAGTGTGAGGACAAAATAACTGCTTTATATCCTTTAAATCAGTACTGGAACGAGTGTAATGCTAGGTTACTTAGTTGATATCCAACAACTCTAGTAACGTGTTACATGCTGGTGCACAGTAGAAGGCAGTGTGAGGATAAAATACCTGCTTTAATTCCTTTAAATCATTACTGGAACTAGTGTAATGCTAGGTTACGTTGTGGATAGGCAATAACGGTAGTAACGTGTTACAAGCTGAAGCACAGTACAAGACAATGTGAGGATAAAATAACTGCTTTAATTCCTTTAAATCAGTACTGAAACGATTGTAAATCTAGGTTACTTAGTGGATAGGCAATAACTCTAGTACGTGTTACATGCTGGTGCACAGTAGAAGGCAGAGTGAGGATAAAATACCTGCTTTAATTCCTTTAAATCAGTACTGGAACGATTGTAATGCTAGGTTACGTAGTGGATAGGCAATAACTCTAGTAACGTGTTACATGCTGGTGCACAGTAGAAGGCAGTGTGAGGATAAAATACCTGCTTTAATTCCTTTAAATCAGTACTGGAACGAGTGTAATGCTAGGTTACGTTGTGGATAGGCAATAACGGTAGTAACGTGTTATAAGCTGGTGCACAGTACAAGGCAGTGTGAGGATAAAATAACTGCTTTAATTCCTTTAACTCATTACTAGAACGAGTGTAATGATAGGTTCCGTTGTGTATAGGCAATAACGGTAGTAACGTGTTACATGCTGGTGTACAGTAGTAGGCAATGTGAGGATAAAATAAATGCTTTACTTCCTTTAAATCAGTATTGGAACGATTGCCATGCTAGGTTACGTTGTGGATAGGCAATAACGGTTGTAACGTGTCACAAGCTCGTGCACAGTAGAAGGCAGTGTGAGGATAAAATAACTGCTTTAATTCCTTTAAAACAGTACTGGAACGATTGTAATGCTAGGTGACGTAGTGGATAGGCAATAACTCTAGTAACGTGTTACATGCTGGTGCACAGTAGAAGGCAGTGTGAGAATAAAATACCTGTATTAATTCCTTAAAACCAGTACTGGAACGAGTGTAATGCTAGGTTACGTTGTGGATAGGCAATAACGGTAGTAACGTGTTACAAGCTGGTCACAGTACAAAGCAGTGTGAGGATAAAATAACTGCTTTAATTCTATTAAATCATTACTGGAACGAGTGTAATGCTAGGTACGCTGTGGATAGGCAATAACGGTAGTAACGTGTTACAAGCTTGTGCACAGTAGAAGGCAGTGTGAGGATAAAATAACTGCTTTAATTCCTTAAAACCAGTACTGGAACGAGTGTAATCCTAGGTTACGTTGTGGATAGGCAATAACGATAGTAACGTGTTAGAAGCTGGTGCACAGTACAAGGCAGTGTGAGGATAAAATAACTGCTTTAATTCTTTTAAATCATTGCTGGAACGAGTGTAATTCTAGGTTACGTTGTCGATAGGCAATAACGGTAGTAACGTGTTACAAGCTGGTGCACAGTACAAGACAACGTGAGGATAAAATAACTGCTTTTATTCCTTTAAATCATTACTGAAACGATTGTAATTCTAGGTTACGTAGTGGATAGGCAATAACTCTAGTACGTGTTACATGCTGGTGCACAGTAGAAGGCAGAGTGAGGATAAAATAACTGCTTCACTTCCTTTAAATCAGTACTAGAACGATTGTAATGCTAGGTTACGTAGTGGATGGGCAATAACTTTAGTAACCTGTTACATGCTGGTGCACAGTGGAAGGCAGTGTGAGGATTAAATAACCGCTTTAATTCCTTTAAATCATTACTGGAACGAGTATAATGATAGGTTACGTTGTGGGTAGGCAATAACGGTAGTAACGTGTTACATGCTGGTGCACAGTAGAAAGCAGTGTGAGGATAAAATAACTGCTTTACTTCCTTTAAATCAGTACTGGAACGATTGTAATGCTTGCTTACGTAGTGGATAGGCAATAACTCTAGTAACGTGTTACATGCTGGTGTACAGTAGAAGGCAGTGTGAGGATAAAATAACTGCTTTAATTCCTTTAAATCATTACTGGAACGAGTGTAATGCTAGGTTACGTTGTGGTTAGGCAATAACTCTAGTAACGTGTTACATGCTGGTTCACAGTAGAAGTCAGTGTGAGGATAAAATACCTGCTTTAATTCCTTTAAATCAGAACTGGAACGAGTGTAATGCTAGGTTACGTTGTGGATAGGCAATAACGGTAGTAACGTGTTACAAGCTGGTGCACAGTACAAGGCAGTGTGAGGATAAAATAACTGCTTTAATTCTTTTAAATCATTACTGGAACGAGTGTAATGCTAGGTGCGTTGTGGGTAGGCAATAACGGTAGTAACGTGTTACAAGCTCGTGTACAGTAGAAGGCAGTGTGAGGACAAAATAACTGCTTTATATCCTTTAAATCAGTACTGGAACGAGTGTAATGCTAGGTTACTTAGTGGATATCCAACAACTCTAGTAACGTGTTACATGCTGGTGCACAGTAGAAGGCAGTGTGAGGATAAAATACCTGCTTTAATTCCTTTAAATCATTACTGGAACTAGTGTAATGCTAGGTTACGTTGTGGATAGGCAATAACGGTAGTAACGTGTTACAAGCTGAAGCACAGTACAAGACAATGTGAGGATAAAATAACTGCTTTAATTCCTTTAAATCAGTACTGAAACGATTGTAAATCTAGGTTACTTAGTGGATAGGCAATAACTCTAGTACGTGTTACATGCTGGTGCACAGTAGAAGGCAGAGTGAGGATAAAATACCTGCTTTAATTCCTTTAAATCAGTACTGGAACGATTGTAATGCTAGGTTACGTAGTGGATAGGCAATAACTCTAGTAACGTGTTACATGCTGGTGCACAGTAGAAGGCAGTGTGAGGATAAAATACCTGCTTTAATTCCTTTAAATCAGTACTGGAACGAGTGTAATGCTAGGTTACGTTGTGGATAGGCAATAACGGTAGTAACGTGTTATAAGCTGGTGCACAGTACAAGGCAGTGTGAGGATAAAATAACTGCTTTAATTCTTTTAAATCATTACTGGAACGAGTGTAATGCTAGGTACGTTGTGGATAGGGAATAACGGTAGTAACGGGTTACAAGCTCGTGTACAGTAGAAGGCAGTGTGAGGATAAAATAACTGCTTTAATTCCTTTAAATCAGTACTGGAACGAGTGTAATGTTAAGTTGCGTTGTGGATAGGCAATAACGGTAGTAACGTGTTACAAGCTGGTGCACAGCACAACGCAGTGTGAGGATAAAATAACTGATTTAATTCTTTTAAATCATTACTGGAACGAGTGTAATGCTAGGTTACGTTCTCGATAGGCAATAACGGTATTAACGTGTTACAAGCTCGTGCACAGTACAAGGCAGTGTGAGGATAAAATAACTGCTTTAATTCCTTTAAATCAGTACTGGAACGATTGTAATGCAAGGGTACGTAGTGGATAGGCAATAACTCTAATAACGTGTTACATGCTGGTGCACAGTAGAAGGCAGTGTGAGGATAAAATACCTGCTTTAATTCCTTTAAATCATTACTGGAACTAGTGTAATGCTAGGTTACGTTGTGGATAGGCAATAACGGTAGTAACGTGTTACAAGCTGGTGCACAGTACAAGACAATGCGAGGATAAAATAACTGCTTTAATTCCTTTAAATCAGTACTGAAACGATTGTAATTCTAGGTTACGTAGTGGATAGGCAATAACTCTAGTACATGTTACATGCTGGTGCACAGTAGAAGGCAGAGTGAGGATAAAATAACTGCTTTACTTCCTTTAAATCAGTACTAGAACGATTGTAGTGCTAGGTTACGTAGTGGATGGGCAATAACGCTAGTAACCTGTTACATGCTGGTGCACAGTAGAAGGCAGTGTGAGGATAAAATAACCGCTTTAATTCCTTTAAATCATAACTGGAACGAGTGTAATGATAGGTTACGTTGTGGGTAGGCAATAACGGTAGTAACGTGTTACATGCTCGTGCACAGTAGAAAGCATTGTGAGGATAAAATAACTGCTTTACTTCCTTTAAATCAGTACTGGAACGATTGTAATGCTAGGTTGCGTTGTGGATAAGCAATAACGGTAGTAACGTGTCACAAGCTGGTGCACAGTACAAGGCAGTGTGAGGATAAAATAACTGCTTTAATTCCTCTAAATCAGTACTGGAACGATTGTAATGCTAGGTTACGTAGTGGATAGGCAATAACTCTTTTAACATGTAACATGCTGGTGCACAGTAGAAGGCAGTGTGAGGATAAAATAACTGCTTTAATTCCTTTAAATCATTACTGCAACGAGTGTAATGCTAGATTACGTTGTGGATAGGCAATAACGGTAGTAACGTGTTACATGCTGGTGCACAGTAGAAAGCAGTGTGAGGATAAAATAACTGCTTTACTTCCTTTAAATCAGTACTGGAACGATTGTAATGCTAGGTTACGTAGTGGATAGGCAATAACTCTAGTAACGTGTTACATGGTGGTGCACAGTAGAAGGCAGTGTGAGGATAAAATACCTGCTTTAATTCCTTTAAATCATTACTGGAACTAGTGTAATGCTATGTTACGTTGTGGATAGGCAATAACGGTAGTACCGTGTTACAAGCTGGTGCACAGTACAAGACAATGTGAGGATAAAATAACTGCTTTTATTCCTTTAAATCATTACTGAAACGATTGTAATTCTAGGTTACGTAGTGGATAGGCAATAACTCTAGTACGTGTTACACGCTGGTGCACAGTAGAAGGCAGAGTGAGGATAAAATAACTGCTTCACTTCCTTTAAATCAGTACTAGAACGATTGTAATGCTAGGTTACGTAGTGGATGGGCAATTTCTTTAGTAACCTGTTACATGCTGGTGCACAGTGGAAGGCAGTGTGAGGATAAAATAACCGCTTTATTTCCTTTAAACCATTACTGGAACGAGTGTAATGATAGGTTACGTTGTGGATAGGCAATAACGGTAGTAACGTGTTACATGCTGGTGCACAGTAGAAAGCAGTGTGAGGATAAAATAACTGCTTTAATTTTTCTAAATCAGTACTGGAACAATTGTAATGCTAGGTTACGTAGTGGATAGGCAATAGCTCTAGTAACGTGTTACATGCTGGTGAACAGTAGAAGTCAGTGTGAGGATAAAATATATGCTTTAATTCCTTTAAATCAGTACTGGAATGATTGTAATGCAAGGTTACGTAGTGGATAGGCAATAACTCTAGTAACGTGTAACATGCTGGTGCACAGTAGAAGGCAGTGTGAGGATAAAATAACTGCTTTAATTCCTTTAAATCATTACTGGAACGAGTGTAATGCTAGGTTACGTTGTGGATAGGCATTAACGGTAGTAACGTGTTTTATGCTGGTGCACAGTAAAAGGCAGTGTGAGGATAAAATAACTGCTTTACTCCCTTTAAATCAGTACTGGAACGATTGTAATGCTTGCTTACGTAGTGGATAGGCAATAACTCTAGTAACGTGTTACATGCTGGTGTACAGTAGAAGGCAGTGTGAGGATAAAATAACTGCTTTAATTCCTTTAAATCATTACTGGAACGTTTGTAATGCTAGGTGACGTAGTGGATAGGCAATAACTCTAGTAACGTGTTACATGCTGGTGCACAGTAGAAGGCAGTGTGAGAATAAAATACCTGTATTAATTCCTTAAAACCAGTACTGGAACGAGTGTAATGCTAGGTTACGTTGTGGATAGGCAATAACGGTAGTAACGTGTTACAAGCTGGTCACAGTACAAAGCAGTGTGAGGATAAAATAACTGCTTTAATTCTTTTAAATCATTACTGGAACGAGTGTAATGCTAGGTACGTTGTGGATAGGCAATAACGGTAGTAACGTGTTACAAGCTTGTGCACAGTAGAAGGCAGTGTGAGGATAAAATAACTGCTTTAATTCCTTAAAACCAGTACTGGAACGAGTGTAATGCTAGGTTACGTTGTGGATAGGCAATAACGATAGTAACGTGTTAGAAGCTGGTGCACAGTACAAGGCAGTGTGAGGATAAAATAACTGCTTTAATTCATTTAAATCATTACTGAAACGAGTGTAATGCTAGGTACGTTGTGGGTAGGCAAAAACGGATGTAACGTGTTACAAGCTCGTGTACAGTAGAAGGCAGTGTGAGGATAAAATAAATGCTTTACTTCCTTTTAATCAGTACTGGAACGATTGTAATGCTAGGTTATGTAGTTGCTAGGCAATAACTCTAGTAACCTGCTACATGCTATTGCACAGTAGAAAGCAGTATGAGGATAAAATAACCGCTTTAATTCCTTTAACTCATTACTAGAACGAGTGTAATGATAGGTTCCGTTGTGTATAGGCAATAACGGTAGTAACGTGTTACATGCTGGTGCACAGTAGTAGGCAGTGTGAGGATAAAATAAATGCTTTACTTCCTTTAAATCAGTATTGGAACGATTGTCATGCTAGGTTACGTTGTGGATAGGCAATAACGGTTGTAACGTGTCACAAGCTCGTGCACAGTAGAAGGCAGTGTGAGGATAAAATAACTGCTTTAATTCCTTTAAAACTGTACTGGAACGAGTGTAATGCTAGGTTACGTAGTGGATAGGCAATAACTCTAGTAACGTGTTACATGCTGGTGCACAGTAGAAGGCAGTGTGAGGATAAATACCTGCTTTAATTCCTCTAAATCTTTACTGGAACGATTGTAATGCTAGGTGAAGTAGTGGATAAGCAATAACTCTAGTAACGTGTTACATGCTGGTGCACAGTAGAAGGCAGTGTGAGAATAAAATACCTGTATTAATTCCTTAAAACCAGTACTGGAACGAGTGTAATGCTAGGTTACGTTTTGGATAGGCAATATCGGTAGTAACGTGTTACAAGCTTGTGCACAGTAGAAGGCAGTGTGAGGATAAAATAACTGCTTTAATTCCTTAAAACCAGTACTGGAACGAGTGTAATGCTAGGTTACGTTGTGGATAGGCAATAACGATAGTAACGTGTTAGAAGCTGGTGCACAGTACAAGGCAGTGTGAGGATAAAATAACTGCTTTAATTCTTTTAAATCATTGCTGGAACGAGTGTAATTCTAGGTTACGTTGTCGATAGGCAATAACGGTAGTAACGTGTTACATGCTGGTGCACGGTACAAAGCAGGTGTGAGGATAAAATGACTTCCTTTAGATCGGTATAAGGACTAGTGTTATGCTAGGTTACGTAGTGGATAGGCAATAACTCTAGTAACGTGTTACATGCTGGTTCACAGTAGAAGTCAGTGTGAGGATAAAATACCTGCTTTAATTCCTTTAAATCAGAACTGGAACGAGTGTAATGCTAGGTTACGTTGTGGATAGGCAATAACGGTAGTAACATGTTACAAGCTGGTGCACAGTACAAGGCAGTGTGAGGATAAAATAACTGCTTTACTTCTTTTAAATCATTACTGGAACGAGTGTAATGCTAGGTGCGTTGTGGGTAGGCAATAACGGTAGTAACGTGTTACAAGCTCGTGTACAGTAGAAGGCAGTGTGAGGACAAAATAACTGCTTTATATCCTTTAAATCAGTACTGGAACGAGTGTAATGCTAGGTTACTTAGTGGATATCCAACAACTCTAGTAACGTGTTACATGCTGGTGCACAGTAGAAGGCAGTGTGAGGATAAAATACCTGCTTTAATTCCTTTAAATCAGTACTGGAACGAGTGTAATGCTAAGTTACGTAGTGGATAGGCAATAACTCTAGTAGCGTGTTACATGCTGGTGCACAGTACAAGGCAGTGTGAGGATAAAATAACTGCTTTAATTCTTTTAAATCATTACTGGAACGAGTGTAATGCTAGGTACGTTGTGGATAGGGAATAACGGTAGTAACGGGTTACAAGCTCGTGTACAGTAGAAGGCCGTGTGAGGATAAAATAACTGCTTTAATTTCTTTAAATCAGTACTGGAACGAGTGTAATGCTAAGTTGCGTTGTGGATAGGCAATAACGGTAGTAACGTGTTACAAGCTGGTGCACAGCACAACGCAGTGTGAGGATAAAATAACTGATTTAATTCTTTTAAATCATTACTGGAACGAGTGTAATGCTAGGTTACGTTGTCGATAGGCAATAACGGTAGTAACGTGTTACAAGCTCGTGCACAGTACAAGGCAGTGTGAGGATAAAATAACTGCTTTAATTCCTTTAAATCAGTACTGGAACGATTGTAATGCAAGGGTACGTAGTGGATAGGCAATAACTCTAATAACGTGTTGCATGCTGGTGCACAGTAGAAGGCAGTGTGAGGATAAAATACCTGCTTTAATTCCTTTAAATCAGTCCTGGAACGATTGTAATGCTAGGTTACGTAGTAGATAGGCAATAACTCTAGTAACGTGTTACATGCTGGTGCACAGTAGAAGGCAGTGTGAGGATAAAATACCTGCTTTAATTCCTTTAAATCATTACTGGAACTAGTGTAATGCTAGGTTACGTTGTGGATAGGCAATAACGGTAGTAACGTGTTACAAGCTGGTGCACAGTACAAGACAATGCGAGGATAAAATAACTGCTTTAATTCCTTTAATTCAGTACTGAAACGATTGTAATTCTAGGTTACGTAGTGGATAGGCAATAACTCTAGTACATGTTACATGCTGGTGCACAGTAGAAGGCAGAGTGAGGATAAAATAACTGCTTTACTTCCTTTAAATCAGTACTAGAACGATTGTAGTGCTAGGTTACGTAGTGGATGGGCAATAACGCTAGTAACCTGTTACATGCTGGTGCACAGTAGAAGGCAGTGTGAGGATAAAATAACCGCTTTAATTCCTTTAAATCATTACTGGAACGAGTGTAATGATAGGTTACGTTGTGGGTAGGCAATAACGGTAGTAACGTGTTACAAGCTGGTGCACAGTACAAGGCAGTGTGAGGATAAAATAACTGCTTTAATTCCTCTAAATCAGTACTGGAACGATTGTAATGCTAGGTTACGTAGTGGATAGGCAACAACTCTTTTAACATGTAACATGCTGGTGCACAGTAGAAGGCAGTGTGAGGATAAAATAACTGCTTTAATTCCTTTAAATCATTACTGCAACGAGTGTAATGCTAGATTACGTTGTGGATAGGCAATAACGGTAGTAACGTGTTACATGCTGGTGCACAGTAGAAAGCAGTGTGAGGATAAAATAACTGCTTTACTTCCTTTAAATCAGTACTGGAACGATTGTAATGCTAGGTTACGTAGTGGATAGGCAATAACTCTAGTAACGTGTTACATGATGGTGCACAGTAGAAGGCAGTGTGAGGATAAAATACCTGCTTTAATTCCTTTAAATCATTACTGGAACTAGTGTAATGCTATGTTACGTTGTGGATAGGCAATAACGGTAGTACCGTGTTACAAGCTGGTGCACAGTACAAGACAATGTGAGGATAAAATAACTGCTTTTATTCCTTTAAATCATTACTGAAACGATTGTAATTCTAGGTTACGTAGTGGATAGGCAATAACTCTAGTACGTTTTACATGCTGGTGTACAGTAGAAGGCAGAGTGAGGATAAAATAACTGCTTCACTTCCTTTAAATCAGTACTAGAACGATTGTAATGCTAGGTTGCGTTGTGGATAGGCAATAACGGTAGTAACGTGTCACAAGCTGGTGCACAGTACAAGGCATTGTGAGGATAAAATAACCGCTTTAATTCCTTTAAATCATTACTGGAACGAGTATAATGATAGGTTACGTTGTGGGTAGGCAATAACGGTAGTAACGTGTTACATGCTGGTGCACAGTAGAAAGCAGTGTGAGGATAAAATAACTGCTTTACTTCCTTTAAATCAGTACTGGAACGATTGTAATGCTAGGTTGCGTTGTGGATAGGCAATAACGGTAGTAACGTGTCACAAGCTGGTGCACAGTACAAGGCATTGTGAGGATAAAATAACTGCTTTAATTTTTCTAAATCAGTACTGGAACAATTGTAATGCTAGGTTACGTAGTGGATAGGCAATAGCTCTAGTAACGTGTTACATGCTGGTGAACAGTAGAAGTCAGTGTGAGGATAAAATAATTGCTTTAATTCCTTTAAATCAGTACTGGAACGATTGTAATGCAAGGTTACGTAGTGGATAGGCAATAACTCTAGTAACGTGTAACATGCTGGTGTACAGTAGAAGGCAGTGTGAGGATAAAATAACTGCTTTAATTCCTTTAAATCAGTACTTTAACGAGTGTAATGCTAGGTTACGTTGTGGATAGGCAATAACTCTAGTAACGTGTTACATGCTGATGCACAGTAGAAGGCAGTGTGATGATAAAATACCCGCTTTAAATCCTTTAAATCAGTATTGGAACGATTGTAATGCTAGATTACGTAGTGGATAGTCAATAACTCTAGTATCGAGTTACATTCTGGTGCACAGTAGAAGGCAGTGTGAGGATAAAATAACTGCTTTAATTCCTTTAAATCAGTACTGGAACGATTTTAATGCTAAGTTACGTAGTGGATAGGAAATAACTCTAGTAACGTGTTACATGCTGGAGCACAGTAGAAGGCAGTTTGAGGATAAAATGACTGCTTTAATTCCTTTAAATCATGACTGGAACGAGTGTAATGATAGGTTACGTTGTGTATAGGCAATAACGGTAGTAACGTGTTACATGCTGGTGCACAGTAGTAGGCAGTGTGAGGATAAAATAAATGCTTTACTTCCTTTAAATCAGTATTGGAACGATTGTCATGCTAGGTTACGTTGTGGATAGGCAATAACGGTTGTAACGTGTCACAAGCTCGTGCACAGTAGAAGGCAGTGTGAGGATAAAATAAATGCTTTACTTCCTTTTAATCAGTACTGGAACGATTGTAATGCTAGGTTACGTAGTTGCTAGGCAATAACTCTAGTAACCTGCTACATGCTATTGCACAGTAGAAAGCAGTATGAGGATAAAATAACCGCTTTAATTCCTTTAACTCATTACTAGAACGAGTGTAATGATAGGTTCCGTTGTGTATAGGCAATAACGGTAGTAACGTGTTACATGCTGGTGAACAGTAGTAGGCAGTGTGAGGATAAAATAAATGCTTTACTTCCTTTAAATCAGTATTGGAACGATTGTCATGCTAGGTTACGTTGTGGATAGGCAATAACGGTTGTAACGTGTCACAAGCTCGTGCACAGTAGAAGGCAGTGTGAGGATAAAATAACTGCTTTAATTCCTTTAAAACAGTACTGGAACGATTGTAATGCTAGGTGACGTAGTGGATAGGCAATAACTCTAGTAACGTGTTACATGCTGGTGCACAGTAGAAGGCAGTGTGAGAATAAAATACCTGTATTAATTCCTTAAAACCAGTACTGGAACGAGTGTAATGCTAGGTTACGTTGTGGATAGGCAATAACGGTAGTAACGTGTTACAAGCTGGTCACAGTACAAAGCAGTGTGAGGATAAAATAACTGCTTTAATTCTATTAAATCATTTCTGGAACGAGTGTAATGCTAGGTACGTTGTGGATAGGCAATAACGGTAGTAACGTGTTACAAGCTTGTGCACAGTAGAAGGCAGTGTGAGGATAAAATAACTGCTTTAATTCTTTAAAACCAGTACTGGAACGAGTGTAATCCTAGGTTACGTTGTGGATAGGCAATAACGATAGTAACGTGTTAGAAGCTGGTGCACAGTACAAGGCAGTGTGAGGATAAAATAACTGCTTTAATTCTTTTAAATCATTGCTGGAACGAGTGTAATTCTAGGTTACGTTGTCGATAGGCAATAACGGTAGTAACGTGTTACATGCTGGTGCACGGTACAAAGCAGGTGTGAGGATAAAATGACTTCCTTTAGATCGGTATAGGGACTAGTGTTATGCTAGGTTACGTAGTGGATAGGCAATAACTCTAGTAACGTGTTACTTGCTGGTTCACAGTAGAAGTCAGTGTGAGGATAAAATACCTGCTTTAATTCCTTTAAATCAGAACTGGAACGAGTGTAATGCTAGGTTACGTTGTGGATAGGCAATAACGGTAGTAACGTGTTACAAGCTGGTGCACAGTACAAGGCAGTGTGAGGATAAAATAACTGCTTTAATTCTTTTAAATCATTACTGGAACGAGTGTAATGCTAGGTGCGTTGTGGGTAGGCAATAACGGTAGTAACGTGTTACAAGCTCGTGTACAGTAGAAGGCAGTGTGAGGACAAAATAACTGCTTTATATCCTTTAAATCAGTACTAGAACGAGTGTAATGCTAGGTTACTTAGTGGATATCCAACAACTCTAGTAACGTGTTACATGCTGGTGCACAGTAGAAGGCAGTGTGAGGATAAAATACCTGCTTTAATTCCTTTAAATCATTACTGGAACTAGTGTAATGCTAGGTTACGTTGTGGATAGGCAATAACGGTAGTAACGTGTTACAAGCTGAAGCACAGTACAAGACAATGTGAGGATAAAATAACTGCTTTAATTCCTTTAAATCAGTACTGAAACGATTGTAAGTCTAGGTTACTTAGTGGATAGGCAATAACTCTAGTACGTGTTACATGCTGGTGCACAGTAGAAGGCAGAGTGAGGATAAAATACCTGCTTTAATTCCTTTAAATCAGTACTGGAACGATTGTAATGCTAGGTTACGTAGTGGATAGGCAATAACTCTAGTAACGTGTTACATGCTGGTGCACAGTAGAAGGCAGTGTGAGGATAAAATACCTGCTTTAATTCCTTTAAATCAGTACTGGAACGAGTGTAATGCTAGGTTACGTTGTGGATAGGCAATAACGGTAGTAACGTGTTACAAGCTGGTGCACAGTACAAGGCAGTGTGAGGATAAAATAACTGCTTTAATTCTTTTAAATCATTACTGGAACGAGTGTAATGCTAGGTACGTTGTGGATAGGGAATAACGGTAGTAACGGGTTACAAGCTCGTGTACAGTAGAAGGCAGTGTGAGGATAAAATAACTGCTTTAATTCCTTTAAATCAGTACTGGAACGAGTGTAATGCTAAGTTGCGTTGTGGATAGGCAATAACGGTAGTAACGTGTTACAAGCTGGTGCACAGCACAACGCAGTGTGAGGATAAAATAACTGATTTAATTCTTTTAAATCATTACTGGAACGAGTGTAATGCTAGGTTACGTTGTGGATAGGCAATAACTCTAGTAACGTGTTACATGCTGATGCACAGTAGAAGGCAGTGTGATGATAAAATACCCGCTTTAAATCCTTTAAATCAGTATTGGAACGATTGTAATGCTAGGTTACGTAGTGGATAGTCAATAACTCTAGTATCGAGTTACATTCTGGTGCACAGTAGAAGGCAGTGTGAGGATAAAATAACTGCTTTAATTCCTTTAAATCAGTACTGGAACGATTTTAATGCTAAGTTACGTAGTGGATAGGAAATAACTCTAGTAACGTGTTACATGCTGGAGCACAGTAGAAGGCAGTTTGAGGATAAAATAACTGCTTTAATTCCTTTAAATCATGACTGGAACGAGTGTAATGATAGGTTACGTTGTGTATAGGCAATAACGGTTGTAACGTGTCACAAGCTCGTGCACAGTAGAAGGCAGTGTGAGGATAAAATAAATGCTTTACTTCCTTTTAATCAGTACTGGAACGATTGTAATGCTAGGTTACGTAGTTGCTAGGCAATAACTCTAGTAACCTGCTACATGCTATTGCACAGTAGAAAGCAGTATGAGGATAAAATAACCGCTTTAATTCCTTTAACTCATTACTAGAACGAGTGTAATGATAGGTTCCGTTGTGTATAGGCAATAACGGTAGTAACGTGTTACATGCTGGTGTACAGTAGTAGGCAGTGTGAGGATAAAATAAATGCTTTACTTCCTTTAAATCAGTATTGGAACGATTGTCATGCTAGGTTACGTTGTGGATAGGCAATAACGGTTGTAACGTGTCACAAGCTCGTGCACAGTAGAAGGCAGTGTGAGGATAAAATAACTGCTTTAATTCCTTTAAAACAGTACTGGAACGATTGTAATGCTAGGTGACGTAGTGGATAGGCAATAACTCTAGTAACGTGTTACATGCTGGTGCACAGTAGAAGGCAGTGTGAGAATAAAATACCTGTATTAATTCCTTAAAACCAGTACTGGAACGAGTGTAATGCTAGGTTACGTTGTGGATAGGCAATAACGGTAGTAACGTGTTACAAGCTGGTCACAGTACAAAGCAGTGTGAGGATAAAATAACTGCTTTAATTCTATTAAATCATTTCTGGAACGAGTGTAATGCTAGGTACGTTGTGGATAGGCAATAACGGTAGTAACGTGTTACAAGCTTGTGCACAGTAGAAGGCAGTGTGAGGATAAAATAACTGCTTTAATTCCTTAAAACCAGTACTGGAACAAGTGTAATCCTAGGTTACGTTGTGGATAGGCAATAACGATAGTAACGTGTTAGAAGCTGGTGCACAGTACAAGGCAGTGTGAGGATAAAATAACTGCTTTAATTCTTTTAAATCATTGCTGGAACGAGTGTAATTCTAGGTTACGTTGTCGATAGGCAATAACGGTAGTAACGTGTTACATGCTGGTGCACGGTACAAAGCAGGTGTGAGGATAAAATGACTTCCTTTAGATCGGTATAGGGACTAGTGTTATGCTAGGTTACGTAGTGGATAGGCAATAACTCTAGTAACGTGTTACTTGCTGGTTCACAGTAGAAGTCAGTGTGAGGATAAAATACCTGCTTTAATTCCTTTAAATCAGAACTGGAACGAGTGTAATGCTAGGTTACGTTGTGGATAGGCAATAACGGTAGTAACGTGTTACAAGCTGGTGCACAGTACAAGGCAGTGTGAGGATAAAATAACTGCTTTAATTCTTTTAAATCATTACTGGAACGAGTGTAATGCTAGGTGCGTTGTGGGTAGGCAATAACGGTAGTAACGTGTTACAAGCTCGTGTACAGTAGAAGGCAGTGTGAGGACAAAATAACTGCTTTATATCCTTTAAATCAGTACTAGAACGAGTGTAATGCTAGGTTACTTAGTGGATATCCAACAACTCTAGTAACGTGTTACATGCTGGTGCACAGTAGAAGGCAGTGTGAGGATAAAATACCTGCTTTAATTCCTTTAAATCATTACTGGAACTAGTGTAATGATAGGTTACGTTGTGGATAGGCAATAACGGTAGTAACGTGTTACAAGCTGAAGCACAGTACAAGACAATGTGAGGATAAAATAACTGCTTTAATTCCTTTAAATCAGTACTGAAACGATTGTAAGTCTAGGTTACTTAGTGGATAGGCAATAACTCTAGTACGTGTTACATGCTGGTGCACAGTAGAAGGCGGAGTGAGGATAAAATACCTGCTTTAATTCCTTTAAATCAGTACTGGAACGATTGTAATGCTAGGTTACGTAGTGGATAGGCAATAACTCTAGTAACGTGTTACATGCTGGTGCACAGTAGAAGGCAGTGTGAGGATAAAATACCTGCTTTAATTCCTTTAAATCAGTACTGGAACGAGTGTAATGCTAGGTTACGTTGTGGATAGGCAATAACGGTAGTAACGTGTTACAAGCTGGTGCACAGTACAAGGCAGTGTGAGGATAAAATAACTGCTTTAATTCTTTTAAATCATTACTGGAACGAGTGTAATGCTAGGTACGTTGTGGATAGGGAATAACGGTAGTAACGGGTTACAAGCTCGTGTACAGTAGAAGGCAGTGTGAGGATAAAATAACTGCTTTAATTCCTTTAAATCAGTACTGGAACGATTGTAATGCAAGGGTACGTAGTGGATAGGCAATAACTCTAATAACGTGTTACATGCTGGTGCACAGTAGAAGGCAGTGTGAGGATAAAATACCTGCTTTAATTCCTTTAAATCAGTCCTGGAACGATTGTAATGCTAGGTTACGTAGTAGATAGGCAATAACTCTAGTAACGTGTTACATGCTGGTGCACAGTAGAAGGCAGTGTGATGATAAAATACCTGCTTTAATTCCTTTAAATCATTACTGGAACTAGTGTAATGCTAGGTTACGTTGTGGATAGGCAATAACGGTAGTAACGTGTTACAAGCTGGTGCACAGTACAAGGCAGTGTGAGGATAAAATAACTGCTTTAATTCCTCTAAATCAGTACTGGAACGATTGTAATGCTAGGTTACGTAGTGGATAGGCAACAACTCTTTTAACATGTAACATGCTGGTGCACAGTAGAAGGCAGTGTGAGGATAAAATAACTGCTTTAATTCCTTTAAATCATTACTGCAACGACTGTAATGCTAGATTACGTTGTGGATAGGCAATAACGATAGTAACGTGTTACATGCTGGTGCACAGTAGAAAGCAGTGTGAGGATAAAATAACTGCTTTACTTCCTTTAAATCAGTACTGGAACGATTGTAATGCTAGGTTACGTAGTGGATAGGCAATAACTCTAGTAACGTGTTACATGGTGGTGCACAGTAGAAGGCAGTGTGAGGATAAAATACCTGCTTTAATTCCTTTAAATCATTACTGGAACTAGTGTAATGCTATGTTACGTTGTGGATAGGCAATAACGGTAGTACCGTGTTACAAGCTGGTGCACAGTACAAGACAATGTGAGGATAAAATAACTGCTTTTATTCCTTTAAATCATTACTGAAACGATTGTAATTCTAGGTTACGTAGTGGATAGGCAATAACTCTAGTACGTGTTACATGCTGGTGCACAGTAGAAGGCAGAGTGAGGATAAAATAACTGCTTCACTTCCTTTAAATCAGTACTAGAACGATTGTAATGCTAGGTTACGTAGTGGATGGGCAATAACTTTAGTAACCTGTTACATGGTGGTGCACAGTAGAAGGCAGTGTGAGGATAAAATACCTGCTTTAATTCCTTTAAATCATTACTGGAACTAGTGTAATGCTATGTTACGTTGTGGATAGGCAATAACGGTAGTACCGTGTTACAAGCTGGTGCACAGTACAAGACAATGTGAGGATAAAATAACTGCTTTAATTCCTTTAAATCAGTACTGAAACGATTGTAAGTCTAGGTTACTTAGTGGATAGGCAATAACTCTAGTACGTGTTACATGCTGGTGCACAGTAGAAGGCAGAGTGAGGATAAAATACCTGCTTTAATTCCTTTAAATCAGTACTGGAACGATTGTAATGCTAGGTTACGTAGTGGATAGGCAATAACTCTAGTAACGTGTTACATGCTGGTGCACAGTAGAAGGCAGTGTGAGGATAAAATACCTGCTTTAATTCCTTTAAATCAGTACTGGAACGAGTGTAATGCTAGGTTACGTTGTGGATAGGCAATAACGGTAGTAACGTGTTACAAGCTGGTGCACAGTACAAGGCAGTGTGAGGATAAAATAACTGCTTTAATTCTTTTAAATCATTACTGGAACGAGTGTAATGCTAGGTACGTTGTGGATAGGGAATAACGGTAGTAACGGGTTACAAGCTCGTGTACAGTAGAAGGCAGTGTGAGGATAAAATAACTGCTTTAATTCCTTTAAATCAGTACTGGAACGATTGTAATGCAAGGGTACGTAGTGGATAGGCAATAACTCTAATAACGTGTTACATGCTGGTGCACAGTAGAAGGCAGTGTGAGGATAAAATACCTGCTTTAATTCCTTTAAATCAGTCCTGGAACGATTGTAATGCTAGGTTACGTAGTAGATAGGCAATAACTCTAGTAACGTGTTACATGCTGGTGCACAGTAGAAGGCAGTGTGAGGATAAAATACCTGCTTTAATTCCTTTAAATCATTACTGGAACTAGTGTAATGCTAGGTTACGTTGTGGATAGGCAATAACGGTAGTAACGTGTTACAAGCTGGTGCACAGTACAAGGCAGTGTGAGGATAAAATAACTGCTTTAATTCCTCTAAATCAGTACTGGAACGATTGTAATGCTAGGTTACGTAGTGGATAGGCAACAACTCTTTTAACATGTAACATGCTGGTGCACAGTAGAAGGCAGTGTGAGGATAAAATAACTGCTTTAATTCCTTTAAATCATTACTGCAACGAGTGTAATGCTAAATTACGTTGTGGATAGGCAATAACGATAGTAACGTGTTACATGCTGGTGCACAGTAGAAAGCAGTGTGAGGATAAAATAACTGCTTTACTTCCTTTAAATCAGTACTGGAACGATTGTAATGCTAGGTTACGTAGTGGATAGGCAATAACTCTAGTAACGTGTTACATGGTGGTGCACAGTAGAAGGCAGTGTGAGGATAAAATACCTGCTTTAATTCCTTTAAATCTTTACTGGAACTAGTGTAATGCTATGTTACGTTGTGGATAGGCAATAACGGTAGTACCATGTTACAAGCTGGTGCACAGTACAAGACAATGTGAGGATAAAATAACTGCTTTTATTCCTTTAAATCATTACTGAAACGATTGTAATTCTAGGTTACGTAGTGGATAGGCAATAACTCTAGTACGTGTTACATGCTGGTGCACAGTAGAAAGCAGTGTGAGGATAAAATAACTGCTTTAATTTTTCTAAATCAGTACTGGAACAATTGTAATGCTAGGTTACGTAGTGGATAGGCAATAGCTCTAGTAACGTGTTACATGCTGGTGAACAGTAGAAGTCAGTTTGAGGATAAAATAATTGCTTTAATTCCTTTAAATCAGTACTGGAACGATTGTAATGCAAGGTTACGTAGTGGATAGGCAATAACTCTAGTAACGTGTAACATGCTTGTGCACAGTAGAAGGCAGTGTGAGGATAAAATAACTGCTTTAATTCCTTTAAATCAGTACTTTAACGAGTGTAATGCTAGGTTACGTTGTGGATAGGCAATAACTCTAGTAACGTGTTACATGCTGATGCACAGTAGAAGGCAGTGTGATGATAAAATACCCGCTTTAAATCCTTCAAATCAGTATTGGAACGATTGTAATGCTAGGTTACGTAGTGGATAGTCAATAACTCTAGTATCGAGTTACATTCTGGTGCACAGTAGAAGGCAGTGTGAGGATAAAATAACTGCTTTAATTCCTTTAAATCAGTACTGGAACGATTTTAATGCTAAGTTACGTAGTGGATAGGAAATAACTCTAGTAACGTGTTACATGCTGGAGCACAGTAGAAGGCAGTTTGATAATAAAATAACTGCTTTAATTCCTTTAAATCATGACTGGAACGAGTGTAATGATAGGTTACGTTGTGTATAGGCAATAACGGTAGTAACGTGTTACATGCTGGTGCACAGTAGTAGGCAGTGTGAGGATAAAATAAATGCTTTACTTCCTTTAAATCAGTATTGGAACGATTGTCATGCTAGGTTACGTTGTGGATAGGCAATAACGGTTGTAACGTGTCACAAGCTCGTGCACAGTAGAAGGCAGTGTGAGGATAAAATAAATGCTTTACTTCCTTTTAATCAGTACTGGAACGATTGTAATGCTAGGTTACGTAGTTGCTAGGCAATAACTCTAGTAACCTGCTACATGCTATTGCACAGTAGAAAGCAGTATGAGGATAAAATAACCGCTTTAATTCCTTTAACTCATTACTAGAACGAGTGTAATGATAGGTTCCGTTGTGTATAGGCAATAACGGTAGTAACGTGTTACATGCTGGTGTACAGTAGTAGGCAATGTGAGGATAAAATAAATGCTTTACTTCCTTTAAATCAGTATTGGAACGATTGTCATGCTAGGTTACGTTGTGGATAGGCAATAACGGTTGTAACGTGTCACAAGCTCGTGCACAGTAGAAGGCAGTGTGAGGATAAAATAACTGCTTAATTCCTTTAAAACAGTACTGGAACGATTGTAATGCTAGGTGACGTAGTGGATAGGCAATAACTCTAGTAACGTGTTACATGCTGGTGCACAGTAGAAGGCAGTGTGAGAATAAAATACCTGTATTAATTCCTTAAAACCAGTACTGGAACGAGTGTAATGCTAGGTTACGTTGTGGATAGGCAATAACGGTAGTAACGTGTTACAAGCTGGTCACAGTACAAAGCAGTGTGAGGATAAAATAACTGCTTTAATTCTATTAAATCATTACTGGAACGAGTGTAATGCTAGGTACGTTGTGGATAGGCAATAACGGTAGTAACGTGTTAGAAGCTGGTGCACAGTACAAGGCAGTGTGAGGATAAAATAACTGCTTTAATTCTTTTAACTCATTGCTGGAACGAGTGTAATTCTAGGTTACGTTGTCGATAGGCAATAACGGTAGTAACGTGTTACATGCTGGTGCACGGTACAAAGCAGGTGTGAGGATAAAATGACTTCCTTTAGATCGGTATAGGGACTAGTGTTATGCTAGGTTACGTAGTGGATAGGCAATAACTCTAGTAACGTGTTACATGCTGGTTCACAGTAGAAGTCAGTGTGAGGATAAAATACCTGCTTTAATTCCTTTAAATCAGAACTGGAACGAGTGTAATGCTAGGTTACGTTGTGGATAGGCAATAACGGTAGTAACGTGTTACAAGCTGGTGCACAGTACAAGGCAGTGTGAGGATAAAATAACTGCTTTAATTCTTTTAAATCATTACTGGAACGAGTGTAATGCTAGGTGAGTTGTGGGTAGGCAATAACGGTAGTAACGTGTTACAAGCTCGTGTACAGTAGAAGGCAGTGTGAGGACAAAATAACTGCTTTATATCCTTTAAATCAGTACTGGAACGAGTGTAATGCTAGGTTACTTAGTGGATATCCAACAACTCTAGTAACGTGTTACATGCTGGTGCACAGTAGAAGGCAGTGTGAGGATAAAATACCTGCTTTAATTCCTTTAAATCATTACTGGAACTAGTGTAATGCTAGGTTACGTTGTGGATAGGCAATAACGGTAGTAACGTGTTACAAGCTGAAGCACAGTACAAGACAATGTGAGGATAAAATAACTGCTTTAATTCCTTTAAATCAGTACTGAAACGATTGTAAATCTAGGTTACTTAGTGGATAGGCAATAACTCTAGTACGTGTTACATGCTGGTGCACAGTAGAAGGCAGAGTGAGGATAAAATACCTGCTTTAATTCCTTTAAATCAGTACTGGAACGATTGTAATGCTAGGTTACGTAGTGGATAGGCAATAACTCTAGTAACGTGTTACATGCTGGTGCACAGTAGAAGGCAGTGTGAGGATAAAATACCTGCTTTAATTCCTTTAAATCAGTACTGGAACGAGTGTAATGCTAGGTTACGTTGTGGATAGGCAATAACGGTAGTAACGTGTTATAAGCTGGTGCACAGTACAAGGCAGTGTGAGGATAAAATAACTGCTTTAATTCTTTTAAATCATTACTGGAACGAGTGTAATGCTAGGTACGTTGTGGATAGGGAATAACGGTAGTAACGTGTTACAAGCTCGTGTACAGTAGAAGGCAGTGTGAGGATAAAATAACTGCTTTAATTCCTTTAAATCAGTACTGGAACGAGTGTAATGCTAAGTTGCGTTGTGGATAGGCAATAACGGTAGTAACGTGTTACAAGCTGGTGCACAGCACAACGCAGTGTGAGGATAAAATAACTGATTTAATTCTTTTAAATCATTACTGGAACGAGTGTAATGCTAGGTTACGTTGTCGATAGGCAATAACGGTAGTAACGTGTTACAAGCTCGTGCACAGTACAAGGCAGTGTGAGGATAAAATAACTGCTTTAATTCCTTTAAATCAGTACTGGAACGATTTTAATGCTAAGTTACGTAGTGGATAGGAAATAACTCTAGTAACGTGTTACATGCTGGAGCACAGTAGAAGGCAGTTTGAGGATAAAATAACTGCTTTAATTCCTTTAAACCATGACTGGAACGAGTGTAATGATAGGTTACGTTGTGTATAGGCAATAACGGTAGTAACGTGTTACATGCTGGTGCACAGTAGTAGGCAGTGTGAGGATAAAATAAATGCTTTACTTCCTTTAAAGCAGTATTGGAACGATTGTCATGCTAGGTTACGTTGTGGATAGGCAATAACGGTTGTAACGTGTCACAAGCTCGTGCACAGTAGAAGGCAGTGTGAGGATAAAATAAATGCTTTACTTCCTTTTAATCAGTACTGGAACGATTGTAATGCTAGATTACGTAGTTGCTAGGCAATAACTCTAGTAACCTGCTACATGCTATTGCACAGTAGAAAGCAGTATGAGGATAAAATAACCGCTTTAATTCCTTTAACTCATTACTAGAACGAGTGTAATGATAGGTTCCGTTGTGTATAGGCAATAACGGTAGTAACGTGTTACATGCTGGTGTACAGTAGTAGGCAATGTGAGGATAAAATAAATGCTTTACTTCCTTTAAATCAGTATTGGAACGATTGTCATGCTAGGTTACGTTGTGGATAGGCAATAACGGTTGTAACGTGTCACAAGCTCGTGCACAGTAGAAGGCAGTGTGAGGATAAAATAACTGCTTTAATTCCTTTAAAACAGTACTGGAACGATTGTAATGCTAGGTGACGTAGTGGATAGGCAATAACTCTAGTAACGTGTTACATGCTGGTGCACAGTAGAAGGCAGTGTGAGAATAAAATACCTGTATTAATTCCTTAAAACCAGTACTGGAACGAGTGTAATGCTAGGTTACGTTGTGGATAGGCAATAACGGTAGTAACGTGTTACAAGCTGGTCACAGTACAAAGCAGTGTGAGGATAAAATAACTGCTTTAATTCTATTAAATCATTACTGGAACGAGTGTAATGCTAGGTACGTTGTGGATAGGCAATAACGGTAGTAACGTGTTACAAGCTTGTGCACAGTAGAAGGCAGTGTGAGGATAAAATAACTGCTTTAATTCCTTAAAACCAGTACTGGAACGAGTGTAATCCTAGGTTACGTTGTGGATAGGCAATAACGATAGTAACGTGTTAGAAGCTGGTGCACAGTACAAGGCAGTGTGAGGATAAAATAAATGCTTTAATTCTTTTAAATCATTGCTGGAACGAGTGTAATTCTAGGTTACGTTGTCGAGAGGCAATAACGGTAGTAACGTGTTACATGCTGGTGCACGGTACAAAGCAGGTGTGAGGATAAAATGACTTCCTTTAGATCGGTATAGGGACTAGTGTTATGCTAGGTTACGTAGTGGATAGGCAATAACTCTAGTAACGTGTTACATGCTGGTTCACAGTAGAAGTCAGTGTGAGGATAAAATAACTGCTTTAATTCCTTTAAATCAGAACTGGAACGAGTGTAATGCTAGGTTACGTTGTGGATAGGCAATAACGGTAGTAACGTGTTACAAGCTGGTGCACAGTACAAGGCAGTGTGAGGATAAAATAACTGCTTTAATTCTTTTAAATCATTACTGGAACGAGTGTAATGCTAGGTGCGTTGTGGGTAGGCAATAACGGTAGTAACGTGTTACAAGCTCGTGTACAGTAGAAGGCAGTGTGAGGACAAAATAACTGCTTTATATCCTTTAAATCAGTACTGGAACGAGTGTAATGCTAGGTTACTTAGTGGATATCCAACAACTCTAGTAACGTGTTACATGCTGGTGCACAGTAGAAGGCAGTGTGAGGATAAAATACCTGCTTTAATTCCTTTAAATCATTACTGGAACTAGTGTAATGCTAGGTTACGTTGTGGATAGGCAATAACGGTAGTAACGTGTTACAAGCTGAAGCACAGTACAAGACAATGTGAGGATAAAATAACTGCTTTAATTCCTTTAAATCAGTACTGAAACGATTGTAAATCTAGGTTACTTAGTGGATAGGCAATAACTCTAGTACGTGTTACATGCTGGTGCACAGTAGAAGGCAGAGTGAGGATAAAATACCTGCTTTAATTCCTTTAAATCAGTACTGGAACGATTGTAATGCTAGGTTACGTAGTGGATAGGCAATAACTCTAGTAACGTGTTACATGCTGGTGCACAGTAGAAGGCAGTGTGAGGATAAAATACCTGCTTTAATTCCTTTAAATCAGTACTGGAACGAGTGTAATGCTAGGTTACGTTGTGGATAGGCAATAACGGTAGTAACGTGTTATAAGCTGGTGCACAGTACAAGGCAGTGTGAGGATAAAATAACTGCTTTAATTCTTTTAAATCATTACTGGAACGAGTGTAATGCTAGGTACGTTGTGGATAGGGAATAACGGTAGTAACGTGTTACAAGCTCGTGTACAGTAGAAGGCAGTGTGAGGATAAAATAACTGCTTTAATTCCTTTAAATCAGTACTGGAACGAGTGTAATGCTAAGTTGCGTTGTGGATAGGCAATAACGGTAGTAACGTGTTACAAGCTGGTGCACAGCACAACGCAGTGTGAGGATAAAATAACTGATTTAATTCTTTTAAATCATTACTGGAACGAGTGTAATGCTAGGTTACGTTGTCGATATGCAATAACGGTAGTAACGTGTTACAAGCTCGTGCACAGTACAAGGCAGTGTGAGGATAAAATAACTGCTTTAATTCCTTTAAATCAGTACTGGAACGATTGTAATGCAAGGGTACGTAGTGGATAGGCAATAACTCTAATAACGTGTTACATGCTGGTGCACAGTAGAAGGCAGTGTGAGGATAAAATACCTGCTTTAATTCCTTTAAATCAGTCCTGGAACGATTGTAATGCTAGGTTACGTAGTAGATAGGCAATAACTCTAGTAACGTGTTACATGCTGGTGCACAGTAGAAGGCAGTGTGAGGATAAAATACCTGCTTTAATTCCTTTAAATCATTACTGGAACTAGTGTAATGCTAGGTTACGTTGTGGATAGGCAATAACGGTAGTAAAGTGTTACAAGCTGGTGCACAGTACAAGACAATGCGAGGATAAAATAACTGCTTTAATTCCTTTAAATCAGTACTGAAACGATTGTAATTCTAGGTTACGTAGTGGATAGGCCATAACTCTAGTACATGTTACATGCTGGTGCACAGTAGAAGGCAGAGTGAGGATAAAATAACTGCTTTACTTCCTTTAAATCAGTACTAGAACGATTGTAGTGCTAGGTTACGTAGTGGATGGGCAATAACGCTAGTAACCTGTTACATGCTGGTGCACAGTAGAAGGCAGTGTGAGGATAAAATAACCGCTTTAATTCCTTTAAATCATTACTGGAACGAGTGTAATGATAGGTTACGTTGTGGGTAGGCAATAACGGTAGTAACGTGTTACATGCTCGTGCACAGTAGAAAGCATTGTGAGGATAAAATAACTGCTTTACTTCCTTTAAATCAGTACTGGAACGATTGTAATGCTAGGTTGCGTTGTGGATAAGCAATAACGGTAGTAACGTGTCACAAGCTGGTGCACAGTACAAGGCAGTGTGAGGATAAAATAACTGCTTTAATTCCTCTAAATCAGTACTGGAACGATTGTAATGCTAGGTTACGTAGTGGATAGGCAATAACTCTTTTAACATGTAACATGCTGGTGCACAGTAGAAGGCAGTGTGAGGATAAAATAACTGCTTTAATTCCTTTAAATCATTACTGCAACGAGTGTAATGCTAGATTACGTTGTGGATAGGCAATAACGGTAGTAACGTGTTACATGCTGGTGCACAGTAGAAAGCAGTGTGAGGATAAAATAACTGCTTTACTTCCTTTAAATCAGTACTGGAACGATTGTAATGCTAGGTTACGTAGTGGATAGGCAATAACTCTAGTAACGTGTTACATGGTGGTGCACAGTAGAAGGCAGTGTGAGGATAAAATACCTGCTTTAATTCCTTTAAATCATTACTGGAACTAGTGTAATGCTATGTTACGTTGTGGATAGGCAATAACGGTAGTACCGTGTTACAAGCTGGTGCACAGTACAAGACAATGTGAGGATAAAATAACTGCTTTTATTCCTTTAAATCATTACTGAAACGATTGTAATTCTAGGTTACGTAGTGGATAGGCAATAACTCTAGTACGTGTTACACGCTGGTGCACAGTAGAAGGCAGAGTGAGGATAAAATAACTGCTTCACTTCCTTTAAATCAGTACTAGAACGATTGTAATGCTAGGTTACGTAGTGGATGGGCAATAACTTTAGTAACCTGTTACATGCTGGTGCACAGTGGAAGGCAGTGTGAGGATAAAATAACCGCTTTAATTCCTTTAAATCATTACTGGAACGAGTGTAATGATAGGTTACGTTGTGGATAGGCAATAACGGTAGTAACGTGTTACATGCTGGTGCACAGTAGAAAGCAGTGTGAGGATAAAATAACTGCTTTAATTTTTCTAAATCAGTACTGGAACAATTGTAATGCTAGGTTACGTAGTGGATAGGCAATAGCTCTAGTAACGTGTTACATGCTGGTGAACAGTAGAAGTCAGTGTGAGGATAAAATAATTGCTTTAATTCCTTTAAATCAG
Source organism: Prosapia bicincta (assembly GCA_036971475.1). NCBI lineage: Eukaryota > Metazoa > Arthropoda > Insecta > Hemiptera > Cercopidae > Prosapia > Prosapia bicincta. The sequence goes on along the minus strand of JBAIZL010000001.1, from coordinate 256,879,341 downwards.
TACTGGAATGATTGTAATGCAAGGTTACGTAGTGGATAGGCAATAACTCTAGTAACGTGTAACATGCTGGTGCACAGTAGAAGGCAGTGTGAGGATAAAATAACTGCTTTAATTCCTTTAAATCATTACTGGAACGAGTGTAATGCTAGGTTACGTTGTGGATAGGCATTAACGGTAGTAACGTGTTTTATGCTGGTGCACAGTAAAAGGCAGTGTGAGGATAAAATAACTGCTTTACTCCCTTTAAATCAGTACTGGAACGATTGTAATGCTTGCTTACGTAGTGGATAGGCAATAACTCTAGTAACGTGTTACATGCTGGTGTACAGTAGAAGGCAGTGTGAGGATAAAATAACTGCTTTAATTCCTTTAAATCATTACTGGAACGTTTGTAATGCTAGGTGACGTAGTGGATAGGCAATAACTCTAGTAACGTGTTACATGCTGGTGCACAGTAGAAGGCAGTGTGAGAATAAAATACCTGTATTAATTCCTTAAAACCAGTACTGGAACGAGTGTAATGCTAGGTTACGTTGTGGATAGGCAATAACGGTAGTAACGTGTTACAAGCTGGTCACAGTACAAAGCAGTGTGAGGATAAAATAACTGCTTTAAATTTTTTAAATCATTACTGGAACGAGTGTAATGCTAGGTACGTTGTGGATAGGCAATAACGGTAGTAACGTGTTACAAGCTTGTGCACAGTAGAAGGCAGTGTGAGGATAAAATAACTGCTTTAATTCCTTAAAACCAGTACTGGAACGAGTGTAATGCTAGGTTACGTTGTGGATAGGCAATAATGATAGTAACGTGTTAGAAGCTGGTGCACAGTACAAGGCAGTGTGAGGATAAAATAACTGCTTTAATTCTTTTAAATCATTGCTGGAACGAGTGTAATTCTAGGTTACGTTGTCGATAGGCAATAACGGTAGTAACGTGTTACATGCTGGTGCACGGTACAAAGCAGGTGTGAGGATAAAATGACTTCCTTTAGATCGGTATAGGGACTAGTGTTATGCTAGGTTACGTAGTGGATAGGCAATAACTCTAGTAACGTGTTACATGCTGGTTCACAGTAGAAGTCAGTGTGAGGATAAAATACCTGCTTTAATTCCTTTAAATCAGAACTGGAACGAGTGTAATGCTAGGTTACGTTGTGGATAGGCAATAACGGTAGTAACGTGTTACAAGCTGGTGCACAGTACAATGCAGTGTGAGGATAAAATAACTGCTTTAATTCTTTTAAATCATTACTGGAACGAGTGTAATGCTAGGTGCGTTGTGGGTAGGCAATAACGGTAGTAACGTGTTACAAGCTCGTGTACAGTAGAAGGCAGTGTGAGGACAAAATAACTGCTTTATATCCTTTAAATCAGTACTGGAACGAGTGTAATGCTAGGTTACTTAGTGGATATCCAACAACTCTAGTAACGTGTTACATGCTGGTGCACAGTAGAAGGCAGTGTGAGGATAAAATACCTGCTTTAATTCCTTTAAATCATTACTGGAACTAGTGTAATGCTAGGTTACGTTGTGGATAGGCAATAACGGTAGTAACGTGTTACAAGCTGAAGCACAGTACAAGACAATGTGAGGATAAAATAACTGCTTTAATTCCTTTAAATCAGTACTGAAACGATTGTAAATCTAGGTTACGTAGTGGATAGGCAATAACTCTAGTACGTGTTATATGCTGGTGCACAGTAGAAGGCAGAGTGAGGATAAAATACCTGCTTTAATTCCTTTAAATCAGTACTGGAACGATTGTAATGCTAGGTTACGTAGTGGATAGGCAATAACTCTAGTAACGTGTTACATGCTGGTGCACAGTAGAAGGCAGTGTGAGGAAAAAATACCTGCTTTAATTCCTTTAAATCAGTACTGGAACGAGTGTAATGCTAGGTTACGTTGTGGATAGGCAATAACGGTAGTAACGTGTTACAAGCTGGTGCACGGTACAAGGCAGTGTGAGGATAAAATAACTGCTTTAATTCTTTTAAATCATTACTGGAACGAGTGTAATGCTAGGTACGTTGTGGATAGGGAATAACGGTAGTAACGGGTTACAAGCTCGTGTACAGTAGAAGGCAGTGTGAGGATAAAATAACTGCTTTAATTCCTTTAAATCAGTACTGGAACGAGTGTAATGCTAAGTTGCGTTGTGGATAGGCAATAACGGTAGTAACGTGATACAAGCTGGTGCACAGCACAACGCAGTGTGAGGATAAAATAACTGATTTAATTCTTTTAAATCATTACTGGAACGAGTGTAATGCTAGGTTACGTTGTCGATAGGCAATAACGGTAGTAACGTGTTACAAGCTCGTGCACAGTACAAGGCAGTGTGAGGATAAAATAACTGCTTTAATTCCTTTAAATCAGTACTGGAACGATTGTAATGCAAGGGTACGTAGTGGATAGGCAATAACTCTAATAACGTGTTACATGCTGGTGCACAGTAGAAGGCAGTGTGAGGATAAAATACCTGCTTTAATTCCTTTAAATCAGTCCTGGAACGATTGTAATGCTAGGTTACGTAGTAGATAGGCAATAACTCTAGTAACGTGTTACATGCTGGTGCACAGTAGAAGGCAGTGTGAGGATAAAATACCTGCTTTTATTCCTTTAAATCAATACTGGAACTAGTGTAATGCTAGGTTACGTTGTGGATAGGCAATAACGGTAGTAACGTGTTACAAGCTGGTGCACAGTACAAGACAATGCGAGGATAAAGTAACTGCTTTAATTCCTTTAAATCAGTACTGAAACGATTGTAATTCTAGGTTACGTAGTGGATAGGCAATAACTCTAGTACATGTTACATGCTGGTGCACAGTAGAAGGCAGATTGAGGATAAAATAACTGCTTTACTTCCTTTAAATCAGTACTAGAACGATTGTAGTGCTAGGTTACGTAGTGGATGGGCAATAACGCTAGTAACCTGTTACATGCTGGTGCACAGTAGAAGGCAGTGTGAGGATAAAATAACTGCTTTACTTCCTTTAAATCAGTACTGGAACGATTGTAATGCTAGGTTGCGTTGTGGATAGGCAATAACGGTAGTAACGTGTCACAAGCTGGTCCACAGTACAAGGCAGTGTGAGGATAAAATAACTGCTTTAATTCCTCTAAATCAGTACTGGAACGATTGTAATGCTAGGTTACGTAGTGGATAGGCAATAACTCTTTTAACATGTAACATGCTGGTGCACAGTAGAAGGCAGTGTGAGGATAAATTAACTGCTTTAATTCCTTTAAATCATTACTGCAACGAGTGTAATGCTAGATTACGTTGTGGATAGGCAATAACGGTAGTAACGTGTTACATGCTGGTGCACAGTAGAAAGCAGTGTGAGGATAAAATAACTGCTTTACTTCCTTTAAATCAGTACTGGAAAGATTGTAATGATAGGTTACGTAGTGGATAGGCAATAACTCTTTTAACATGTAACATGCTGGTGCACAGTGGAAGGCAGTGTGAGGATAAAATAACCGCTTTAATTCCTTTAAATCATTACTGGAACGAGTGTAATGATAGGTTACGTTGTGGGTAGGCAATAACGGTAGTAACGTGTTACATGCTGGTGCACAGTAGAAGTCAGTGTGAGGATAAAATACCTGCTTTAATTCCTTTAAATCAGAACTGGAACGAGTGTAATGCTAGGTTACGTTGTGGATAGGCAATAACGGTAGTAACGTGTTACAAGCTGGTGCACAGTACAATGCAGTGTGAGGATAAAATAACTGCTTTAATTCTTTTAAATCATTACTGGAACGAGTGTAATGCTAGGTGCGTTGTGGGTAGGCAATAACGGTAGTAACGTGTTACAAGCTCGTGTACAGTAGAAGGCAGTGTGAGGACAAAATAACTGCTTTATATCCTTTAAATCAGTACTGGAACGAGTGTAATGCTAGGTTACTTAGTGGATATCCAACAACTCTAGTAACGTGTTACATGCTGGTGCACAGTAGAAGGCAGTGTGAGGATAAAATACCTGCTTTAATTCCTTTAAATCATTACTGGAACTAGTGTAATGCTAGGTTACGTTGTGGATAGGCAATAACGGTAGTAACGTGTTACAAGCTGAAGCACAGTACAAGACAATGTGAGGATAAAATAACTGCTTTAATTCCTTTAAATCAGTACTGAAACGATTGTAAATCTAGGTTACGTAGTGGATAGGCAATAACTCTAGTACGTGTTACATGCTGGTGCACAGTAGAAGGCAGAGTGAGGATAAAATACCTGCTTTAATTCCTTTAAATCAGTACTGGAACGATTGTAATGCTAGGTTACGTAGTGGATAGGCAATAACTCTAGTAACGTGTTACATGCTGGTGCACAGTAGAAGGCAGTGTGAGGAAAAAATACCTGCTTTAATTCCTTTAAATCAGTACTGGAACGAGTGTAATGCTAGGTTACGTTGTGGATAGGCAATAACGGTAGTAACGTGTTACAAGCTGGTGCACGGTACAAGGCAGTGTGAGGATAAAATAACTGCTTTAATTCTTTTAAATCATTACTGGAACGAGTGTAATGCTAGGTACGTTGTGGATAGGGAATAACGGTAGTAACGGGTTACAAGCTCGTGTACAGTAGAAGGCAGTGTGAGGATAAAATAACTGCTTTAATTCCTTTAAATCAGTACTGGAACGAGTGTAATGCTAAGTTGCGTTGTGGATAGGCAATAACGGTAGTAACGTGATACAAGCTGGTGCACAGCACAACGCAGTGTGAGGATAAAATAACTGATTTAATTCTTTTAAATCATTACTGGAACGAGTGTAATGCTAGGTTACGTTGTCGATAGGCAATAACGGTAGTAACGTGTTACAAGCTCGTGCACAGTACAAGGCAGTGTGAGGATAAAATAACTGCTTTAATTCCTTTAAATCAGTACTGGAACGATTGTAATGCAAGGGTACGTAGTGGATAGGCAATAACTCTAATAACGTGTTACATGCTGGTGCACAGTAGAAGGCAGTGTGAGGATAAAATACCTGCTTTAATTCCTTTAAATCAGTCCTGGAACGATTGTAATGCTAGGTTACGTAGTAGATAGGCAATAACTCTAGTAACGTGTTACATGCTGGTGCACAGTAGAAGGCAGTGTGAGGATAAAATACCTGCTTTTATTCCTTTAAATCATTACTGGAACTAGTGTAATGCTAGGTTACGTTGTGGATAGGCAATAACGGTAGTAACGTGTTACAAGCTGGTGCACAGTACAAGACAATGCGAGGATAAAGTAACTGCTTTAATTCCTTTAAATCAGTACTGAAACGATTGTAATTCTAGGTTACGTAGTGGATAGGCAATAACTCTAGTACATGTTACATGCTGGTGCACAGTAGAAGCAGAGTGAGGATAAAATAACTGCTTTACTTCCTTTAAATCAGTACTAGAACGATTGTAGTGCTAGGTTACGTAGTGGATGGGCAATAACGCTAGTAACCTGTTACATGCTGGTGCACAGTAGAAGGCAGTGTGAGGATAAAATAACTGCTTTACTTCCTTTAAATCAGTACTGGAACGATTGTAATGCTAGGTTGCGTTGTGGATAGGCAATAACGGTAGTAACGTGTCACAAGCTGGTCCACAGTACAAGGCAGTGTGAGGATAAAATAACTGCTTTAATTCCTCTAAATCAGTACTGGAACGATTGTAATGCTAGGTTACGTAGTGGATAGGCAATAACTCTTTTAACATGTAACATGCTGGTGCACAGTAGAAGGCAGTGTGAGGATAAATTAACTGCTTTAATTCCTTTAAATCATTACTGCAACGAGTGTGATGCTAGATTACGTTGTGGATAGGCAATAACGGTAGTAACGTGTTACATGCTGGTGCACAGTAGAAAGCAGTGTGAGGATAAAGTAACTGCTTTACTTCCTTTAAATCAGTACTGGAAAGATTGTAATGCTAGGTTACGTAGTGGATAGGCAATAACTCTTTTAACATGTAACATGCTGGTGCACAGTGGAAGGCAGTGTGAGGATAAAATAACCGCTTTAATTCCTTTAAATCATTACTGGAACGAGTGTAATGATAGGTTACGTTGTGGGTAGGCAATAACGGTAGTAACGTGTTACATGCTGGTGCACAGTAGAAAGCAGTGTGAGGATAAAATAACTGCTTTACTTCCTTTAAATCAGTACTGGAACGATTGTAATGCTAGGTTGCGTTGTGGATAGGCAATAACGGTAGTAACGTGTCACAAGCTGGTGCACAGTACAAGGCATTGTGAGGATAAAATAACTGCTTTAATTTTTCTAAATCAGTACTGGAACAATTGTAATGCTAGGTTACGTAGTGGATAGGCAATAGCTCTAGTAACGTGTTACATGCTGGTGAACAGTAGAAGTCAGTGTGAGGATAAAATAATTGCTTTAATTCCTTTAAATCAGTACTGGAACGATTGTAATGCAAGGTTACGTAGTGGATAGGCAATAACTCTAGTAACGTGTAACATGCTAGTGCACAGTAGAAGGCAGTGTGAGGATAAAATAACTGCTTTAATTCCTTTAAATCATTACTGGAACGAGTGTAATGCTAGGTTACGTTGTGGATAGGCATTAACGGTAGTAACGTGTTACATGCTGGTGCGCAGTAAAAGGCAGTGTGAGGATAAAATAACTGCTTTACTCCCTTTAAATCAGTACTGGAACGATTGTAATGCTTGCTTACGTAGTGGATAGGCAATAACTCTAATAACGTGTTACATGCTGGTGTACAGTAGAAGGCAGTGTGAGGATAAAATAACTGCTTTAATTCCTTTAAATCATTACTGGAACGAGTGTAATGCTAGGTTACGTTGTGGTTAGGCAATAACTCTAGTAACGTGTTACATGCTGGTGCACAGTAGAAGGCAGTGTTAGGGTAAAATAACTCCTTTAATTTCTTTAAATTATTACTGCAACGAGTGCAATGCTAGATTACGTTGTGGATAGGCAATAACGGTAGTAACGTGTTACATGCTGGTGCACAGTAGAAAGCAGCGTGAGGATAAAATAACTGCTTTACTTCCTTTAAATCAGTACTGGAACGAATGTAATGCTAGGTTACGTAGTGGATAGGCAATAACTCTAGTAATGAGTTACATGCTGGTGCACAGTCCAAAGCAGTGTGAGGATGTAATAACTACTGTACTTCCTTCAAATCAGTACTGGAACGATTGTAATGCTAGGTTACGTAGTGGATAGGCAATAGCTCTAGTAACGTGTTACATGCTGGTGCACAGTATAAGGCAGTGTGAGGATAAAATACCTGCTTTAATTCCTTTAAATCAGTACTGGAACGATTGTAATGATAGGTTAAGTAGTGGATAGGCAATAACTCTAGTAACGTGTTACATGCTGGTGCACAGTAGAAGGCAGTGTGAGGATAAAATACCTGCTTTAATTCCTTTAAATCAGTACTGGAACGAGTGTAATGCTAGGTTACGTTGTGGATAGGCAATAACGGTAGTAACGTGTTACAAGCTGGTGCACAGCACAACGTAGTGTGAGGATAAAATAACTGGTTTAATTCTTTTAAATCATTACTGGAACGAGTGTAAAGCTAGGTTACGTTGGGGATAGGCAATAACGGTAGTAACGTGTTACAAGCTCGTGCACAGTACAAGGCAGTGTGAGGATAAAATAACTGATTTAATTCCTTTAAATCAGTACTGGAACGATTGAAATGCTAGGGTAAGTAGTGGATAGGCAATAACTCTAATAACGTGCTACATGCTGGTGCACAGTAGAAGGCAGTGTGAGGATAAAATACCTGCTTTAATTCCTTTAAATCATTACTGGAACTAGTGTAATGCTAGGTTACGTTGTGGATAGGCAATAACGGTAGTAACGTGTTACAAGCTGGTGCACAGTACAAGACAATGTGAGGATAAAATAACTGCTTTAATTCCTTTAAATCAGTACTGAAACGATTGTAATTCTAGGTTACGTAGTGGATAGGCAATAACTCTAGTACGTGTTACATGCTTGTGCACAGTAGAAGGCAGAGTGAGGATAAAATAACTGCTTTACTTCCTTTAAATCAGTACTAGAACGATTGTAATGCTAGGTTACGTAGTGGATGGGCAATAACTCTAGTAACCTGTTACATGCTGGTGCACAGTAGAAGGCAGTGTGAAGATAAAATAACCGCTTTAATTCCTTTAAATCATTACTGGAACGAGTGTAATGATAGGTTACCTTGTGGGTAGGCAATAACGGTAGTAACGTGTTACATGCTGTTGCACAGTAGAAGGCAGTGTGAGGACAAAATAACCGCTTCAATTCCTTTAAATCATTACTGGAACGAGTGTAATGCTAGGTTACGTTGTGGATAGGCAATAAAGGTAGTAACGTGTTACATGCTGGTTCACAGTAGAAAGCAGTGTGAGGATAAAATTACCCTTTTACTTCCTTTAAATTAGTATGTGAACGATTGTAATGCTAGGTTACGTAGTGGATAGGCAATAACTCTAGTAACGTGTTACATGCTGGTGCACAGACCAAAGTTGTGTAAGGATGTAATAACTAGTATACTTCCTTTAAATCAGTACTGGAACGATTGTAATGCTAGGTTACGTAGTGGATAGGCAATCACTCTAGAAAAGTGTTACATGCTGGTGTACAGTAAACGGCAGTGTGAGGATAAAATAACTGCTTTAATTCCTTTAAACCTTTACTGGAACGAGTGAAATGCTAGGTTACGTTGTGGATAGGCAATAACTGTAGTAACGTGTTACATGCTAATGCACAGTAGAAGGCAGTGTGAGGATAAAATAACTGCTTTAATTCCTTTAAATCAGTACTAGAACGAGTGTAATGCTAGGTTACGTTGTGGATAGGCAATAACGGTAGTAACGTGTTACAAGCTGGTGCACAGTATAAGGCAGTGTGAGGATAAAATAACTGCTTTAATTCTTTTAAATCATTACTGGAACGAGTGTAATGCTAGGTTACGTTGTCGATATTCAATAACGGTAGTAACGTGTTACAATCTCGTGCACAGTAGAAGGCAGTGTGAGGATAAAATTCCTGCTTTAATTTCTTTAAATCTGTACTGGAAGGATTGTAATGCTAGGTTACGTTGTGGATAGGCAATAGCGGTTGTAACGTGTCACAAGCTGGTACACAGTACAAGGCAGTGTGAGGATAAAATAACTGCTTTAATTCCTCTAAGTCAGTACAGGAACGATTGTAATGCTATGTTACGTAGTGGATAGGCAATAACTCTAGTAACGTGTTACATGCTGGACCACAGTAGAAGGCAGTGTGAGGATAAAATAACTGCTTCAATTCCTTTAAATCATTACTGGAACGAGTGTAATGATAGGTTACGATGTGGATAGGCAATAACGGTAGTAAGGTGTTACATGCTGGTGCACAGTAGAAGGCAGTGTGAGGATAAAATACCTGCTTTAATTCCTTTAAATCATTACTGGAACTAGTGTAATGCTATGTTACGTTGTGGATAGGCAATAACGGTAGTACCGTGATACAAGCTGGTGCACAGTACAAGACAATGTGAGGATAAAATAACTGCTTTTATTCCTTTAAATCATTACTGAAACGATTGTAATTCTAGGTTACGTAGTGGATAGGCAATAACTCTAGTACGTGTTACACGCTGGTGCACAGTAGAAGGCAGAGTGAGGATAAAATAACTGCTTCACTTCCTTTAAATCAGTACTAGAACGATTGTAATGCTAGGTTACGTAGTGGATGGGCAATAACTTTAGTAACCTGTTACATGCTGGTGCACAGTGGAGGCAGTGTGAGGATAAAATAACCGCTTTAATTCCTTTAAATCATTACTGGAACGAGTGTAATGATAGGTTACGTTGTGGGTAGGCAATAACGGTAGTAACGTGTTACATGCTGGTGCACAGTAGAAAGCAGTGTGAGGATAAAATAACTGCTTTACTTCCTTTAAATCAGTACTGGAACGATTGTAATGCTAGGTTGCGTTGTGGATAGGCAATAACGGTAGTAACGTGTTACATGCTGGTGCACAGTAGAAAGCAGTGTGAGGATAAAATAACTGCTTTACTTCCTTTAAATCAGTACTGGAACAATTGTAATGCTAGGTTACGTAGTGGATAGGCAATAGCTCTAGTAACGTGTAACATGCTAGTGCACAGTAGAAGGCAGTGTGAGGATAAAATAACTGCTTTAATTCCTTTAAATCATTACTGGAACGAGTGTAATGCTAGGTTACGTTGTGGATAGGCATTAACGGTAGTAACGTGTTACATGCTGGTGCGCAGTAAAAGGCAGTGTGAGGATAAAATAACTGCTTTACTCCCTTTAAATCAGTACTGGAACGATTGTAATGCTTGCTTACGTAGTGGATAGGCAATAACTCTAATAACGTGTTACATTCTGGTGTACAGTAGAAGGCAGTGTGAGGATAAAATAACTGCTTTAATTCCTTTAAATCATTACTGGAACGAGTGTAATGCTAGGTTACGTTGTGGTTAGGCAATAACTCTAGTAACGTGTTACATGCTGGTGCACAGTAGAAGGCAGTGTTAGGGTAAAATAACTCCTTTAATTTCTTTAAATTATTACTGCAACGAGTGCAATGCTAGATTACGTTGTGGATAGGCAATAACGGTAGTAACGTGTTACATGCTGGTGCACAGTAGAAAGCAGCGTGAGGATAAAATAACTGCTTTACTTCCTTTAAATCAGTACTGGAACGAATGTAATGCTAGGTTACGTAGTGGATAGGCAATAACTCTAGTAATGAGTTACATGCTGGTGCACAGTCCAAAGCAGTGTGAGGATGTAATAACTACTGTACTTCCTTCAAATCAGTACTGGAACGATTGTAATGCTAGGTTACGTAGTGGATAGGCAATAGCTCTAGTAACGTGTTACATGCTGGTGCACAGTATAAGGCAGTGTGAGGATAAAATACCTGCTTTAATTCCTTTAAATCAGTACTGGAACGATTGTAATGATAGGTAAAGTAGTGGATAGGCAATAACTCTAGTAACGTGTTACATGCTGGTGCACAGTAGAAGGCAGTGTGAGGATAAAATACCTGCTTTAATTCCTTTAAATCAGTACTGGAACGAGTGTAATGCTAGGTTACGTTGTGGATAGGCAATAACGGTAGTAACGTGTTACAAGCTTGTGCATAGCACAACGTAGTGTGAGGATAAAATAACTGGTTTAATTCTTTTAAATCATTACTGGAACGAGTGTAATGCTAGGTTACGTTGGGGATAGGCAATAACGGTAGTAACGTGTTACAAGCTCGTGCACAGTACAAGGCAGTGTGAGGATAAAATAACTGATTTAATTCCTTTAAATCAGTACTGGAACGATTGAAATGCTAGGGTAAGTAGTGGATAGGCAATAACTCTAATAACGTGCTACATGCTGGTGCACAGTAGAAGGCAGTGTGAGGATAAAATACCTGCTTTAATTCCTTTAAATCATTACTGGAACTAGTGTAATGCTAGGTTACGTTGTGGATAGGCAATAACGGTAGTAACGTGTTACAAGCTGGTGCACAGTACAAGACAATGTGAGGATAAAATAACTGCTTTAATTCCTTTAAATCAGTACTGAAACGATTGTAATTCTAGGTTACGTAGTGGATAGGCGATAACTCTAGTACGTTTTACATGCTTGTGCACAGTAGAAGGCAGAGTGAGGATAAAATAACTGCTTTACTTCCTTTAAATCAGTACTAGAACGATTGTAATGCTAGGTTACGTAGTGGATGGGCAATAACTCTAGTAACCTGTTACATGCTGGTGCACAGTAGAAGGCAGTGTGAAGATAAAATAACCGCTTTAATTCCTTTAAATCATTACTGGAACGAGTGTAATGATAGGTTACCTTGTGGGTAGGCAATAACGGTAGTAACGTGTTACATGCTGTTGCACAGTAGAAGGCAGTGTGAGGACAAAATAACCGCTTCAATTCCTTTAAATCATTACTGGAACGAGTGTAATGCTAGGTTACGTTGTGGATAGGCAATAAAGGTAGTAACGTGTTACATGCTGGTTCACAGTAGAAGGCAGTGTGAGGATAAAATTACCCTTTTACTTCCTTTAAATTAGTATTTGAACGATTGTAATGCTAGGTTACGTAGTGGATAGGCAATAACTCTAGTAACGTGTTACATGCTGGTGCACAGACCAAAGTTGTGTAAGGATGTAATAACTAGTATACTTCCTTTAAATCAGTACTGGAACGATTGTAATGCTAGGTTACGTAGTGGATAGGCAATCACTCTAGAAAAGTGTTACATGCTGGTGTACAGTAAACGGCAGTGTGAGGATAAAATAACTGCTTTAATTCCTTTAAACCATTACTGGAACGAGTGAAATGCTAGGTTACGTTGTGGATAGGCAATAACTGTAGTAACGTGTTACATGCTAATGCACAGTAGAAGGCAGTGTGAGGATAAAATAACTGCTTTAATTCCTTTAAATCAGTACTAGAACGAGTGTAATGCTAGGTTACGTTGTGGATAGGCAATAACGGTAGTAACGTGTTACAAGCTGGTGCACAGTATAAGGCAGTGTGAGGATAAAATAACTGCTTTAATTCTTTTAAATCATTACTGGAACGAGTGTAATGCTAGGTTACGTTGTCGATAGGCAATAACGGTAGTAACGTGTTACAAGCTCGTGCACAGTAGAAGGCAGTGTGAGGATAAAATTCCTGCTTTAATTTCTTTAAATCTGTACTGGAAGGATTGTAATGCTAGGTTACGTTGTGGATAGGCAATAACGGTTGTAACGTGTCACAAGCTGGTACACAGTACAAGGCAGTGTGAGGATAAAATAACTGCTTTAATTCCTTTAAATCAGTACTGGAACGATTGTAATGCTAGGTTACGTAGTGGATAGACAATAACTCTAGTAACGTGGTACATGCTGGTGCACAATAGAAGGCAGTGTGAGGATAATATAACTGCTTTACTTCCTTTAAATCAGTACTGGAACGATTGTAATGCTGGGTTACGTAGTGGATAGGCAATAACTCTAGTAGCGTGTTACATGCTGGTTCACAGTAGAAGGCAGTGTGAGAATAAAATTACCGTTTTACTTCCTTTAAATTAGTATTTGAACGATTGTAATGCTAGGTTACGTAGTGTATAGGCAATAACTCTAGTAACGTGTTACATGCTGGTGCACAGACCAAAGCAGTGTAAGGATGTAATAACTAGCTTACTTCCTTTAAATCAGTTCTGGAACGATTGTAATGCTAGGTTACGTAGTGGATAGGCAATAACTCTAGTAACGTGTTACATGCTGGTGTACAGTAAAAGGCAGTGTGAGGATAAAATAACTGCTTTAATTCCTTTAAAACATTATTGGAACGAGTGAAATGCTAGGTTACGTTGTGGATAGGCAATAACTCTAGTAACGTGTTACATGCTAATGCACAGTAGAAGGCAGTGTGAGGATAGAGTAACTGCTTTAATTCCTTTAAATCATTACTGGAGCGAGTGTAATGATAGGTTACGTTGTGGGTAGGCAATAACGGTAGTAACGTGTTACATGCTGTTGCACAGTAGAAAGCAGTGTGAGGATAAAATAACTGCTTTTCTTCCTTTAAATCAGTACTGGAACGATTGTAATGCTAGGTTGCGTTGTGGATAGGCAATAACGGTAGTAACGTGTCACAAGCTGCTGCACAGTACAAGGCAGTGTGAGGATAAAATAACTGCTTTAATTCCTCTTAATCAGTACTGGAACGATTGTAATGCTAGGTTACGTAGTGGATAGGCAATAACTCTAGTAACGTGTTACATGCTGGTGCACAGTACAAGGCAGTGTGAGGATAAAATAAATGCTTTAATTCCTTTAAATCAGTACTGAAACGATTGTAATGCAAGGTTACGTAGTGGATAGGCAATAACTCTAGTAACGTGTAACATGCTGGTGCACAGTAGAAGGCAGTGTGAGGATAAAATAACTGCTTTAATTCCTTTAAATCATTACTGGAACGAGTGTAATGCTAGGTTACGTTGTGGATAGGCATAACGGTAGTAACGTGTTACATGCTGGTGCACAGTAGAAGGCAGTGTGAGGATAAAATAACTGCTTTACTCCCTTTAAATCAGTACTGGAACGATTGTAATGCTTGCTTACGTAGTGGATAGGCAATAACTCTAGTAACGTGTTACATGCTGGTGTACAGTAGAAGGCAGTGTGAGGATTAAATAACTGTTTTAATTCCTTTAAATCAGTACTGGAACGAATGTAATGCTAGGTTACGTAGTGGATAGGCAATAACTCTAGTAATGAGTTACATGCTGGTGCACAGTCCAAAGCAGTGTGAGGATGTAATAACTACTGTACTTCCTTCAAATCAGTACTGGAACGATTGTAATGCTAGGGTACGTAGTGGATAGGCAATTACTCTAGAAACGTGTTACATGCTGGTGCATAGTAGAAGGCAGTGTGAGGTTATATTAACTGCTTTAATTCCTTTAAATCAGTACTGGAACGATTGTAATGCTAGGTTACGTAGTGGATAGGCAATAGCTCAAGTAACGTATTACATGGTGGTGCACAGTAGAAGGCAGTGTGAGGATAAAATAACTGCTTTACTTCCTTTAAATCAGTACTGGAACGATTGTAATTATAGGTTAAGTAGTGGATAGGCAATAACTCTAGTAACGTGTTACATGCTGGTGCACGGTAGAAGCCAGTGTGAGGATAAAATAACTGCTTTACTTCCTTTAAATCAGTACTGGAACGATTGTATTGCTAGGTTACGTAGTGGATGTGCAATAACTCTAGTAATGAGTTACATGCTGGTGCACAGTCCAAAGCAGTGTGAGGATGTAATAACTACTGTACTTCCTTCAAATCAGTACTGGAACGATTGTAATGCTAGGGTACGTAGTGGATGGGCAATTACTCTAGAAACGTGTTGCATGCTGGTGCACAGTAGAAGGCAGTGTGAGGTTATATTAACTGCTTTAATTCCTTTAAATCAGTACTGGAACGAGTGTAATCATAGGTTACGTTGTGGATAGGCAATAATGGTAGTAACGTGTTACATGGTGGTGCACAGTAGAAGGCAGTGTGAGGATAAAATAACCGCTTTAATTCCTTTAAATCATTACTGGAACGAGTGTAATGATAGGTTACGTTGTGGGTAGGCAATAACGGTAGTAACGTGTAACATGCTGGTGCACAGTAGAAAGCAGTGTGAGGATAAAATAACTGATTTTCTTCCTTTAAATCAGTACTGGAACGATTGTAATGCTAGGTTGCGTTGTGGATAGGCAATAACGGTAGTAACGTGTCACAAGCTGGTGCACAGTACAAGGCAGTGTGAGGATAAAATAACTGCTTTAATTCCTCTTTATCAGTACTGGAACGATTGTAATGCTAGGTTACGTAGTGGATAGGCAATAACTCTAGTAACGTGTTACATGCTGGTGCACAGTACAAGGCAGTGTGAGGATAAAATAATTGCTTTAATTCCTTTAAATCTGTATTGGAACGATTGTAATGCAAGGTTACGTAGTGGTTAGGCAATAACTCTAGTAACGTGTTACATGCTGGTGCACAGTAGAAGGCAGTGTGAGGACAAAATAACTGCTTCAATTCCTTTAAATCATTACTGGAACGATTGTAATTCTAGGTTACGTAGTGGATAGGCAATAACTCTAGTAAATGTTACATGCTGGTGCACAGTAGAAGGCAGAGTGAGGATAAAATAACTGCTTTACTTCCTTTAAATCAGTACTGGAACGATTGTAATGCTAGGTTACGTAGTGGATAGGCAATAACTCTAGTAACGTGGTACATGCTGGTGCACAATAGAATTCAGTGTGAGGATAATATAACTGCTTTACTTCCTTTAAATCAGTACTGGAACGATTGTAATGCTGGGTTACGTAGTGGATAGGCAATAACTCTAGTAGCGTGTTACATGCTGGTTCACAGTAGAAGGCAGTGTGAGAATAAAATTACCGTTTTACTACCTTTAAATTAGTATTTGAACGATTGTAATGCTAGGTTACGTAGTAGATAGGCAATAACTCTAGTAAAGTGTTACATGCTGGTGCACAGACCAAAGTTGTGTAAGGATGTAATAACTAATTTACTTCCTTTAAATCAGTACTGGAACGATTGTAATGCTAGGTTACGTTGTGGATAGGCAATAACTGTAGTAACGTGTCACATGCTAATGCACAGTAGAAGGCAGTGTGAGGATAAAATAACTGCATTAATTCCTTTAAATCAGTACTAGAACGAGTGTAATGCTAGGTTACTTTGTGGATAGGCAATAACGGTAGTAACGTGTTACAAGCTGGTGCACAGTATAAGGCAGTGTGAGGATAAAATAACTGCTTTAATTCTTTTAAATCATTACTGGAAAGAGTGTAATGCTAGGTTACGTTGTCGATAGGCAATAACGGTAGTAACGTGTCCATGCTTGACCACAGTAGAAGGCAGTGTGAGGATAAAATAACTGCTTTACTCCCTTTAAATCAGTACTGGAACGATTGAAATTCTTGCTTACGTAGTGGATAGACAATAACTCTAGTAACGTGTTACATGCTGGTGTACAGTAGAAGGCAGTGTGAGGATAAAATAACTGCCCTTATTCCTTTAAATCATTACTGGAACGAGTGTAATGCTAGGTTACGTTGTGGATAGGCAATAACTCTAGTAACGTGGTACAAGCTGGTGCACAGTACAAGGCAGTGTGAGGATAAAATAACTGCTTTAATTCCTTTAAATCAGTACTGAAACGATTGTAATTCTAGGTTACGTAGTGGATAGGCAATAACTCTAGTAAATGTTACATGCTGGTGCACAGTAGAAGGCAGAGTGAGGATAAAATAACTGCTTTACTTCCTTTAAATCAGTACTGGAACGATTGTAATGCTAGGTTACGTAGTGGATAGGCAATAACTCTAGTAACGTGGTACATGCTGGTGCACAATAGAAGACAGTGTGAGGATAATATAACTGCTTTACTTCCTTTAAATCAGTACTGGAACGATTGTAATGCTGGGCTACGTAGTGGATAGGCAATAACTCTAGTAGCGTGTTACATGCTGGTTCACAGTAGAAGGCAGTGTGAGAATAAAATTACCGTTTTACTACCTTTAAATTAGTATTTGAACAATTGTAATGCTAGGTTACGTAGTGGATAGGCAATAACTCTAGTAACGTGTTACATGCTGGTGCACAGACCAAAGTTGTGTATGGATGTAATAACTTTTTTACTTCCTTTAAATCAGTACTGGAACGATTGTAATGCTAGGTTACGTAGTGGATAGGCAATAACTCTAGAAAAGTGTTACATGCTGGTGTACAGTAAACGGCAGTGTAAGGATAAAATAACTGCTTTAATTCCTTTAAACCATTACTGGAACGAGTGAAATGCTAGGTTACGTTGTGGATAGGCAATAACTGTAGTAACGTGTCACATGCTAATGCACAGTAGAAGGCAGTGTGAGGATAAAATAACTGCTTTAATTCCTTTAAATCAGTACTAGAACGAGTGTAATGCTAGGTTACGTTGTGGATAGGCAATAACGGTAGTAACGTGTTACAAGCTGGTGCACAGTATAAGGCAGTGTGAGGATAAAATAACTGCTTTAATTCTTTTAAATCATTACTGGAACGAGTGTAATGGTAGGTTACGTTGTCGATAGGCAATAACGGTAGTAACGTGTTACAAGCTCGTGCACTGTACAAGGCAGTGTGAGGATAAAATAACTGCTTTAATTCTTTTAAATCAGTACTGGAACGATTGTAATGCTAGGGTACGTAGTGCATAGGCAATAACTCTAGTAACGTGTTACATGCTAGTGCACAGTAGAAGGCAGTGTGAGGATAAAATTCCTGCTATAATTCCTTTAAATCTGTACTGGAACGATTGTAATGCTAGGTTACGTTGTGGATAGGCAATAACGGTTGTAACGTGTCACAAGCTGGTACACAGTACAAGGCAGTGTGAGGATAAAATAACTGCTTTAATTCCTCTAAGTCAGTACAGGAACGATTGTAATGCTGTGTTACGTAGTGGATAGGCAATAACTCTAGTAACGTGTTACATGCTTGACCACAGTAGAAGGCAGTGTGAGGATAAAATAACTGCCTTAATTCCTTTAAATCATTACTGGTACGAGTGTAATGCTAGGTTACGTTGTGGATAGGCAATAACTCTAGTAACGTGGTACAAGCTGGTGCACAGTACAAGGCAGTGTGAGGATAAAATAACTGCTTTAAATCCTATAAATCAGTACTGAAACGATTGTAATTCTATGTTACGTAGTGGATAGGCAATAACTCTAGTAAATGATACATGCTGGTGCACAGTAGAAGGCAGAGTGAGGATAAAATAACTGCTTTACTTCCTTTAAATCAGTACTGGAACGATTGTAATGCTAGGTTACGTAGTGGATAGGCAATAACTCTAGTAACGTGGTACATGCTGGTGCACAATAGAAGACAGTGTGAGGATAATATAACTGCTTTACTTCCTTTAAATCAGTACTGGAACGATTGTAATGCTGGGTTACGTAGTGGATAGGCAATAACTCTAGTAGCGTGTTACATGCTGGTTCACAGTAGAAGGCAGTGTGAGAATAAAATTACCGTTTTACTACCTTTAAATTAGTATTTGAACGATTGTAATGCTAGGTTACGTAGTGGATAGGAAATAACTCTAGTAACGTGTTACATGCTGGTGTACAGTAAACGGCAGTGTGAGGATAAAATAACTGCTTTAATTCCTTTAAAACATTATTGGAACGAGTGAAATGCTAGGTTACGTTGTGGATAGGCAATTACGGTAGTAACGTGTTACAAGCTGGTGCACAGTACAAGGCAGTGTGAGGATAAAATAACTGCTTTAATTCTTTTAAATCATTACTGGAACGAGTGTAATGCTAGGTTACGTAGTGGATAGGCAAACACTCTAGTAACGTATTACATGCTAGTGCACTG
The DNA here is from genome assembly GCA_036971475.1 of Prosapia bicincta. Lineage (NCBI taxonomy): Eukaryota > Metazoa > Arthropoda > Insecta > Hemiptera > Cercopidae > Prosapia > Prosapia bicincta. The sequence continues at coordinate 256,860,391 of JBAIZL010000001.1, read as the reverse complement.
TAGAAGGCAGTGTGAGGATAAATTTCCTGCTTTAATTCCTTTAAATCAGTACTGGAACGATTGTAATGCTAGGTTACGTAGTGGATAGGCAACAACTCTAGTAACGTGCTACATGCTGGTGCACAGTAGAAGGCAGTGTGAGGATAAAATACCTGCTTTAATTCCTTTAAATCATTACTGGAACTAGTGTAATGCTAGGTTACGTTGTGGATAGGCAATAACATTAGTAACGTGTTACATGATGGTGCACAGTAGAAGGCAGTGTGAGGATAAAATAACTGCTTTACTTCCTCTAAGTCAGTACAGAAACGATTGTAATGCTATGTTACGTAGTGGATAGGCAATAACTCTATTAACGTGTTACATGCTGGACCACAGTAGAAGGCAGTGTGAGGATAAAATAACTGCTTTAATTCCTTTAAATCAGTACTGGAACGATTGTAATGCAAGGTTACGTAGAGGAAAGGCAATGACTCTAGTAACGTGTTACATGCTAGTGCACAGTACAAGGCAGTGTGAGGATGTAATAACTACATTACATCCTTTAAATCAGTACTGGAACGATTGTAATGCTAGGTTACGTAGTGGATAGGCAATAACTCTAGTAACGTGGTACAAGCTGGTGCACAGGACAAGGCAGTGTGAGGATAAAATAACTGCTTTAATTCCTTTAAATCAGTACTGAAACGATTGTAATTCTAGGTTACGTAGTGGATAGCCAATGTCTCTAGTAAATGTTACATGCTGGTGCACAGTAGAAGGCAGAGTGAGGATAAAATAACTGCTTTACTTCCTTTAAATCAGTACTGGAACGATTATAATGCTAGGTTACGTAGTGGATAGGCAATAACTCTAGTAGCGTGTTACATGCTGGTTCACAGTAGAAGGCAGTGTGAGGATAAAATTACCGTTTTACTTCCTTTAAATTAGTATTTGAACGATTGTAATGCTAGGTTACGTAGTGGATAGGCAATAACTCTAGTAACGTGTTACATGCTGGTGCACAGACCAAAGTTGTGTAAGGATGTAATAACTAATTTACTTCCTTTAAATCAGTACTGGAACGATTGTAATGCTAGGTTACGTAGTGGATAGGCAATAACTCTAGAAAAGTGTTACATGCTGGTGTACAGTAAACGGCAGTGTGAGGATAAAATAACTGCTTTAATTCCTTTAAACCATTACTGGAACGAGTGAAATGCTAGGTTACGTTGTGGATAGGCAATAACTGTAGTAACGTGTCACATGCTAATGCACAGTAGAAGGCAGTGTGAGGATAAAATAACTGCTTTAATTCCTTTAAATCAGTACTAGAACGAGTGTAATGCTAGGTTACGTTGTGGATAGGCAATAACGGTAGTAACGTGTTACAAGCTGGTGCACAGTATAAGGCAGTGTGAGGATAAAATAACTGCTTTAATTCTTTTAAATCATTACTGGAACGAGTGTAATGCTAGGTTACGTTGTCGATAGGCAATAATGGTAGTAACGTGTTAGAAGCTCGTGCACTGTACAAGGCAGTGTGAGGATAAAATAACTGCTTTAATTCTTTTAAATCAGTACTGGAACGATTGTAATGCTAGGGTACGTAGTGCATAGGCAATAACTCTAGTAACGTGTTACATGCTAGTGCACAGTAGATGGCAGTGTGAGGATAAAATTCCTGCTTTAATTCCTTTAAATCTGTACTGGAACGATTGTAATGCTAGGTTACGTAGTGTATAGGCAATAACTCTAGTAACGTGTTACATGCTGGTGCACAGACCAAAGCAGTGTAAGGATGTAATAACTAGCTTACTTCCTTTAAATCAGTACTGGAACGATTGTAATGCTAGGTTACGTAGTGGATAGGCAATAACTCTAGTAACGTATTACATGCTGGTGTACAGTAAACGGCAGTGTGAGGATAAAATAACTGCTTTAATTCCTTTAAAACATTATTGGAACGAGTGAAATGCTAGGTTACGTTGTGGATAGGCAATTACGGTAGTAACGTGTTACAAGCTGGTGCACAGTACAAGGCAGTGTGAGGATAAAATAACTGCTTTAATTCTTTTAAATCATTACTGGAACGAGTGTAATGCTAGGTTACGTAGTGGATAGGCAAACACTCTAGTAACGTGTTACATGCTAGTGCACTGTAGAAGGCAGTGTGAGGATAAATTTCCTGCTTTAATTCCTTTAAATCAGTACTGGAACGATTGTAATGCTAGGTTACGTAGTGGATAGGCAACAACTCTAGTAACGTGCTACATGCTGGTGCACAGTAGAAGGCAGTGTGAGGATAAAATACCTGCTTTAATTCCTTTAAATCATTACTGGAACTAGTGTAATGCTAGGTTACGTTGTGGATAGGCAATAACATTAGTAACGTGTTACATGATGGTGCACAGTAGAAGGCAGTGTGAGGATAAAATAACTGCTTTACTTCCTCTAAGTCAGTACAGAAACGATTGTAATGCTATGTTACGTAGTGGATAGGCAATAACTCTATTAACGTGTTACATGCTGGACCACAGTAGAAGGCAGTGTGAGGATAAAATAACTGCTTTAATTCCTTTAAACCATTACTGGAACGAGTGAAATGCTAGTTTACGTTGTGGATAGGCAATAGCTGTAGTAACGTGTCACATGCTAATGCACAGTAGAAGGCAGTGTGAGGATAAAATAACTGCTTTAATTCCTTTAAATCAGTACTAGAACGAGTGTAATGCTAGGTTACGTTGTGGATAGGCAATAACGGTAGTAACGTGTTACAAGCTGGTGCACAGTATAAGGCAGTGTGAGGATAAAATAACTGCTTTAATTCTTTTAAATCATTACTGGAACGAGTGTAATGCTAGGTTACGTTGTCGATAGGCAATAACGGTAGTAACGTGTTACAAGATCGTGCACTGTACAAGGCAGTGTGAGGATAAAATAACTGCTTTAATTCTTTTAAATCAGTACTGGAACGATTGTAATGCTAGGGTACGTAGTGCATAGGCAATAACTCTAGTAACGTGTTACATGCTAGTGCACAGTAGAAGGCAGTGTGAGGATAAAATTCCTGCTATAATTCCTTTAAATCTGTACTGGAACGATTGTAATGCTAGGTTACGTTGTGGATAGGCAATAACGGTTGTAACGTGTCACAAGCTGGTACACAGTACAAGGCAGTGTGAGGATAAAATAACTGCTTTAATTCCTCTAAGTCAGTACAGGAACGATTGTAATGCTATGTTACGTAGTGGATAGGCAATAACTCTAGTAACGTGTTACATGCTTGACCACAGTAGAAAGCAGTGTGAGGATAAAATAACTGCTTTACTCCCTTTAAATCAGTACTGGAACGATTGAAATGCTTGCTTACGTAGTGGATAGACAATAACTCTAGTAACGTGTTACATGCTGGTGTACAGTAGAAGGCAGTGTGAGGATAAAATAACTGCTTTACTTCCTTTAAGTCAGTACTGGAACGATTGTAATTCTAGGTTACGTAGTGGATAGGCAATAACTCTAGTAAATGTTACATGCTGGTGCACAGTAGAAGGCAGAGTGAGGATAAAATAACTGCTTTACTTCCTTTAAATCAGTACTGGAACGATTGTAATGCTAGGTTACGTAGTGGATAGGCAATAACTCTAGTAACGTGGTACATGCTGGTGCACAATAGAATTCAGTGTGAGGATAATATAACTGCTTTACTTCCTTTAAATCAGTACTGGAACGATTGTAATGCTGGGTTACGTAGTGGATAGGCAATAACTCTAGTAGCGTGTTACATGCTGGTTCACAGTAGAAGGCAGTGTGAGAATAAAATTACCGTTTTACTACCTTTAAATTAGTATTTGAACGATTGTAATGCTAGGTTACGTAGTAGATAGGCAATAACTCTAGTAACGTGTTACATGCTGGTGCACAGACCAAAGTTGTGTAAGGATGTAATAACTAATTTACTTCCTTTAAATCAGTACTGGAACGATTGTAATGCTAGGTTACGTAGTGGATAGGCAATAACTCTAGAAAAGTGTTACATGCTGGTGTACAGTAAACGGCAGTGTGAGGATAAAATAACTGCTTTAATTCCTTTAAACCATTACTGGAACGAGTGAAATGCTAGGTTACGTTGTGGATAGGCAATAACTGTAGTAACGTGTCACATGCTAATGCACAGTAGAAGGCAGTGTGAGGATAAAATAACTGCTTTAATTCTTTTAAATCAGTACTAGAACGAGTGTAATGCTAGGTTACTTTGTGGATAGGCAATAACGGTAGTAACGTGTTACAAGCTGGTGCACAGTATAAGGCAGTGTGAGGATAAAATAACTGCTTTAATTCTTTTAAATCATTACTGGAACGAGTGTAATGCTAGGTTACGTTGTCGATAGGCAATAACGGTAGTAACGTGTCCATGCTTGACCACAGTAGAAGGCAGTGTGAGGATAAAATAACTGCTTTACTCCCTTTAAATCAGTACTGGAACGATTGAAATTCTTGCTTACGTAGTGGATAGACAATAACTCTAGTAACGTGTTACATGCTGGTGTACAGTAGAAGGCAGTGTGAGGATAAAATAACTGCCTTAATTCCTTTAAATCATTACTGGAACGAGTGTAATGCTAGGTTACGTTGTGGATAGGCAATAACTCTAGTAACGTGGTACAAGCTGGTGCACAGTACAAGGCAGTGTGAGGATAAAATAACTGCTTTAATTCCTTTAAATCAGTACTGAAACGATTGTAATTCTAGGTTACGTAGTGGATAGGCAATAACTCTAGTAAATGTTACATGCTGGTGCACAGTAGAAGGCAGAGTGAGGATAAAATAACTGCTTTACTTCCTTTAAATCAGTACTGGAACGATTGTAATGCTAGGTTACGTAGTGGATAGGCAATAACTCTAGTAACGTGGTACATGCTGGTGCACAATAGAAGACAGTGTGAGGATAATATAACTGCTTTACTTCCTTTAAATCAGTACTGGAACGATTGTAATGCTGGGCTACGTAGTGGATAGGCAATAACTCTAGTAGCGTGTTACATGCTGGTTCACAGTAGAAGGCAGTGTGAGAATAAAATTACCGTTTTACTACCTTTAAATTAGTATTTGAACAATTGTAATGCTAGGTTACGTAGTGGATAGGCAATAACTCTAGTAACGTGTTACATGCTGGTGCACAGACCAAAGTTGTGTATGGATGTAATAACTTTTTTACTTCCTTTAAATCAGTACTGGAACGATTGTAATGCTAGGTTACGTAGTGGATAGGCAATAACTCTAGAAAAGTGTTACATGCTGGTGTACAGTAAACGGCAGTGTGAGGATAAAATAACTGCTTTAATTCCTTTAAACCATTACTGGAACGAGTGAAATGCTAGGTTACGTTGTGGATAGGCAATAACTGTAGTAACGTGTCACATGCTAATGCACAGTAGAAGGCAGTGTGAGGATAAAATAACTGCTTTAATTCCTTTAAATCAGTACTAGAACGAGTGTAATGCTAGGTTACGTTGTGGATAGGCAATAACGGTAGTAACGTGTTACAAGCTGGTGCACAGTATAAGGCAGTGTGAGGATAAAATAACTGCTTTAATTCTTTTAAATCATTACTGGAACGAGTGTAATGCTAGGTTACGTTGTCGATAGGCAATAACGGTAGTAACGTGTTACAAGCTCGTGCACTGTACAAGGCAGTGTGAGGATAAAATAACTGCTTTAATTCTTTTAAATCAGTACTGGAACGATTGTAATGCTAGGGTACGTAGTGCATAGGCAATAACTCTAGTAACGTGTTACATGCTAGTGCACAGTAGAAAGCAGTGTGAGGATAAAATTCCTGCTATAATTCCTTTAAATCTGTACTGGAACGATTGTAATGCTAGGTTACGTTGTGGATAGGCAAAAACGGTTGTAACGTGTCACAAGCTGGTACACAGTACAAGGCAGTGTGAGGATAAAATAACTGCTTTAATTCCTCTAAGTCAGTACAGGAACGATTGTAATGCTGTGTTACGTAGTGGATAGGCAATAACTCTAGTAACGTGTTACATGCTTGACCACAGTAGAAGGCAGTGTGAGGATAAAATAACTGCTTTACTCCCTTTAAATCAGTACTGGAACGATTGAAATGCTTGCTTACGTAGTGGATAGACAATAACTCTAGTAACGTGTTACATGCTGGTGTACAGTAGAAGGCAGTGTGAGGATAAAATAACTGCCTTAATTCCTTTAAATCATTACTGGTACGAGTGTAATGCTAGGTTACGTTGTGGATAGGCAATAACTCTAGTAACGTGGTACAAGCTGGTGCACAGTACAAGGCAGTGTGAGGATAAAATAACTGCTTTAATTCCTTTAAACCAGTACTGAAACGATTGTAATTCTAGGTTACGTAGTGGATAGGCAATAACTCTAGTAAATGATACATGCTGGTGCACAGTAGAAGGCAGAGTGAGGATAAAATAACTGCTTTACTTCCTTTAAATCAGTACTGGAACGATTGTAATGCTAGGTTACGTAGTTAATAGGCAATAACTCTAGTAACGTGGTACATGCTGGTGCACAATAGAAGACAGTGTGAGGATAATATAACTGCTTTACTTCCTTTAAATCAGTACTGGAACGATTGTAATGCTGGGTTACGTAGTGGATAGGCAATAACTCTAGTAGCGTGTTACATGCTGGTTCACAGTAGAAGGCAGTGTGAGAATAAAATTACCGTTTTACTACCTTTAAATTAGTATTTGAACGATTGTAATGCTAGGTTACGTAGTGTATAGGCAATAACTCTAGTAACGTGTTACATGCTGGTGCACAGACCAAAGCAGTGTAAGGATGTAATAACTAGCTTACTTCCTTTAAATCAGTACTGGAACGATTGTAATGCTAGGTTACGTAGTGGATAGGCAATAACTCTAGTAACGTATTACATGCTGGTGTACAGTAAACGGCAGTGTGAGGATAAAATAACTGCTTTAATTCCTTTAAAACATTATTGGAACGAGTGAAATGCTAGGTTACGTTGTGGATAGGCAATTACGGTAGTAACGTGTTACAAGCTGGTGCACAGGACAAGGCAGTGTGAGGATAAAATAACTGCTTTAATTCTTTTAAATCATTACTGGAACGAGTGTAATGCTAGGTTACGTAGTGGATAGGCAAACACTCTAGTAACGTGTTACATGCTAGTGCACTGTAGAAGGCAGTGTGAGGATAAATTTCCTGCTTTAATTCCTTTAAATCAGTACTGGAACGATTGTAATGCTAGGTTACGTAGTGGATAGGCAACAACTCTAGTAACGTGCTACATGCTGGTGCACAGTAGAAGGCAGTGTGAGGATAAAATACCTGCTTTAATTCCTTTAAATCATTACTGGAACTAGTGTAATGCTAGGTTACGTTGTGGATAGGCAATAACATTAGTAACGTGTTACATGATGGTGCACAGTAGAAGGCAGTGTGAGGATAAAATAACTGCTTTACTTCCTCTAAGTCAGTACAGAAACGATTGTAATGCTATGTTACGTAGTGGATAGGCAATAACTCTATTAACGTGTTACATGCTGGACCACAGTAGAAGGCAGTGTGAGGATAAAATAACTGCTTTAATTCCTTTAAATCAGTACTGGAACGATTGTAATGCAAGGTTACGTAGAGGAAAGGCAATGACTCTAGTAACGTGTTACATGCTAGTGCACAGTACAAGGCAGTGTGAGGATGTAATAACTACTTTACATCCTTTAAATCAGTACTGGAACGATTGTAATGCTAGGTTACGTAGTGGATAGGCAATAACTCTAGTAACGTGGTACAAGCTGGTGCACAGGACAAGGCAGTGTGAGGATAAAATAACTGCTTTAATTCCTTTAAATCAGTACTGAAACGATTGTAATTCTAGGTTACGTAGTGGATAGCCAATGTCTCTAGTAAATGTTACATGCTGGTGCACAGTAGAAGGCAGAGTGAGGATAAAATAACTGCTTTACTTCCTTTAAATCAGTACTGGAACGATTGTAATGCTAGGTTACGTAGTGGATAGGCAATAACTCTAGTAGCGTGTTACATGCTGGTTCACAGTAGAAGGCAGTGTGAGGATAAAATTACCGTTTTACTTCCTTTAAATTAGTATTTGAACGATTGTAATGCTAGGTTACGTAGTGGATAGTCAATAACTCTAGTAACGTGTTACATGCTAGTGCACAGACCAAAGTTGTGTAAGGATGTAATAACTAATTTACTTCCTTTAAATCAGTACTGGAACGATTGTAATGCTAGGTTACGTAGTGGATAGGCAATAACTCTAGAAAAGTGTTACATGCTGGTGTACAGTAAACGGCAGTGTGAGGATAAAATAACTGCTTTAATTCCTTTAAACCATTACTGGAACGAGTGAAATGCTAGGTTACGTTGTGGATAGGCAATAACTGTAGTAACGTGTCACATGCTAATGCACAGTAGAAGGCAGTGTGAGGATAAAATAACTGCTTTAATTCCTTTAAATCAGTACTAGAACGAGTGTAATGCTAGGTTACGTTGTGGATAGGCAATAACGGTAGTAACGTGTTACAAGCTGGTGCACAGTATAAGGCAGTGTGAGGATAAAATAACTGCTTTAATTCTTTTAAATCATTACTGGAACGAGTGTAATGCTAGGTTACGTTGTCGATAGGCAATAACGGTAGTAACGTGTTAGAAGCTCGTGCACTGTACAAGGCAGTGTGAGGATAAAATAACTGCTTTAATTCTTTTAAATCAGTACTGGAACGATTGTAATGCTAGGGTACTTAGTGCATAGGCAATAACTCTAGTAACGTGTTACATGCTAGTGCACAGTAGAAGGCAGTGTGAGGATAAAATTCCTGCTTTAATTCCTTTAAATCTGTACTGGAACGATTGTAATGCTAGGTTACGTAGTGTATAGGCAATAACTCTAGTAACGTGTTACATGCTGGTGCACAGACCAAAGCAGTGTAAGGATGTAATAACTAGCTTACTTCCTTTAAATCAGTACTGGAACGATTGTAATGCTAGGTTACGTAGTGGATAGGCAATAACTCTAGTAACGTATTACATGCTGGTGTACAGTAAACTGCAGTGTGAGGATAAAATAACTGCTTTAATTCCTTTAAAACATTATTGGAACGAGTGAAATGCTAGGTTACGTTGTGGATAGGCAATTACGGTAGTAACGTGTTACAAGCTGGTGCACAGTACAAGGCAGTGTGAGGATAAAATAACTGCTTTAATTCTTTTAAATCATTACTGGAACGAGTGTAATGCTAGGTCACGTAGTGGATAGGCAAACACTCTAGTAACGTGTTACATGCTAGTGCACTGTAGAAGGCAGTGTGAGGATAAATTTCCTGCTTTAATTCCTTTAAATCAGTACTGGAACGATTGTAATGCTAGGTTACGTAGTGGATAGGCAACAACTCTAGTAACGTGCTACATGCTGGTGCACAGTAGAAGGCAGTGTGAGGATAAAATACCTGCTTTAATTCCTTTAAATCATTACTGGAACTAGTGTAATGCTAGGTTACGTTGTGGATAGGCAATAACATTAGCAACGTGTTACATGATGGTGCACAGTAGAAGGCAGTGTGAGGATAAAATAACTGCTTTACTTCCTCTAAGTCAGTACAGAAACGATTGTAATGCTATGTTACGTAGTGGATAGGCAATAACTCTATTAACGTGTTACATGCTGGACCACAGTAGAAGGCAGTGTGAGGATAAAATAACTGCTTTAATTCCTTTAAATCAGTACTGGAACGATTGTAATGCAAGGTTACGTAGAGGAAAGGCAATGACTCTAGTAACGTGTTACATGCTAGTGCACAGTACAAGGCAGTGTGAGGATGTAATAACTACTTTACATCCTTTAAATCAGTACTGGAACGATTGTAATGCTAGGTTACGTAGTGGATAGGCAATAACTCTAGTAACGTGGTACAAGCTGGTGCACAGGACAAGGCAGTGTGAGGATAAAATAACTGCTTTAATTCCTTTAAATCAGTACTGAAACGATTGTAATTCTAGGTTACGTAGTGGATAGCCAATGTCTCTAGTAAATGTTACATGCTGGTGCACAGTAGAAGGCAGAGTGAGGATAAAATAACTGCTTTACTTCCTTTAAATCAGTACTGGAACGATTGTAATGCTAGGTTACGTAGTGGATAGGCAATAACTCTAGTAGCGTGTTACATGCTGGTTCACAGTAGAAGGCAGTGTGAGGATAAAATTACCGTTTTACTTCCTTTAAATTAGTATTTGAACGATTGTAATGCTAGGTTACGTAGTGGATAGTCAATAACTCTAGTAACGTGTTACATGCTAGTGCACAGACCAAAGTTGTGTAAGGATGTAATAACTAATTTACTTCCTTTAAATCAGTACTGGAACGATTGTAATGCTAGGTTACGTAGTGGATAGGCAATAACTCTAGAAAAGTGTTACATGCTGGTGTACAGTAAACGGCAGTGTGAGGATAAAATAACTGCTTTAATTCCTTTAAACCATTACTGGAACGAGTGAAATGCTAGGTTACGTTGTGGATAGGCAATAACTGTAGTAACGTGTCACATGCTAATGCACAGTAGAAGGCAGTGTGAGGATAAAATAACTGCTTTAATTCCTTTAAATCAGTACTAGAACGAGTGTAATGCTAGGTTACGTTGTGGATAGGCAATAACGGTAGTAACGTGTTACAAGCTGGTGCACAGTATAAGGCAGTGTGAGGATAAAATAACTGCTTTAATTCTTTTAAATCATTACTGGAACGAGTGTAATGCTAGGTTACGTTGTCGATAGGCAATAACGGTAGTAACGTGTTAGAAGCTCGTGCACTGTACAAGGCAGTGTGAGGATAAAATAACTGCTTTAATTCTTTTAAATCAGTACTGGAACGATTGTAATGCTAGGGTACTTAGTGCATAGGCAATAACTCTAGTAACGTGTTACATGCTAGTGCACAGTAGAAGGCAGTGTGAGGATAAAATTCCTGCTTTAATTCCTTTAAATCTGTACTGGAACGATTGTAATGCTAGGTTACGTAGTGTATAGGCAATAACTCTAGTAACGTGTTACATGCTGGTGCACAGACCAAAGCAGTGTAAGGATGTAATAACTAGCTTACTTCCTTTAAATCAGTACTGGAACGATTGTAATGCTAGGTTACGTAGTGGATAGGCAATAACTCTAGTAACGTATTACATGCTGGTGTACAGTAAACTGCAGTGTGAGGATAAAATAACTGCTTTAATTCCTTTAAAACATTATTGGAACGAGTGAAATGCTAGGTTACGTTGTGGATAGGCAATTACGGTAGTAACGTGTTACAAGCTGGTGCACAGTACAAGGCAGTGTGAGGATAAAATAACTGCTTTAATTCTTTTAAATCATTACTGGAACGAGTGTAATGCTAGGTCACGTAGTGGATAGGCAAACACTCTAGTAACGTGTTACATGCTAGTGCACTGTAGAAGGCAGTGTGAGGATAAATTTCCTGCTTTAATTCCTTTAAATCAGTACTGGAACGATTGTAATGCTAGGTTACGTAGTGGATAGGCAACAACTCTAGTAACGTGCTACATGCTGGTGCACAGTAGAAGGCAGTGTGAGGATAAAATACCTGCTTTAATTCCTTTAAATCATTACTGGAACTAGTGTAATGCTAGGTTACGTTGTGGATAGGCAATAACATTAGCAACGTGTTACATGATGGTGCACAGTAGATGGCAGTGTGAGGATAAAATAACTGCTTTACTTCCTCTAAGTCAGTACAGAAACGATTGTAATGCTATGTTACGTAGTGGATAGGCAATAACTCTATTAACGTGTTACATGCTGGACCACAGTAGAAGGCAGTGTGAGGATAAAATAACTGCTTTAATTCCTTTAAATCAGTACTGGAACGATTGTAATGCAAGGTTACGTAGAGGAAAGGCAATGACTCTAGTAACGTGTTACATGCTAGTGCACAGTACAAGGCAGTGTGAGGATGTAATAACTACTTTACATCCTTTAAATCAGTACTGGAACGATTGTAATGCTAGGTTACGTAGTGGATAGGCAATAACTCTAGTAACGTGGTACAAGCTGGTGCACAGGACAAGGCAGTGTGAGGATAAAATAACTGCTTTAATTCCTTTAAATCAGTACTGAAACGATTGTAATTCTAGGTTACGTAGTGGATAGCCAATGTCTCTAGTAAATGTTACATGCTGGTGCACAGTAGAAGGCAGAGTGAGGATAAAATAACTGCTTTACTTCCTTTAAATCAGTACTGGAACGATTGTAATGCTAGGTTACGTAGTGGATAGGCAATAACTCTAGTAGCGTGTTACATGCTGGTTCACAGTAGAAGGCAGTGTGAGGATAAAATTACCGTTTTACTTCCTTTAAATTAGTATTTGAACGATTTAATGCTAGGTTACGTAGTGGATAGGCAATAACTCTAGTAACGTGTTACATGCTGGTGCACAGACCAAAGTTGTGTAAGGATGTAATAACTAATTTACTTCCTTTAAATCAGTACTGGAACGATTGTAATGATAGGTTACGTAGTGGATAGGCAATAACTCTAGAAAAGTGTTACATGCTGGTGTACAGTAAACGGCAGTGTGAGGATAAAATAACTGCTTTAATTCCTTTAAACCATTACTGGAACGAGTGAAATGCTAGGTTACGTTGTGGATAGGCAATAACTGTAGTAACGTGTCACATGCTAATGCACAGTAGAAGGCAGTGTGAGGATAAAATAACTGCTTTAATTCCTTTAAATCAGTACTAGAACGAGTGTAATGCTAGGTTACGTTGTGGATAGGCAATAACGGTAGTAACGTGTTACAAGCTGGTGCACAGTATAAGGCAGTGTGAGGATAAAATAACTGCTTTAATTCTTTTAAATCATTACTGGAACGAGAGTAATGCTAGGTTACGTTGTCGATAGGCAATAACGGTAGTAACGTGTTAGAAGCTCGTGCACTGTACAAGGCAGTGTGAGGATAAAATAACTGCTTTAATTCTTTTAAATCAGTACTGGAACGATTGTAATGCTAGGGTACGTAGTGCATAGGCAATAACTCTAGTAACGTGTTACATGCTAGTGCACAGTAGAAGGCAGTGTGAGGATAAAATTCCTGCTTTAATTCCTTTAAATCTGTACTGGAACGATTGTAATGCTAGGTTACGTTGTGGATAGGCAATAACGGTTGTAACATTTCACAAGCTGGTACACAGTACAAGGCAGTGTGAGGATAAAATAACTGCTTTAATTCCTCTAAGTCAGTACAGGAACGATTGTAATGCTATGTTACGTAGTGGATAGGCAATAACTCTAGTAACGTGTTACATGCTTGACCACAGTAGAAGGCAGTGTGAGGATAAAATAACTGCTTCAATTCCTTTAAATCATTACTGGAACGAGTGTAAGGATAGGTTACGATGTGGATAGGCAATAACGGTAGTAAGGTGTTACATGCTGGTGCACAGTAGAAGGCATTGTGAGGATAAAATAACTGCTTTACTCCCTTTAAATCAGTACTGGAACGATTGTAATGCTTGCTTACGTAGTGGATAGACAATAACTCTAGTAACGTGTTACATGCTGGTGTACAGTAGAAGGCAGTGTGAGGATAAAATAACTGCTTTAATTCCTTTAAATCATTACTGGAACGAGTGTAATGCTAGGTCACGTAGTGTATAGGCAATAACTCTAGTAACGTGTTACATGCTGGTGCACAGACCAAAGCAGTGTAAGGATGTAATAACTAGCTTACTTCCTTTAAATCAGTACTGGAACGATTGTAATGCTAGGTTACGTAGTGGATAGGCAATAATTCTAGTAACGTGTTACATGCTGGTGTACCGTAAACGGCAGTGTGAGGATAAAATAACTGCTTTAATTCCTTCAAATCAGTACTGAAACGATTGTAATTCTAGGTTACGTAGTGGATAGGCAATAAATCTAGCAAATGTTACATGCTGGTGCACAGTAGAAGGCAGAGTGAGGATAAAATAACTGCTTTACTTCCTTTAAATCAGTACTGGAACGATTGTAATGCTAGGTTACGTAGTGGATAGGCAATAACTCTAGTAACGTGGTACATGCTGGTGCACAATAGAAGACAGTGTGAGGATAATATAACTGCTTTACTTCCTTTAAATCAGTACTGGAACGATTGTAATGCTTGGTTACGTAGTGGATAGGCAATAACTCTAGTAGCGTGTTACATGCTGGTTCACAGTAGAAGGCAGTGTGAGAATAAAATTACCGTTTTACTTCCTTTAAATTAGTATTTAACGATTGTAATGCTAGGTTACGTAGTGTATAGGCAATAACTCTAGTAACGTGTTACATGCTGGTGCACAGACCAAAGCAGTGTAAGGATGTAATAACTAGCTTACTTCCTTTAAATCAGTACTGGAACGATTGTAATGCTAGGTTACGTTGTGGATAGGCAATAACTCTAGTAACGTGTTACATGCTAATGCACAGTAGAAGGCAGTGTGAGGATAAAGTAACTGCTTTAATTCCTTTAAATCAGTACTAGAACGAGTGTAATGCTAGGTTACGTTGTGGATAGGCAATAACTCTAGTAACGTGTTACATGCTAGTGCACTGTAGAAGGCAGTGTGAGGATAAATTTCCTGCTTTAGTTCCTTTAAATCAGTACTGGAACGATTGTAATGCTAGGTTACGTAGTGGATAGGCAACAACTCTAGTAACGTGCTACATGCTGGTGCACAGTAGAAGGCAGTGTGAGGATAAAATACCTGCTTTAATTCCTTTAAATCATTACTGGAACTAGTGTAATGCTAGGTTACGTTGTGGATAGGCAATAACATTAGTAACGTGTTACATGCTGGACCACAGTAGAAGGCAGTGTGAGGATAAAATAACTGCTTTAATTCCTTTAAATCATTACTGGAACGAGTGTAATGCTAGGTTACGTTGTGGATAGGCAATAACAGTAGTAAGGTGTTACATGCTGGTGCACAGTAGAAGGTAGTGTGAGGATAAAATAACTGCTTTACTCCTTTTAAATCAGTACTGGAACGATTGTAATGCTTGATTACGTAGTGGATAGGCAATAACTCTAGTAACCTGTTACATGCTGGTGTACAGTAGAAGGCAGTGTGAGGATAAAATAACTGCTTTAATTCCTTTAAATCAGTACTGGAACGATTGTAATGCAAGGTTACGTAGAGGAAAGGCAATGACTCTAGTAACGTGTTACATGCTAGTGCACAGTACAAGGCAGTGTGAAGATGTAATAACTACTTTACATCCTTTAAATCAGTACTGGAACGATTGTAATGCTAGGTTACGTAGTGGATAGGCAATGACTCTAGTAAATGTTACATGCTGGTGCACAGTAGAAGGCAGAGTGAGGATAAAATAACTGCTTTAATTCTTTTAAATCATTACTGGAACGAGTGTAATGCTAGGTTACGTTGTCGATAGGCAATAACGGTAGTAACGTGTTACAAGCTCGTGCACAGTAGAAGGCAGTGTGAGGATAAAATTCCTGCTTTAATTTCTTTAAATCTGTACTGGAAGGATTGTAATGCTAGGTTACGTTGTGGATAGGCAATAACGGTTGTAACGTGTCACAAGCTGGTACACAGTACAAGGCAGTGTGAGGATAAAATAACTGCTTTAATTCCTTTAAATCAGTACTGGAACGATTGTAATGCTAGGTTACGTAGTGGATAGGCAATAACTCTAGTAACGTGTTACATGCTGGTGACAGTAGAAGGCAGTGTGATGATAAAATAACTGCTTTAATTCTTTTAAATCATTACTGGAACGATTGTAATGCTGGGTTACGTAGTGGATAGGCATTAACTCTAGTAGCGTGTTACATGCTGGTGCACAGTAGAAGGCGGTGTGAGGATAAAATTACCGTTTTACTTCCTTTAAATTAGTATTGGAACGAGTGTAATGCTAGGTTAAGATATGGATAGGCAATAACGGTAGTAACGTGACACAAGCTGGTGCACAGTACAAGGCAGTGTGAGGATGTAATAACTACTTTACTTCCTTTAAATCAGTACTGGAACGATTGTAATGCTTTGTTACGTAGGGGATAGGCAATAACTCTAGTAACGTGGTACATGCTGGTGCACAATAGAAGGCAGTGTGAGGATAATATAACTGCTTTACTTCCTTTAAATCAGTACTGGAACGATTGTAATGCTGGGTTACGTAGTGGATAGGCAATAACCCTAGTAGCGTGTTACATGTTGGTTCACAGTAGAAGGCAGTGTGAGGATAAAATAACTGCTTTAATTCCTTTAAATCATTACTGGAACGAGTGTAATGCTAGGTTACGTTGTGGATAGGCAATTACGGTAGTAACGTGTTACATGCTGGTGCACAGTACAAGGCAGTGTGAGGATAAAATAATTTTTTTAATTCCTTTAAATCATTACTGGAACGAGTGAAATGCTAGGTTACGTTGTGGATAGGCAATAACTCTAGTAACGTGTTACATGCTAATGCACAGTAGAAAGCAGTGTGAGGATAAAATTCCTGCTTTAATTCCTTTAAATCAGTACTGGAACGAGTGTAATGCTAGGTTACGTTGTGGATAGGCAATAACGGTAGTAACGTGTTACAAGCTGGTGAACAGTACAAGGCAGTGTGAGGATAAAATAACTGCTTTAATTCTTTTAAATCATTACTGGAACGATTGTAATGCTAGGTTACGTTGTCGATAGGTAATAACGGTAGTAACGTGTTACAAGCTCGTGCAAAGTACAAGGCAGTGTGAGGATAAAATAACTGCTTTAATTCTTTTAAATCAGTACTGGAACGATTATAATGCTAGGGTACGTAGTGGATAGGCAATAACTCTAGTAACGTGTTACATTATGGTGCACAGTAGAAGGCAGTGTGAGGATAAAATAACTGCTTTACTTCCTTTAAATCAGTATTGGAACGATTGTAATGCTAGGTTACGTCGTGGATAGGCAATAACGGTTGTAACGTGTCACAAGCTGGTACACAGTACAAGGCAGTGTGAGGATAAAATAACTGCTTTAATTCCTCTAAGTCAGTACTGGAACGATTGTAATGCTATGTTACGTAGTGGATAGGCATTAACTCTAGTAACGTGTAAACATCCTGGACGACATTAGAAGGCAGTGTGAGGATAAAATAACTGCTTTAATTCCTTTAAATCAAAACTGGAACGAGTGTAATGATAGGTTACGTTGTGGATAGGCAATAACGGTAGTAAGGTGTTACATGCTGGTGCACAGTAGAAGGCAGTGTGAGGATAAAATAACTGCTTTACTCCCTTCAAATCAGTACTGGAACGATTGTAATGCTTGCTTACGTAGTGGATAGGCAATAACTCTAGTAACGTGTTAAATGCTGGTGTACAGTAGAAGGCAGTGTGAGGATAAAATAACTGCTTTAAATCTTTTAAATCATTACTGGAACGAGTGTAATGCTAGGTTACGTTGTGGATAGGCAATAACTCTAGTAACGTGTTACATGCTGGTGCACAGTAGAAGGCAGTGTGAGGGTAAAATAACTGCTTTAATTCCTCTAAATCAGTACTGGAACGATTGTAATGCTAGGTTACGTAGTGGATAGGTAATACCTCTAGTAACGTGTTACATGCTGGTGCACAGTACAAGGCAGTGTGAGGATAAAATAATTGCTTTAATTAATTTTAATCAGTACTGGAACGATTGTAATGCAAGGTTACGTAGTGGATAGGCAATAACTCTAGTAACGTGATACATGCTGGTGCACAGTACAAGGCAGTGTGAGGATGTAATAACTACTTTACATCCTTTAAATCAGTACTGGAACGATTGTAATGCTAGGTTAAGTAGTGGATAGGCAATAACTCTTGTAACGTGGTACAAGCTGGTGCACATTAGAAGGCTGTGTGAGGATGAAATAACTCCTTTAATTCCTTTAAATCAGAACTGGAACGATTGTAATGCTAAGTTACGTAGTGGATAGGCAATAACTCTAGTAGCGTGTTACATGCTGGTGCACAGTAGAAGGCAGTGTGAGGATAAAATTACCGTTTTACTTCCTTTAAATTAGTATTGGAACGAGTGTAATGATAGGTTACGTTGTGGATAGGCAATAACGGTAGTAACGTGTCACAAGCTGGTGCACAGTACAAGGCAGTGTGAAAATAAAATAATTGCTTTAGTTCCTTTTAATCAGTACTGGAACGATTGTAATGCTAGGTTACGTAGTGGGTAGGCAATAACTCTAGTAGCGTGTTACATGCTGGTGCACAGTAGAAGGCAGTGTGAGGTTAAAATTACCGTTTAACCTCCTTTAAATTAGTATTGGAACGATTGTAATGCTAGGTTACGTAGTGGATAGGCAATAACTCTAATAACGTGTTACATGCTGGTGCACAGTAGAAGGCAGTGTGAGGATAAAATACCTGCTTTAATTCCTTGAAATCAGTACTGGAACGAGTGTAATGATAGGTTACATTTGTGGGTAGGCAATAACGGTAGTAACGTGTTACATGCTAGTGCACAGTAGAAAGCAGTGTGAGGATAAAATAACTGCTTTACTTCCTTTAAATCAGTACTGGAACGATTGTAATGCTAGGTTACGTTGTGGATAGGCAATAACGGTAGTAACGTGTCACAAGCTGGTGCACAGTACAAGGCAGTGTGAGGATAAAATAACTGCATTAATTCCTCTAAATCAGTACTGGAACGATTGTAATGCTAGGTTACGTAGTGGATAGGCAATAACTCTAGTAACGTGTGACATGCTGGTGCACAGTACAAGGCAGTGTGAGGATAAAATAATTGCTTTAATTCCTTTAAATCAGTACTGGAACGATTGTAATGCAAGGTTACGTAGTGGATAGGCAATAACTCTAGTAACGTGTAACATGCTGGTGCACAGTAGAAGGCAGTGTGAGGATAAAATAACTGCTTTAATTCCTTTAAATCATTACTGGAACGAGTGTTCTCCTAGGTTACGTTGTGGATATTCATTAACGGTAGTAACGTGTTACATGCTGGTGCACAGATCAAAGTTGTGTAAGGATGTAATAACTAATTTACTTCCTTTAAATCAGTACTGGAACGATTGTAATGCTAGGTTACGTTGTGGATAGGCAATAACGGTAGTAACGTGTCACAAGCTGGTGCACAGTACAAGGCAGTGTGAGGATAAAATAACTGCTTTAATTCCTCTAAATCAGTACTGGAACGATTGTAATGCTAGGGTACGTAGTGGATAGGCAATAACTCTAGTAACGTGTTACATGCTGGTGCACAGTACAAGGCAGTGTGAGGATAAAATAATTGCTTTAATTCCTTTAAATCAGTACTGGAACGATTGTAATGCAAGGTTACGTAGTAGATAGGCAATAACTCTAGTAACGTGTAACATGCTGGTGCACAGTAGAAGGCAGTGTGAGGATAAAATAACTGCTTTAATTCCATTAAATCATTACTGGAACGAGTGTAATCCTAGGTTACGTTGTGGATAGGCATTAACGGTAGTAACGTGTTACATGCTGGTGCACAGTAGAAGGCAGTGTGAGGATAAAATAACTGCTTTACTCCCTTTAAATCAGTACTGGAACGATTGTAATGCTTGCTTACGTAGTGGATAGGCAATAACTCTAGTAACGTGTTACATGCTGGTGTACAGTAGAAAGCAGTGTGAGGATAAAATAACTGCTTTAATTCCTTTAAATCATTACTGGAACGAGTGTAATGCTAGGTTACGTTGTGGTTAGGCAATAACTCTAGTAACGTGTTACATGCTGGTGCACAGTAGAAGGCAGTGTTAAGGTAAAATAACTCCTTTAATTCCTTTAAATCATTACTGCAACAAGTGTAATGCTAGGGTACGTAGTGGATAGGCAATTACTCTAGAAACGTGTTACATGCTGGTGCACAGTAGAAGGCAGTGTGAGGATAAAATAACGGCTTTACTTCCTTTAAATCAGTACTGGAACGATTGTAATGATAGGTTAAGTAGTGGATAGGCAATAACTCTAGTAACGTGTTACACGCTGGTGCACAGTACAAGTCAGTGTGAGGATAAAATAACTGCTTTAATTCCTTTAAATCATTACTGGAATGAGTGTAATGATAGGTTACGTAGTGGATGTGCAATAACTCTAGTAACCTGTTACATGCTGTTGCACAGTAGAAGGCAGTGTGAGGATAAAATAACCGCTTTAATTCCTTTAAATCATTACTGGAACGAGTGTAATGATAGGTTACGTTGTGGATAGGCAATAATGGTAGTAACGTGTTACATGCTGGTGCACAGTAGAAAGCAGTGTGAGGATAAAATAACTGCTTTACTTCCTTTAAATCAGTACTGGAACGATTGTAATGCTAGGTTACGTTGTGGATAGGCAATAACGGTAGTAACGTGTCACAAGCTGGTGCACAGTACAAGGCAGTGTGTGGTAAAATAATTGCTTTAATTCCTTTTAATTTGTATTAGAACGATTGTAATGCAAGGTTACGTAGTGGTTAGGCAATAACTCTAGTAACGTGTTACATGCTGGTACACAGTAGAAGGCAGTGTGAGGATAAAATAACTGCTTTAATTCCTTTAAATCATTACTGGAACGAGTGTAATGCTAGGTTACGTTGTGGATAGGCAATAACGGTAGTAACGTGTTACATGCTGGTGCACAGTACAAGGCAGTGTGAGGAGGTAATAACTACTTTACTTCCTTTAAATCAGTACTGGAACGATTCTAATATTAGGTTACGTAGTGGATAGGCAATAACTCTAGTACGTGTTACATGCTGGTGCACAGTAGAAGGCAGGGTGAGGATAAAATAACTGCTTTACTTCCTTTAAATCAGTACTAGAACGATTGTAATGCCAGGTTAAGTAGTGGATGGGCAATAACTCTAGTAACCTGTTACATGCTGGTGCACAGTAGAAGGCAGTGTGAGGATAAAATAACCGCTTTAATTCCTTTTAATCATTACTGGAACGATTGTAATGCTAGGTTACGTTGTGGTTAGGCAATAACTCTAGTAACGTGTTACTTGCTGGCGCACAGTACAAGGCAGTGTGAGGATAAAATAATTGCTTTAATTCCTTTAAATCAGTACTGGAACCATTGTAATGCGAGGTTACGTAGTGGATAGGCAATAACTCTAGTAACGTGTAACATGCTGGTGCACAGTAGAAGGCAGTGTGAGGATAAAATAACTGCTTTAATTCCTTTAAATCATTACTGCAACGAGTGTAATGCTAGGTTACGTGGTGGATAGGCATTAACGGTAGTAACGTGTTACATGCTGGTGCACAGTAGAAGGCAGTGTGACGATAAAATAACTGCTTTACTCCCTTTAAATCAGTACTGGAACGATTGTAATGCTAGGTTACGTTGTGGATAGGCAATAACGGTAGTAACGTGTCACAAGCTGGTGCACAGTACAAGGCAGTGTGTGGTAAAATAATTGCTTTAATTCCTTTTAATTTGTATTAGAACGATTGTAATGCAAGGTTACGTAGTGGTTAGGCAATAACTCTAGTAACGTGTTACATGCTGGTACACAGTAGAAGGCAGTGTGAGGATAAAATAACTGCTTTAATTCCTTTAAATCATTACTGGAACGAGTGTAATGCTAGGTTACGTTGTGGATAGGCAATAACGGTAGTAACGTGTTACATGCTGGTGCACAGTACAAGGCAGTGTGAGGATGTAATAACTACTTTACTTCCTTTAAATCAGTACTGGAACGATTCTAATATTAGGTTACGTAGTGGATAGGCAATAACTCTAGTACGTGTTACATGCTGGTGCACAGTAGAAGGCAGGGTGAGGATAAAATAACTGCTTTACTTCCTTTAAATCAGTACTAGAACGATTGTAATGCCAGGTTAAGTAGTGGATGGGCAATAACTCTAGTAACCTGTTACATGCTGGTGCACAGTAGAAGGCAGTGTGAGGATAAAATAACCGCTTTAATTCCTTTTAATCATTACTGGAACGATTGTAATGCTAGGTTACGTTGTGGTTAGGCAATAACTCTAGTAACGTGTTACTTGCTGGCGCACAGTACAAGGCAGTGTGAGGATAAAATAATTGCTTTAATTCCTTTAAATCAGTACTGGAACGATTGTAATGCGAGGTTACGTAGTGGATAGGCAATAACTCTAGTAACGTGTAACATGCTGGTGCACAGTAGAAGGCAGTGTGAGGATAAAATAACTGCTTTAATTCCTTTAAATCATTACTGCAACGAGTGTAATGCTAGGTTACGTGGTGGATAGGCATTAACGGTAGTAACGTGTTACATGCTGGTGCACAGTAGAAGGCAGTGTGACGATAAAATAACTGCTTTACTCCCTTTAAATCAGTACTGGAACGATTGTAATGCTAGGTTACGTTGTGGATAGGCAATAACGGTAGTAACGTGTCACAAGCTGGTGCACAGTACAAGGCAGTGTGAGGATAAAATAACTGCTTTAATTCCTCTAAATCAGTACTGGAACGATTGTAATGCTAGGTTACGTAGTGGATAGGCAATAACTCTAGTAACGTGTTACTTGCTGGCGCACAGTACAAGGCAGTGTGAGGATAAAATAATTGCTTTAATTCCTTTAAATCAGTACTGGAACGATTGTAATGCGAGGTTACGTAGTGGATAGGCAATAACTCTAGTATCGTGTAACATGCTGGTGCACAGTAGAAGGCAGTGTGAGGATAAAATAACTGCTTTAATTCCTTTAAATCATTACTGCAACGAGTGTAATGCTAGGTTACGTGGTGGATAGGCATTAACGGTAGTAACGTGTTACATGCTGGTGCACAGTAGAAGGCAGTGTGACGATAAAATAACTGCTTTACTCCCTTTAAATCAGTACTGGAACGATTGTAATGCTTGCTTACGTAGTGGATAGGCAATAACTCTAGTAACGTGTTACATGCTGTTGTACAGTAGAAAGCAGTGTGAGGATAAAATAACTGTTTAATTCCTTTAAATCATTACTGGAACGAGTGTAATGCTAGGTTACGTTGTGGTTAGGCAATAACTCTAGTAACGTGTTACATGCTGGTGCACAGTAGAAGGCAGTGTTAGGGTAAAATAACTCCTTTAATTCCTTTAAATCATTACTGCAACGAGTGTAATGCTAGATTACGTTGTGGGTAGGCAATAACGGTAGTAACGTGTTACATGCTGGTGCACAGTAGAAAGCAGTGTGAGGATAAATTATCTGCTTTACTTCCTTTAAATCAGTACTGGAACGATTGTAATGCTAGGTTACGTAGTGGATAGGCAATAACTCTAGTAATGAGTTACATGCTGGTGCACAGTCCAAAGCAGTGTGAGGATGTAATAACTACTGTACTTCCTTCAAATCAGTACTGGAACGATTTTAATTCTAGGGTACGTAGTGGATAGGCAATTAGTCTAGAAACGTGTTACATGCTGGTGCACATTAGAAGGCAGCGTGAGGTTATATTAACTGCTTTAATTCCTTTAAATCATTACTGGAACGATTGTAATGCTAGGTTACGTAGTGGATAGGCAATAGCTCTAGTAACGTGCTACATGCTGGTGGACAGTAGAAGGCAGTGTGAGGATAAAATACCTGCTTGAATTCCTTTAAATCATTACTGGAACTAGTGTAATGCTAGGTTACGTTGTGGATAGGCAATGACTCTAGTAACGTGTTACATGCTGGTGCACAGTAGAAGGCAGTGTGAGGATAAAATGACTGCTTTAATTCTTTGAAAACATTACTGGAACGAGTGTAATGCTAGGTTACGTTTTGGATATACAATAACGGTAGTAACGTGTTACAAGCTGGTGCACAGTACAAGGCAGTGTGAGGATAAAATAACTGCTTTAATTCCTCTAAGTCAGTACAGGAACGATGTAATGCTATGTTAAGTAATGGATAGGCAATACCTCTAGTAACGTGTTACATGCTGGACCACAGTAGAAGGCAGTGTGAGGATAAAATAACTGCTTTAATTCCTTTAAATCATTACTGGAACGAGTGTAATGATAGGTTACGTTGTCGATAGGCAATAACGGTAGTAAGGTGTTACATGCTGGTGCACAGTAGAAGGCAGTGTGAGGATAAAATAACTGCTCTACTCCCTTTAAATCAGTACTGGAACTATTGTAATGCTTGCTTACGTAGTGGAGAGGCAACAATTCTAGTAACGTGCTACATGCTGGTGGACAGTAGAAGGCAGTATGAGGATAAAATACCTGCTTGAATTCCTTTAAATCATTACTGGAACTAGTGTAATGCTAGGATACGTTGTGGATAGGCAATAACTCTAGTAACGTGTTACATGCTGGTGCACAGTAGAAGGCAGTGTGAGGATAAAATGACTGCTTTAATTCTTTGAAAACATTACTGGAACGAGTGTAATGCTAGGTTACGTTTTGGATAGACAATAACGGTAGTAACGTGTTACAAGCTGGTGCACAGTACAAGGCATTGTGAGGATAAAATAACTGCTTTAATTCCTCTAAGTCAGTACAGGAACGATTGTAATGCTATGTTACGTAGTGGATAGGCAATACCTCTAGTAACGTGTTACATGCTGGACCACAGTAGAAGGCAGTGTGAGGATAAAATAACTGCTTTAATTCCTTTAAATCATTACTGGAACGAGTGTAATGATAGGTTACGTTGTGGATAGGTAATAACGGTAGTAACGAGCTACATGCTGGTGGACAGTAGAAGGCAGTGTGAGGATAAAGTACCTGCTTGAATTCCTTTAAATCGTTACTGGAACTAGTGTAATGCTAGGTTACGTTGTGGATAGGCAATAACTCTAGTAACGTGTTACATGCTGGTGTACAGTAAAAGGCAGTGAGGATAAAATAACTGTTTAATTCCTTTAAATCATTACTGGAAAGAGTGTAATGCTAGGTTACGTTGTGGATAGGCAATAACTCTAGTAACGTGTTAAATGCTGGTGCACAGTACGAGGCAGTGTGAGGATAAAATAATTGCTTAAATTCTTTTAAATCAGTACTGGAACGATTGTAATGCAAGGTTACGTAGTGGATAGGCAATAAGTCTAGTAACGTGTTACATGCTAGTGCACAGTACAAGGCAGTGTGAGGATGTAATAACTACTTTACATCCTTTAAATCAGTACTGGAACGATTGTAATGCTAGGTTACGTAGTGGATAGGCAATAACTCTAGTAACGTGGTACAAGCTGGTGCACAGTACAAGGGAGTGTGAGGATAAAATAACTGCTTTAATTCCTTTAAATCAGTACTGAAACGATTGTAATTCTAGGTTACGTAGTGGATAGGCAATAACTCTAGTAAATGTTATATGCTGGTGCACAGTAGAAGGCAGAGTGAGGATAAAATAGCTGCTTTACTTCCTTTAAATCAGTACTGGAACGATTGTAATGCTAGTTTACGTAGTGGATGGGCAATAACTCTAGTAACCTGTTACACGCTGGTGCACATTAGAAGGCAGTGTGAGGATAAATAACCTCTTTAATTCCTTTAAATCAATACTAGAACGATTGTAATGCTAGGTTACGTATTGAATAGGCAATAACTCTAGTAACTTGTTACATGCTGGTGCACAGTAGAAGGCAGTGTGAGGATAAAATAACTGCTTTAATTCTTTTAAATCATTTCTGGAACGATTGTTATGCTGGGTTACGTAGTGGATATGCATTAACTCTAGTAGCGTGTTACATGCTGGTGCACAGTAGAAGGCAGTGTGAGGATAAAATTACCGTTTTACTTCCTTTAATTTAGTATTGGAACGAGTGTAATGATAGGTTACGTTGAGGTTAGGCAATAACGGTAGTAACGTGTTAAATGCTGGTGCACAGTAGAAAGCAGTGTGAGGATATAATAACTGATTTACTTCCTTTAAATCAGTACTGGAACGATTGTAATGCTAGGTTACGTTATTGATAGGCAATAACGGTAGTAACGTGTTACAAGCTGGTGCACAGTACAAGGCAGTGTGAGGATGTAATAACTACTTTACTTCCTTTAAATCAGTACTGGAACGACTGTAATGCTAGGTTACGTAGTGGATAGGCAATAACTCTAGTAACGTGGTACATGCTGGTGCACAATAGAAGGCAGTGTGAGGATAATATAACTGCTTTACTTCCTTTAAATCATTACTGGAACGAGTGTAATGCTAGGTTACGTTTTGGATAGGCAATAACTCTAGTAACGTGTTACATGCTGGTGCACAGACCAAAGCAGTGTAAGGATGTAATAACTAGTTTACTTCCTTTAAATCAGTAATGGAACGATTGTAATGCTAGGTTACGTAGTAGATAGGCAATAACTCTAGTAACGTGTTACATGCTGGTGTACAGTAAACGGCAGTGTGAGGATAAAATAAGTGCTTTAATTCCTTTAAATCATTACTGGAACGAGTGTAATGCTAGGTTACGTTGTGGATAATCAATAACTCTAGTAACGTGTTACATGCTGGTGCACAGTAGAAGGCAGTGTAAAGGTAAAATAACTGCTTTAATTCCTCTAAATCAGTACTGGAACGATTGTAATGCTAGGTTACGTAGTGGATAGGCAATAACTCTAGTAACGTGTTACATGCTGGTGCACAGTACAAGGCAGTGTGAGGATGTAATAACTACTTTACATCCTTTAAATCAGTACTGGAACGATTGTAATGCTAGGTTACGTAGTGGATAGGCAATAACTCTAGTAACGTGGTACAAGCTTGAGCACAGTACAAGGCAGTGTGAGGATAAAATAACTGCTTTAATCCCTTCAAATCAGTACTGGAACGATTGTAATGCTAGGTTACGTAGTGGATGGGCAATAACTCTAGTAACCTCTTACATGCTGGTGCACAGTAGAAGGCAGTGTGAGGATAAAATAACCGCTTGAATTCCTTTAAATCAATACTAGAACGATTGTAATGCTAGGTTACGTAGTGGATAGGCAATAACTCTAGTAACGTGTTACATGCTGGTGCACAGTAGAAGGCAGTGTGAGGATAAAATTACCGTTTTACTTCCTTTAAATTAGTATTGGAACGAGTGTAATGATAGGTTACGTTGTGGATAGGCAATATCGGTAGTAACGTGTTACATGCTGGTGCACAGTAGAAAGCAGTGTGAGGATAAAATAACTGATTTACTTCCTTTAAATCAGTACTGGAACGATTGTAATGCTAGGTTACGTTGTGGATAGGCAATAACGGTAGTAACGTGTCACAAGCTGGTGCACAGTACAAGGCAGTGTGAGGATAAAATAATTGCTTTAATTCTTTTAAACCAGTACTGGAACGATTGTAATGCAAGGTTACGTAGTGGATAGGCAATAACTCTAGTAACGTGTTACATGCTAGTGCACAGTACAAGGCAGTGTGAGGATGTAATAACTACTTTACATCCTTTAAATCAGTACTGAAACGATTGTAATGCTAGGTTACGTAGTGGATAGGCAATAACTCTAGTAACGTGGTACAAGCTGGTGCACAGTACAAGGCAGTGTGACGATAAAATAACTGCTTTAATTCCTTTAAATCAGTACTGAAGCGATTGTAATTCTAGGTTACGTAGTGGATAGGCAATAATTCTAGTAAATGTTATATGCTGGTGCACAGTAGAAGGCAGAGTGAGGATAAAATATCTGCTTTACTTCCTTTAAATCAGTACTGGAACGATTGTAATGCTAGGTTACGTAGTGGATGGGCAATAACTCTAGTAACCTGTTACATGCTGGTGCACAGTAGAAGGCAGTGTGAGGATAAATAACCTCTTTAATTCCTTTAAATCAGTACTGGAACGACTGTAATGCTAGGTTACGTAGTGGATTGGCAATAACTCTAGTAACGTGTTACATGCTAGTGCACAGTACAAGGCAGTGTGAGGATGTAATAACTACTTTACATCTTTTAAATCAGTACTGGAACGATTGTAATGCTAGGTTACGTAGTGGATAGGCAATAACTCTAGTAACGTGGTACAAGCTGGTGCACAGTACAAGGCAGTGTGAGGATAAAATAACTGCTTTAATTCCTTTAAATCAGTACTGAAGCGATTGTAATTCTAGGTTACGTAGTGGATAGGCAATAACTATAGTAAATGTTATATGCTGGTGCACAGTAGAAGGCAGAGTGAGGATAAAATAACTGCTTTACTTCCTTTAAATCAGTACTGGAACGATTGTAATGCTAGGTTACGTAGTGGATAGGCAATAACTCTAGTAACGTGTTACATGCTGGTGCACAGTAGAAGGCAGTGTGAGGATAAAATAACTGCTTTAATTCTTTTAAATCATTTCTGGAACGATTGTTATGCTGGGTTACGTAGTGGATAGGCATTAACTCTAGTAGCGTGTTACATGCTGGTGCACAGTAGAAGGCAGTGTGAGGATAAAATTACCGTTTTACTTCCTTTAATTTAGTATTGGAACGAGTGTAATGATAGGTTACGTTGAGGATAGGCAATAACGGTAGTAACGTGTTACATGCTGGTGCACAGTAGAAAGCAGTGTGAGGATAAAATAACTGATTTACTTCCTTTAAATCAGTACTGGAACGATTGTAATGCTAGGTTACGTTATGGATAGGCAATAACGGTAGTAACGTGTTACAAGCTGGTGCACAGTACAAGGCAGTGTGAGGATGTAATAACTACTTTACTTCCTTTAAATCAGTACTGGAACGATTGTAATGCTAGGTTACGTAGTGGATAGGAAATAACTCTAGTAACGTGGTACATGCTGGTGCACAATAGAAGGCAGTGTGAGGATAATATAACTGCTTTACTTCCTTTAAATCATTACTGGAACGAGTGTAATGCTAGGTTACGTTTTGGATAGGCAATAACTCTAGTAACGTGTTACATGCTGGTGCACAGACCAAAGCAGTGTAAAGATGTAATAACTAGTTTACTTCCTTTAAATCAGTAATGGAACGATTGTAATGCTAGGTTACGTAGTAGATAGACAATAACTCTAGTAACGTGTTACATGCTGGTGTACAGTAAACGGCAGTGTGAGGATAAAATAACTGCTTTAATTCCTTTAAATCATTACTGGAACGAGTGAAATGCTAGGTTACGTTGTGGATAGGCGATAACTCTAGTAACGTGTTACATGCTAATGCACAGTAGAAGGCAGTGTGAGGATAAAATAACTGCTTTAAGTCTTTTAAATCAGTACTGGAACGATTGTAATGCTAGGGTACGTAGTGGATAGGCAATAACTCTAGTAACGTGTTACATCCTGGACGACAGTAGAAGGCAGTGTGAGGATAAAATAACTGCTTTAATTCCTTTAAATCATTACTGGAACGAGTGTAATGATAGGTTACGTTGGGGATAGGCAATAACTCTAGTAACGTGTTACATGCTGGTATACAGTAGAAGGCAGTGTCAGGATAAAATAACTGCTTAATTTCCTTTAAATCATTACTGGAACGAGTGTAATGCTAGGTTACCTTGTGGATAATCAATAACTCTAGTAACGTGTTACATGCTGGTGCACAGTAGAAGGCAGTGTGAGGGTAATATAACTGCTTTAATTCCTCTAAATCAGTACTGGAACGATTGTAATGCTAGGTTACGTAGTGGATAGGCAATAACTCTAGTAACGTGTTACATGCTGGTGCACAGTACAAGGCAGTGTGAGGATGTAATAACTACTTTACATCTTATAAATCAGTACTGGAACGATTGTAATGCTAGGTTACGTAGTGGATGGGCAATAACTCTAGTAACCTCTTACATGCTGGTGCACAGTAGAAGGCAATGTGAGGATAAAATAACCGCTTGAATTCCTTTAAATCAATACTAGAACGATTGTAATGCTAGGTTACGTAGTGGATAGGCAATAACTCTAGTAACGTGTTACATGCTGGTGCACAGTAGAAGGCAGTGTGAGGATAAAATAACTGCTTTAATTCTTTTAAATCATTACTGGAACGAATGAAATGCTGGGTTACGTAGTGGATAGGCAATAACTCTAGTAACGTGGTACATGCTGGTGCACAGTAGAAGGCAGTGTGAGGATAAAATTACCGTTTTACTTCCTTTAATTTAGTATTGGAACGAGTGTAATGATAGGTTACGTTGAGGATAGGCAATAACGGTAGTAACGTGTTACATGCTGGTGCACAGTAGAAAGCAGTGTGAGGATAAAATAACTGATTTACTTCCTTTAAATCAGTACTGGAACGATTGTAATGCTAGGTTACGTTATGGATAGGCAATAACGGTAGTAACGTGTTACAAGCTGGTGCACAGTACAAGGCAGTGTGAGGATGTAATAACTACTTTACCTCCTTTAAATCAGTACTGGAACGATTGTAATGCTAGGTTACGTAGTGGATAGGAAATAACTCTAGTAACGTGGTACATGCTGGTGCACAATAGAAGGCAGTGTGAGGATAATATAACTGCTTTACTTCCTTTAAATCATTACTGGAACGAGTGTAATGCTAGGTTACGTTTTGGATAGGCAATAACTCTAGTAACGTGTTACATGCTGGTGCACAGACCAAAGCAGTGTAAGGATGTAATAACTAGTTTACTTCCTTTAAATCAGTAATGGAACGATTGTAATGCTAGGTTACGTAGTAGATAGGCAATAACTCTAGTAACGTGTTACATGCTGGTGTACAGTAAACGGCAGTGTGAGGATAAAATAACTGCTTTAATTCCTTTAAATCATTACTGGAACGAGTGAAATGCTAGGTTACGTTGTGGATAGGCGATAACTCTAGTAACGTGTTACATGCTAATGCACAGTAGAAGGCAGTGTGAGGATAAAATAACTGCTTTAAGTCTTTTAAATCGGTACTGGAACGATTGTAATGCTAGGGTACGTAGTGGATAGGCAATAACTCTAGTAACGTGTTACATCCTGGACGACAGTAGAAGGCAGTGTGAGGATAAAATAACTGCTTTAATTCCTTTAAATCATTACTGGAACGAGTGTAATGATAGGTTGCGTTGGGGATAGGCAAAAACTCTAGTAACGTGTTACATGCTGGTGTACAGTAGAAGGCAGTGTGAGGATAAAATAACTGCTTAATTTCCTTTAAATCATTACTGGAACGAGTGTAATGATAGGTTACCTTGTGGATAATCAATAACTCTAGTAACGTGTTACATGCTGGTGCACAGTAGAAGGCAGTGTGAGGGTAATATAACTGCTTTAATTCCTCTAAATCAGTACTGGAACGATTGTAATGCTAGGTTACGTAGTGGATAGGCAATAACTCTAGTAACGTGTTACATGCTGGTGCACAGTAGAAGGCAGTGTGAGGATAAAATAACTGCTTTAATTCTTTTAAATCATTACTGGAACGAATGAAATGCTGGGTTACGTAGTGGATAGGCAATAACTCTAGTAGCGTGTTACATACTGGTGCACAGTAGAAGGCAGTGTGAGGATAAAATTACCGTTTTACTTCCTTTAAATTAGTATTGGAACGAGTGTAATGATAGGTTACGTTGTGGATAGGCAATAACGGTAGTAACGTGTTACATGCTGGTGCACAGTAGAAAGCAGTGTGAGGATAAAATAACTGATTTACTTCCTTTAAATCAGTACTGGAACGATTGTAATGCTAGGTTACGTTGTGGAAAGGCAATAACGGTAGTAACGTGTCACAAGCTGGTGCACAGTACAAGGCAGTGTGAGGATAAAATTACCGTTTTACTTCCTTTAAATTAGTATAGGAACGAGTGTAATGATAGGTTACGTTGTGGATAGGCAATAACGGTAGTAACGTGTTACATGCTGATGCACAGTAGAAAGCAGTGTGAGGATAAAATAACTGATTTACTTCCTTTAAATCATTACTGGAACGAGTCTAACGCTAGGTTACGTTGTGGATAGGCAATAACGGTAGTAACGTGTACAGTACAAGGCTGGTGCACAGTACAAGGCAGTGTGAGGATAAAATAACCGCTTTAATTCTTTTAAATCAATACTAGAACGATTGTAATGCTAGGTTACGTAGTTGATAGGCAATAACTGTAGTAACGTGTTACATGCTGGTGCACAGTAGAAGGCAGGGTGAGGATAAATTAACTGCTTTAATTCTTTTAAATCATTTCTGGAACGATTGTAATGCTGGGTTACGTAGTGGATAGGCATTAACTCTAGTAGCGTGTTACATGCTGGTGCACAGTAGAAGGCAGTGTGAGGATAAAATTACCGTTTTACTTCCTTTAAATTAGTATTGGAACGAGTGTAATGATAGGTTACGTTGTGGATAGGCAATAACGGTAGTAACGTGTTACATGCTGGTGCACAGTAGAAAGCAGTGTGAGGATAAAATAACTGATTTACTTCCTTTAAATCAGTACTGGAACGATTGTAATGCTGGGTTACGTAGTGGATAGGCAAAAACTCTAGTAGCGTGTTACATGCTGGTTCACAGTAGAAGGCAGTGTGAGGATAAAATAACTGCTTTAATTCCTTTAAATCATTACTGGAACGAGTGTAATGCTAGGTTACGTTGTGGATATGCAATAACTCTAGTAGCGTGTTACATGCTGGTTCACAGTAGAAGGCAGTGTGAGGATAAAATTACCGTTTTACTTCCTTTAAATTAGTATTTGAACTACTGTAATGCTACGTTACGTAGAGGATAGGCAATAACTCTAGGAACGTGTTACAAGCTGGTGCACAGTACAAGGCAGTGTGAGGATAAAATAACTGCTTTAAGTCTTTTAAATCAGTACTGGAACGATTGTAATGCTAGGGTACGTAGTGAATAGGCAATAACTCTAGTAACGTGCTACATGCTGGTGCACAGTAGAAGGCAGTGTGAGGATAAAATTACCGTTTTACTTCCTTTAAATTAGTATTGGAACGAGTGTAATGATAGGTTACGTTGTGGATAGGCAATAACGGTAGTAACGTGTTACATGCTGCTGCACAGTAGAAAGCAGTGTGAGGATAAAATAACTGATGTACTTCCTTTAAATCAGTACTGGAACGATTGTAATGCTAGGTTACGTTGTGGATAGGCAATA
The DNA here is from genome assembly GCA_036971475.1 of Prosapia bicincta. Lineage (NCBI taxonomy): Eukaryota > Metazoa > Arthropoda > Insecta > Hemiptera > Cercopidae > Prosapia > Prosapia bicincta. Next base: position 256,827,431 of record JBAIZL010000001.1, on the reverse strand, counting down.
ACGGTAGTAACGTGTCACAAGCTGGTGCACAGTACAAGGCAGTGTGAGGATAAAATAATTGCTTTAATTCCTTTAAATCAGTACTGGAACGAGTGTAACGCTAGGTTACGTTGTGGATAGGCAATAACGGTAGTAACGTGTTACATGCTGGTGCACAGTACAAGGCAGTGTGAGGATGTAATAACTACTTTACTTCCTTTAAATCAGTATTGGAACGATTGTAATGCTAGGTTACGTAGTGGATAGGCAATAACTCTAGTAACGTGGTACAAGCTGGTGCACAGTACAAGGCAGTGTGATAATAAAATAACTGCTTTAATTCCTTTAAATCACTACTGAAACGATTGTAATTCTAGGTTACGTAGTGGATAGGCAATAACTCTAGTAAATGTTACATGCTGGTGCACAGTAGAAGGCAGGGTGAGGATAAAATAACTGCTTTAATTCTTTTAAATCATTTCTGGAACGATTGTAATGCTGGGTTACGTAGTGGATAGGCATTAACTCTAGTAGCGTGTTACATGCTGGTGCACAGTAGAAGGCAGTGTGAGGATAAAATTACCGTTTTACTTCCTTTAAATTAGTATTGGAACGAGTGTAATGATAGGTTACGTTGTGGATAGGCAATAACGGTAGTAACGTGTTACATGCTGGTGCACAGTAGAAAGCAGTGTGAGGATAAAATAACTGATTTACTTCCTTTAAATCAGTACTGGAACGATTGTAATGCTGGGTTACGTAGTGGATAGGCAAAAACTCTAGTAGCGTGTTACATGCTGGTTCACAGTAGAAGGCAGTGTGAGGATAAAATAACTGCTTTAATTCCTTTAAATCATTACTGGAACGAGTGTAATGCTAGGTTACGTTGTGGATAGGCAATAACTCTAGTAGCGTGTTACATGCTGGTTCACAGTAGAAGGCAGTGTGAGGATAAAATTACCGTTTTACTTCCATTAAATTAGTATTTGAACTACTGTAATGCTACGTTACGTAGTGGATAGGCACTAACTCTAGGAACGTGTTACATGCTGGTGCACAGACCAAAGCAGTGTAAGGATGTAATAACTAGTTTACTTCCATTAAATCAGTACTGGAACGACTGTAATGCTAGGTTACGTAGTGGATAGGCAATAACTCTAGTAACGTGTTACATGCTGGTGTACAGTAAACGGCAGTGTGAGGATAAAATAACTGCTTTAATTCCTTTAAATCATTACTGGAACGAGTGAAATGCTAGGTTACGTTGTGGATAGGCAATAACTCTAGTAACGTGTTACATGCTAATGCACAGTAGAAGGCAGTGTGAGGATAAAATAACTGCTTTAATTCCTTTAAATCAGTACTGGAACGAGTGTAATGCTAGGTTACGTTGTGGATACGCAATAACGGTAGTAACGTGTTACAAGCTGGTGCACAGTACAAGGCAGTGTGAGGATAAAATAACTGCTTTAAGTCTTTTAAATCAGTACTGGAACGATTGTAATGCTGGGTTACGTTGTGGATAGGCAATAACGGTTGTAACGTGTCACAAGCTGGTACACAGTACAAGGCAGTGTGAGGCTAAAATAACTGCTTTAATTCCTTTAAATCATTACTGGAACGAGTGTAATGATAGGTTATGTTGTGGATAGGCAATAACGGTAGTAAGGTGTTACATGCTGGTGCACAGTACAAGGCAGTGTGAGGATAAAATAAATGCTTTACTCTCTTTAAATCAGTACTGGAACGATTGTAATGCTTGCTTACGTAGTGGATAGGCAATAACTCTAGTAGCGTGTTACATGCTGGTGCACAGTACAAGGCAGTGTGAGGATAAAATAATTGCTTTAATTCCTTTAAATCAGTACTGGAACGATAGTAATGCAAGGTTACGTAGTGGATAGGCAATAACTCTAGTAACGTGTTACATGCTGGTGCACAGTACAAGGCAGTGTGAGGATGTAATAACTACTTTACATCCTTTAAATCAGTACTGGAACGATTGTAATGTTAGGTTACGTAGTGGATAGGCAATAACTCTAGTAACGTGGTACAAGCTGGTGCACAGTAGAAGGCAGAGTGAGGATAAAATAACTGCTTTAGTTCCTTTAAATCAGTACTGAAACGATTGTAATTTTAGGTTACGTAGTGGATAGGCAATAACTCTAGTAAATGTTACATGCTGGTGCACAGTAGAAGGCAGAGTGAGGATAAAATAACTGCTTTACTTCCTTTAAATCAGTACTGGAACGATTGTAATGCTAGGTTATTTAGTGGATGGGCAATAACTCTAGTAACCTGTTACATGCAGGTGCACAGTAGAAGGCAGAGTGAGGATAAAATAACCGCTTTAATTCCTTTAAATCAATACTAGAACGATTGTAATGCTAGGTTACGTAGTGGATAGGCAATAAATCTAGTAACGTGTCACATGCTGTTGCACAGTAGAAGGCAGTGTGAGGATAAAATAACTGCTTTATATTCTTTTAAATCATTACTGGAACGACTGTAATGCTGGGTTACGTAGTGGATAGGCAATACCTCTAGTAGCGTGTTACATGCTGGTGCACAGTAGAAGGCAGTGTGAGGATAACATTACCGTTTTACTTCCTTTAAATTAGTTTTGGAACGAGTGTAATGATAGGTTACGTTGTGGATAGGCAATAACGGTAGTAACGTGTTACATGCTGGTGCACAGTAGAAAGCAGTGTGAGGATAAAATAACTGATTTACTTCCTTTAAATCAGTACTGGAACGATTTTAATGCTAGGTTACGTTGTGGATAGGCAATAACGGTAGTAACGTGTCACAAGCTGGTGCACAGTACAAGTCAGTGTGAGGATAAAATAATTGCTTTAATTCCTTTAAATCAGTACTGGAACGATTGTAATGCAAGGTTACGTAGTGGATAGGCAATAACTCTAGTAACGTGTTACATGCTGGTGCACAGTAGAAGGCAGTGTGAAGATAAAATAACTGCTTTAATTCCTTTAAATCATTACTGGAACGAGTGTAATGCTAGGTTACGTTGTGGATAGGCAATAACGGTAGTAACGTGTTACATGCTAGTGCACAATAGAAGGCAGTGTGAGGATAATATAACTGCTTTACTTCCTTTAAATCAGTACTGGAACGATTGTAATGCCAGGTTACGTAGTGGATAGGCAATAACTCTAGTAACGTGGTACATGCTGGTGCACAATAGAAGGCAGTGTGAGGATAATATAACTGCTTTACTTCCTTTAAACAGTACTGGAACGATTGTAATGCTGGGTTACGTAGTGGACAGGCAATAACTCTAGTAGCGTGTAACATGCTGGTGCACAGTAGAAGGCAGTGTGAGGATAAAATTACCGTTTTACTTCATTTAAATTAGTATTGGAACGATTGTAATGCTAGGTTACGTAGTGGATAGGCAATAACTCCAGTAACGTGTTACATGCTGGTGCACAGTAGAAGGCAGTGTGAAGATAAAATAACTGCTTTAATTCCTTTAAATCATTACTGGAACGAGTGTAATGCTAGGTTACGTTGTGGAGAGGCAATAACGGTAGTAACGTGTTACAGGCTGGTGCACAATAGAAGGCAGTGTGAGGATAATATAACTGCTTTACTTCCTTTAAATCAGTACTGGAACGATTGTAATGCCAGGTTACGTAGTGGATAGGCAATAACTCTAGTAACGTGGTACATGCTGGTGCACAATAGAAGGCAGTGTAAGGATAAAATAACTGCTTTAATTCCTTTAAATCAGTACTGAAACGATTGTAATACTAAGTTACGTAGTGGATGGGCAATAACTCTAGTAACCTGTTACATGCTGGTGCACAGTAGAAGGCAGTGTGATGATAAAATAACCGCTTTAATTCTTTTAAATCAATACTAGAACGATTGTAATGCTAGGTTACGTAGTTGATAGGCAATAACTCTAGTAACGTGTTACATGCTGGTGCACAGTAGAAGACAAGGTGAGGATAAAATAACTGCTTTAATTCTTTTAAATCATTTCTGGAACGATTGTAATGCTGGGTTACGTAGTGGATAGGCATTAACTCTAGTAGCGTGTTACATGCTGGTGCACAGTAGAAGGCAGTGTGAGGATAAAATTACCGTTTTACTACCTTTAAATTAGTATTGGAACGAGTGTAATGATAGGTTACGTTGTGGATAGGCAATAACGGTAGTAACGTGTTACATGCTGGTGCACAGTAGAAAGCAGTGTGAGGATAAAATAACTGATTTACTTCCTTTAAATCAGTACTGGAACGATTGTAATGCTAGGTTACGTTATGGATAGGCAATAACGGTAGTAACGTTTTACATGCTCTTGCACAGTACAAGGCAGTGTGAGGATGTAATAACTACTTTACTTCCTTTAAATCAGTACTGGAACGATTGTAATGCTAGGTTACGTAGTGGATAGGCAAAAACTCTAGTAGCGTGTTACATGCTGGTTCACAGTAGAAGGCAGTGTGAGGATAAAATAACTGCTTAAATTCCTTTAAATCATTACTGGAACGAGTGTAATGCTAGGTTACGTTGTGGATAGGCAATAACTCTAGTAGCGTGTTACATGCTGGTTCACAGTAGAAGGCAGTGTGAGGATAAAATTACCATTTTACTTCCTTTAAATTAGTATTTGAACTATTGTAATGCTACGTTTCGTAGTGGATAGGCAATAACTCTAGTACGTGTTACATGCTGGTGCACAGACCAAAGCAGTGTAAGGATGTAATAACTAGTTTACTTCCTTTAAATCAGTACTGGAACGATTGTAATGCTAGGTTACGTAGTGGATAGGCAATAATTCTAGTAACGTTTACATGCTGGTGTACAGTAAACGGCAGTGTGAGGATAAAATAACTGCTTTAATTCCTTTAAATCATTACTGGAACGAGTGAAATGCTAGGTTACGTTGTGGATAGGCAATAACTCTAGTAACGTGTTACATGCTAATGCTTAGTAGAAGGCAGTGTGAGGATAAAATAACTGCTTTAATTCCTTTAAATCAGTGCTGGAACGAGTGTAATGCTAGGTTACGTTGTGGATAGGCAATAACGGTAGTAACGTGTTACAAGCTGGTGCACAGTACAAGGCAGTGTGAGGATAAAATAACTGCTTTAAGTCTTTTAAATCAGTACTGGAACGATTGTAATGCTAGGGTACGTAGTGGATAGGCAATAACTCTAGTAACGTGCTACATGCTGGTGCACAGTAGAAGACAGTGAAAGGATAAAATACCTGCTTTAATTCCTTTAAATCATTACTGGAACTAGTGTAATGCTAGGTTACGTTGTGGATAGGCAATAACATTAGTAACGTGTTACATGATGGTGCACAGTAGAAGGTAGTGTGAGGATGAAATAACTGCTTTACTTCCTTTAAATCAGTATTGGAACGATCGTAATGCTAGGTTACGTTGTGGATAGGCAATAACGGTTGTAACGTGTCACAAGCTGGTACACAGTACAAGGCAGTGTGAGGATAAAATAACTGCTTTAATTCCTCTAAGTCAGTACTGGAACGATTGTAATGCTATGTTACGTAGTGGATAGGCAATAACTCTAGTAACGTGTTACATCCTGGACGACAGTAGAAGGCAGTGTGAGGATAAAATAACTGCTTTAATTCCTTTAAATCATTACTGGAACGAGTGTAATTATAGGTTACGTTGTGGATAGGCAATAACTGTAGTAAGGTGTTACATGCTGGTGCACAGTAGAAGGCAGTGTGAGGATAAAATAACTGCTTTACTCTCTTTAAATCAGTACTGGAACGATTGTAATGCTTGCTTACGTAGTGGATAGGCAATAACTCTAGTAACGTGTTACATGCTGGTGTACAGTAGAAGGCAGTGTGAGGATAAAATAACTGCTTTAATTCCTTTAAATCATAACTGGAACGAGTGTAATGCTAGGTTACGTTGTGGATAGGCAATAACTCTAGTAACGTGTTACATGCTGGTGCACAGTAGAAGGCAGTGTGAGGGTAAAATAACTGCTTTAATTCCTCTAAATCAGTACTGGAACGATTGTAATGCTAGGTTACGTAGTGGATAGGCAATAACTCTAGTAGCGTGTTACATGCTGGTGCACAGTACAAGGCAGTGTGAGGATAAAATAATTGCTTTAATTCCTTTAAATCAGTACTGGAACGATTGTAATGCAAGGTTACGTAGTGGATAGGCAATAACTCTAGTAACGTGTTACATGCTGGTGCACAGTACAAGGCAGTGTGAGGATGTAATAACTATTTTACATCCTTTAAATAAGTACTGGAACGATTGTAATGCTAGGTTACGTAGTGGATAGGCAATAACTCTAGTAACGTGGTACAAGCTGGTGCACAGTACAAGGCAGTGTGAGGATAAAATAACTGCTTTAATTCCTTTAAATCAGTACTGAAACGATTGCAATTTTAGGTTACGTAGTGAATAGGAAATAACTCTAGTAAATGTTACATGCTGGTGAACAGTAGAAGGCAGAGTGAGGATAAAATAACTGCTTTACTTCCTTTAAATCAGTACTGGAACGAGTGTAATGCTAGGTTACGTTGTATATAATCAATAACGGTAGTAACGTGTTACAAGCTGGTGCACAGTACAAGGCAGTGTGAGGATAAAATAACTGCTATAAGTCTTTTAAATCAGTACTGGAACGATTGTAATGCTAGGGTACGTAGTGGATAGGCAATAACTCTAGTAACGTGCTACATGCTGGTGCACAGTAGAAGACAGTGAAAGGATAAAGTACCTGCTTTAATTCCTTTAAATCATTACTGGAACTAGTGTAATGCTAGGTTACGTTGTGGATAGGCAATAACTCTAGTAGCGTGTTACATGCTGGTGCACAGTACAAGCCAGTGTGAGGATAAAATAATTGCTTTAATTCCTTCAAATCAGTACTGGAACGATTGTAATGCAAGGTTACGTAGTGGATAGGTAATAACTCTAGTAACGTGTTACATGCTGGTGCACAGTACAAGGCAGTGTGAGGATGTAATAACTACTTTACATCCTTTAAATCAGTACTGAAACGATTGTAATTTTAGGTTACGTAGTGGATAGGCAATAACTCTAGTAAATGTTACATGCTGGTGCACAGTAGAAGGCAGAGTGAGGATAAAATAACTGCTTTACTTCCTTTAAATCAGTACTGGAACGATTGTAATGCTAGGTTACGTAGTGGATGGGCAATAACTCTAGTAACCTGTTACATGCTGGTGCACAGTAGAAGGCAGTGTGAAGATAAAATAAACGCTTTAATTCCTTTAAATCAATACTAGAACGATTGTAATGCTAGGTTACGTAGTGGATAGGCAATAACTCTAGTAACGTGTTACATGCTGTTGCACAGTAGAAGGCAGTGTGAGGATAAAATAACTGCTTTATATGCTTTTAAATCATTACTGGAACGACTGTAATGCTGGGTTACGTAGTGGATAGGCAATACCTCTAGTAGCGTGTTACATGCTGGTGCACAGTAGAAGGCAGTGTGAGGATAACATTACCGTTTTACTTCCTTTAAATTAGTATTGGAACGAGTGTAATGATAGGTTACGTTGTGGATAGGCAATAACGGTAGTAACGTGTTACATGCTGGTGCACAGTAGAAAGCAGTATGAGGATAAAATAACTGATTTACTACCTTTAAATCAGTACTGGAATGATTGTAATGCTAGGTTACGTTGTGGATAGGCAATAACGGTAGTAACGTGTCACAAGCTGGTGCACAGTACAAGGCAGTGTGAGGATAAAATAATTGCTTTAATTCCTTTAAATCAGTACTGGAACGATTGTAATGCAAGGTTACGTAGTGGATAGGCAATAACTCTAGTAACGTGTTACATGCTGGTGCACAGTAGAAGGCAGTGTGAAGATAAAATAACTGCTTTAATTGCTTTAAATCAATACTAGAACGATTGTAATGCTAGGTTACGTAGTGTATAGGCAATAACTCTAGTAACGTGTTACATGCTGTTGCACAGTAGAAGGCAGTGTGAGGATAAAATAACTGCTTTATATTCTTTTAAATCATTACTGGAACGAGTGTAATGCTAGGTTACGTAGTGGATAGGCAATAACTCTAGTAACGTGGTACATGCTGGTGCACAATAGAGGGCAGTGTGAGGATAATATAACTGCTTTACTTCCTTTAAATCAGTACTTGATCGATTGTAATGCTGGGTTACGTAGTGGACAGGCAATAACTCTAGTAGCGTGTTACATGCTGGTGCACAGTAGAAGGCAGTGTGAGGATAAAATTACCGTTTTACTTCCTTTAAATTAGTATTGGAACGATTGTAATGCTAGGTTACGTAGTGGATAGGCAATAACTCTAGTAACGTGTTACATGCTGGTGCACAGACCAAAGCAGTGTAAGGATGTAATAACTAGTTTACTTCCTTTAAATCAGTACTGGAACGATTGTAATGCTAGGTTACGTAGTGGATAGGCAATAACTCTAGTAACGTGTTACTTGCTGGTGCACAGTAGAAGGCAGCGTGAGAATAAAATACCTGCTTTAATTCTTTTAAATCAGTACTGGAACGATTGTAATGCTAGGTTACGTAGTGGATAGGCAATAACTCTAGTAACGTGTTACATGCTGGAGCACAGTAGAAGGCAGTGTGAGGATAAAAGAGCTTTACTCTTTTTAAATCAGTACTGGAACGATTGTAATGCTAGGTTACGTAATGGATAGGCTGTAACTCTAGAAACCTGTTACATGCTGGTGTACATTCCATAGCAGTGTGAGGATAAAATAACTGCTTTACTTCTTTTAAATCAGTACTGGAACGAGTGTATTGCTAGGTTACGTTGTGGATAGGCAATAATGGTAGTAACGTGTCCCAAGCTGGTGCACAGTACAAGGCAGTGTGAGAATAAAATATCTGCTTTAATTCTTCTAAGTCAGTACTGGAACGATTGTAATGCTAGGTTACGTAGTGGATAGGCAATAACTCTAGTAACGTGTTACATGCTGGTGAACAGAACAAGGCAGTGTGAGGATAAAATAATTGCTTTAATTCCTTTAAATCAGTACTGGAACGATTGTAATGCAAGGTTACGTAGTGGATAGGCAATAACTCCAGTAACGTGTTACATGCTGGTGTACAGTAAAAGGCAGTGTGAGTATAAAATAACTGCATTCATTCCTTTAAATCAGTACTGAAACAATTGTAATGCTAGGTTACGTAGGGGATAGGCAATAACTCTAGTAACGTGTTACATGCTGGTGCACAGTAGAAGGCAGTGTGAGGATAAAATAACTGCTTTACTTCCTTTAAATCAGTACTGGATCGATTGTAATGCTAGGTTACGTAGTGGATAGGCAATAACTCTAGTAACCTGTTACATGCTGGAGCACAATACAAGGCAGTGTGAGGATAAAATAACATCTTTACTTCCTTTAAATCAGTACTGAACGATTGTAATGCTAGGTTACGTAGTGGATAGGCAATAACTCTAGTAACGTGTTACATGCTGGTGTACAGTAAAAGGCAGTGTGAGGATAAAATAATTGCTTTAATTCCTTTAAATCATTACCGGCACGAGTATAATGCTAATTTACGTTGTGGTTAGGCAATTCTTCTAATAAGGTGTTACCTGATGCTGTATAGTACATGGAAGTGTGAAGTAAAGATTACTGCGTTACTTCCTTTAGATCAGTACAAGAAGGAATGTAATGCTAGGTTACGTATTGGATAGGCAATACCGCTAGCAACGTTTTGCATGCTCTTGCACAGTACAAGGAAGTGTGAGGATAAAATGACTGCGTTACTTTCTTTATGAGAGTATAGGGACGAGTGTAGGGCTAGGTTATGTTGTGGATAGGCAATACCGCTAGTAACGTTTTACATTCTCTTGCACAGTACAAGGAAGTGTGAGGATAAAATTACTGCGTTACTCTCTTTATGACAGTATAAGGACGAGTGTAAGGCTAGGTAATGTAGTAGATAGGCAATACCGCTAGTAACGTTTTACATGATTCTGCACAGTACAAGGAAGTGTGAGGATAAAATGACTGCGTTACTTTCTTTGTGACAGTAAAGAGACGAGTGTAAGGCTAGGTTATGTAGTCGATCGGCAATACCACTAGTAACGTTTTACATGCTCTTGCATAGTACAAAGAAGTGTGAGGATAAAATGACTGCGTTACTTTCTTTATGACAGTATAAGGACGAGTGTAAGGCTAGGTTATGTAGTGGATAGGCAATACCGCTAGTAACGTGTTACATGCTGGAGCACAGTAGATGGCAGTTTGAGGTTATAATATCTGCTTTAATTCCTTTAAATCATTACTGGAACTAGTGTAATGCTAGGTTACGTTGTGGATAGGCAATAACGGTAGTAACGTGTTACATGCTGATGCACAGTAGAAGGCAGTATGAGGATAAAATAACTGCTTTACTTCCTTTAAATCAGTACTGGTACGATTGTAATGCTAGGTTACGTTGTGGATAGGCAATAGCTCTAGTAGCGTGTTACTTGCTGGTGCACAGGAGAAGGCAGTGTGAGGATAAAATAACTCCTTTAATTCCTGTAAATCAGAACTGGAACGATTGTAATGCTAGGTTACGTAGTGGATAGACAATAACTCTAGTAACCTGTTACATGCTGGTGTACAGTAGAAGGCAGTGTGCGGATAAAATAACCGCTTTAATTCCTTTAAATCATTACTAGAACGAGTGTAATGGAAGGTTACGTTGTGGATAGGCAATAACGGTAGTAACGTGTTACTTGCTGGTGCACAGTAGAAGGCAGTGTGAGGATAAAATAACGGCTTTACTTCCTTCAAATCAGTACTGAACGATTGTAATGCTAGGTTACGTAGTGGATAGGCAATAACTCTAATAACGTGTTACATGCTGGTGTACAGTAGAAGGCAGTGTGAGGATAAAATGACTGCTTTAATTCCTTTAAATCATTACTGGAACGATTGTAATGATAGTTTACGTAGTGGATAGGCAATAACTCTAGTAACGTGTTACATGCTGGTGCACAGTACAAGGCAGTGAAAGGATAAAATAAACGCTTTAATTCTTTTAAATCAATACTAGAACGATTTTAATGCTAGGTTACGTAGTGGATAGGCAATAACTCTAGTAACGTGTTACATGCTGGTGCACAGTACAAGGCAGTGTGAGGATGTAATAACTATTTTACATCCTTTAAATCAGTACTGGAACGATTGTAATGCTAGGTTACGTAGTGGATAGGCAATAACTCTAGTAACGTGGTACAAGCTGGTGCACAGTACAAGGCAGTGTGAGGATAAAATAACTGCTTTAATTCCTTTAAATCAGTACTGAAACGATTGCAATTTTAGGTTACGTAGTGGATAGGAAATAACTCTAGTAAATGTTACATGCTGATGCACAGTAGAAGGCAGTATGAGGATAAAATAACTGCTTTACTTCCTTTAAATCAGTACTGGTACGATTGTAATGCTAGGTTACGTTGTGGATAGGCAATAGCTCTAGTAACGTGTTACATGCTGGTGCACAGTAGAAGGCAGTGTGAGGATGTAATAACTAATTTACTTCCTTTAAATCAGTACTGGAACGATTGTAATGCTAGGTTATGTGGTGGATAGCCAATAACCCTAGTAACGTGTTACATGCTGGTGCACAGTCCAAAGCAGTGTGGGGATGTAATAACTATTTTACTTCCTTTAAAACAGTACTGGAACGACTGTAATGCTAGGTTACGTAGTGGATAGGCAATAACTCTAGTAACGTGTTACTTGCTGGTGCACAGGAGAAGGCAGTGTGAGGATAAAATAACTCCTTTAATTCCTGTAAATCAGAACTGGAACGATTGTAATGCTAGGTTACGTAGTGGATAGGCAATAACTGTGGTAACCTGTTACATGCTGGTGTACAGTAGAAGGCAGTGTGAGGATAAAATAACCGCTTTAATTCCTTTAAATCATTACTAGAACGAGTGTAATGGAAGGTTACGTTGTGGATAGGCAATAACGGTAGTAACGTGTTACTTGCTGGTGCACAGTAGAAGGCAGTGTGAGGATAAAATAACGGCTTTACTTCCTTCAAATCAGTACTGAACGATTGTAATGCTAGGTTACGTAGTGGATAGGCAATAACTCTAGTAACGTGTTACATGCTGGTGTACAGTAGAAGGCAGTGTGAGGATAAAATGACTGCTTTAATTCCTTTAAATCATTACTGGAACGATTGTAATGATAGTTTACGTAGTGGATAGGCAATAACTCTAGTAACGTGTTACATGCTGGTGCACAGTACAAGGCAGTGAAAGGATAAAATAAACGCTTTAATTCTTTTAAATCAATACTAGAACGATTTTAATGCTAGGTTACGTAGTGGATAGGCAATAACTCTAGTAACGTGTTACATGCTGGTGCACAGTAGAAGGCAGTGTGAGGATAAAATAACTGCTTTAATTCTTTTAAATTAGTACTCGAACGAGTGTAATGCTAGGTTACGTTGTGGATAGGCAATAACGGTAGTAACGTTTTACAAGCTGATGCACAGTAGAAAGCAGTGTGAAGATAAAATAACTGCTTTAATTCCTTTAAATCATTACTGAAACGATTGTAATGCTAGGTTACGTATTGGATGCGCAATAACCCTAGTAACGTGTTACATGCTGGTGCACAGTAGACAGAAAACAGTGTGAGGATAAAATAACTGCTTTAATTCCTTTAAATCAGTACTGGAACGATTGTAATGCTAGGTTACGTAGTGGATAGGCAATAACTCTAGTAACGTGTTACATGCTGGTGCACAGTAGAAGGCAGGGTGAGGATAAATAACCGCTTTACTTCCTTTAAATCAGTACTGGAACGATTGTAATGCTAGGTTACGTAGTGGATAGGCAATAACTCTAATAACGTCTTACATTCTGGTGCACAGTCCAAAGCAGTGTGAGGATGTAATAACTAATTTACTTCCTTCAAATCAGTAGTGGAACGATTGTAATGCTAGGTTACGTGGTGGATAGGCAATAACCCTAGTAACGTGTTACATGCTGGTGCACAGTCCAAAGCGGTGTGGGGATGTAATAACTATTTTACTTCCTTTAAAACAGTACTGGAACGACTGAAATGCTAGGTTACGTAGTGGATAGGCAATAACTCGAGTAACGTGTTACATGCTGGTGCACAGGAGAAGGCAGTGTGAGGATAAAATAACTCCTTTAATCCCTGTAAATCAGAACTGGATTGATTTAATGCTAGGTTACGTAGTGGATAGGCAATAACTCTAGTAACCTGTTACATGCTGGTGCACAGTAGAAGGCAGTGTGAGGATAAAATAACCGCTTTAATTCCTTTAAATCATTACTAGAACAAGTGTAATGATAGGTTACGTTGTGGATAGGCAATAACGGTAGTAACGTGTTACATGCTGGTGCACAGTAGAAGGCAGTGTGAGGATAAAATAAGTGCTTTACTTCCTTTAAATCAGTACTGAACGATTGTAATGCTAGGTTTCGTAGTGGATAGGCAATAACTCTAGTAACGTGTTACATGCTGGTGTACAGTAGAAGGCAGTGTGAGGATAAAATAACTGCTTTAATTCCTTTAAATCATTACTGGAACGATTGTAATGCTAGTTTACGTTGTGGACAGGCAATAACTCTAGTAACGTGTTACATGCTGGTGCACAGTAGAAGGCAGTGTGAGGATAAAATTACTGCTTTAATTCTTTTAAATCATTACTAGAACGAATGTAATGCTAGGTTACGTTGTGGATAGGCAATAACGGTAGTAACGTGTTACAAGCTGATGCACAGTAGAAAGCAGTGTGAAGATAAAATAACTGCTTTAATTCCTTTAAATCAGTACTGGAACGATTGTAATGCTAGGTTACGTAGTGGATGCGCAATAACCCTAGTAACGTGTTACATGCTGGTGCACAGTAGACAGAAACCAGTGTTAGGATAAAATAACTGCTTTAATTCCTTTAAATCAGTACTGGAACGATTGTAATGCTAGATTACGTAGTGGATAGGCAATATCTCTAGTAACGTGTTACATGGTGGTACACATTAGAAGGCAGTGTGAGGATAAAATAACTGCTTTAATTCCTTCAAATCTTAACTGGAACGAGTGTAATGCTAGGTTACGTTGTGGATAGGCAATAACGGTAGTAACGTGGTACAAGCTGGTGCACAGTACAAGTCAGTGTGAGGATAAAATAACTGCTTTAATTCCTTTAAATCAGTACTGGAACGATTGTAATGCTAGGTTACGTAGTGGATAGGCAATAACTCTAGTAACGTGTTACATGCTGGTGCACAGTAAAAGGCAGTGTAAGGATAAAATAACTGCTTTAATTCTTTAAAATCAATACTAGAACGATTGTAATGCTAGGTTACGTAGTGGATAGGCAATAACTCTAGTAACGTGTTACATGCTGGTGCACAGTAGAAGGCAGTGTGAGGATAAAATAACTGCTTTATTTCTTTTAAATCATTACTCGAACGAGTGTAATGCTAGGTTACGTTGTGGATAGACAATAGCGTTAGTAACGTGTTACAAGCTGATGCACAGTAGAAAGCAGTGTGAAGATAAAATAACTGCTTTACGTCCTTTATACCAGTACTGGAACGAGTGTAATGCTAGGTTACGTAGTGGATAGGCAATAACTCTAGTAACGTGTTACATGCTGGTGTACATTCCCAAGCAGTGTGAGGATGTAATAACTAATTTACTTCCTTTAAATCAGTACTGGAACGATTGTAATGCTAGGTTATGTAGTGGATAGGCAATAACTCTAGTAACGTGTTACATGCTGGTGCACAGTAGAAGGCAGTGTGAGGATAATATAACTGCTTTACTTCCTTTAAATCAGTACTGGAACGATTGTATTTCTAGGTTACGTAGTGGATAGGCATTAACTCTAGTAGCGTGTTACATGCTGGTCCACAGTAGAAGGCAGTGTGAGGATAAATAACCGGTTTACTTCCTTTAAATCAGTACTGGAACGATTGTAATGCTAGGTTACGTAGTGGATAGGCAATAACTCTAGTAACGTGTTACATTCTGGTGCACAGTCCAAAGCAGTGTGAGGATGTAATAACTACTTTACTTCCTTTAAATCAGTACTGGAACGATTGTAATGCTAGGTTACATAGTGGAAAGGCAATAACTCTAGTAACGTGTTACACGCTGGTGCACATTACAATGCAGTGTGAGGTCAAAATAACTGCTTTACTTCCTTTATATCAGTACTGGAACGAGTTTAATGCTAGTTTACGTAGTAGATAGGCAATAACTCTAGTAACGTGTTACATGCTGGTGTACATTCCAAAGGAGTGTGAGGATGTAATAACTAATTTACTTCCTTTTAATCAGTACTGGAACGATTGTAATGCTAGGTTACGTAGGGAATAGGCAATAACCCTAGTAACGTGTTACATGCTGGTGCACATTAGAAGGCAGTATGAGGATAAAATAACTGATTTACTTCCTTTAAATCAGTACTGGAACGATTGTAATGCTAGGTTACGTAATGGATAGGCAATAACTCTAGTAGCGTGTTACATGCTGGTGCACCGTAGAAGGCAGTGTGAGAATAAATAACAGTTTTACTTCATTAAAATCAGTACTGAAACGATTGTAATGCTAGGTTACGTAGTGGATAGGCAATAACTCTAGTAATGTGTTACATTCTGGTGCACAGTCCAAAGCAGTGTGAGGATGTAATAACTGCTTTAATTCTTTTAAATAATTACTGGAACGAGTGTAATGCTAGGTTACGTTTTGGATAGACAATAACTCTAGTAACGTGTTACACGCTGGTGCACATTACAAGGCAGAGTTAGGATAAAATAACTGCTTTACTTCCTTTATACCAGTACTGGAACGAGTGTAATGCTAGGTTACGTAGTGGATAGGCAATAACTCTAGTAACGTGTTACATGCTGGTGTACATTCCAAAGCAGTGTGAGGATGTAATAACTAATTTACTTCCTTTAAATCAGTACTGGAACGATTGTAATGCTAGGTTACGTAGTGGATAGGCAATAACTCTAGTAACGTGTTACATTCTGGTGCACAGTCCAAAGCAGTGTGAGGATGTAATAACTACTTTACTTCCTTTAAATCAGTTCTGGAACGATTGTAATGCTAGGTTACATAGTGGATAGGCAATAACTCTAGTAACGTGTTACACGCTGGTGCACATTACAATGCAGTGTGAGGATAAAATAACTGCTTTACTTCCTTTATATCAGTATTGGAACGAGTTTAATGCTAGTTTACGTAGTGGATAGGCAATAACTCTAGTAACGTGTTACATGCTGGTGTACATTCCAAAGGAGTGTGAGGATGTAATAACTAATTTACTTCCTTTAAATCAGTACTGGAACGATTGTAATGCTAGGTTACGTAGTGGATAGGCAATAACCCTAGTAACGTGTTACATGCTGGTGCACAGTAGAAGGCAGTATGAGGATAAAATAACTGATATACTTCCTTTAAATCAGTACTGGATCGATTGTAATGCTAGGTTACGTAGTGGATAGGCAATAACTCTAGTAGCGTGTTACATGCTGGTGCACCGTAGAAGGCAGTGTGAGGATAAATAACCGTTTTACTTCCTTAAAATCAGTACTGGAACGATTGTAATGCTAGGTTACGTAGTGGATAGGCAATAACTCTAGTAATGTGTTACATTCTGGTGCACAGTCCAAAGCAGTGTGAGGATGTAATAACTACTTTACTTCCTTTAAATCAGTACTGGAACGATTGTAATTTTAGTTTACGTAGTGGATAGGCAATAACTCTAGTAACGTGTTACATGCTGGTGTACATTCCAAAGCAGTGTGAGGATGTAATAACTAATTTACTTCCTTTAAATCAGTACTGGAACTATTGTAATGCTAGGTCACGTAGTGGATAGGCAATAACCCTAGTAACGTGTTACATGCTGGTGCACAGTCCAAAGCAGTGTGGGGATGTATTAACTACTTTACTTCCTTTAAATCAGTACTGGAACGACTGTAATGCTAGGTTACGAAGTGGAATGGCAATAACTCTAGTAACGTGTTACATGCTGGTGCACAGTACAAGGCAGTGTAAGGATAAAATAACTGCTTTAATTCTTTTAAATCAATACTAGAACGATTGTAATGCTAGGTTACGTAGTGGATAGGCAATAACTCTAGTAACGTGTTACATGCTGGTGCACAGTAGAAGGCAGTGTGAGGATAAAATAACTGCTTTAATTCTTTTAAATCACTACTCGAACGAGTGTAATGCTAGGTTACGTTGTGGATAGGCAATAACGGTAGTAACGTGTTACAAGCTGATGCACAGTAGAAAGCAGTGTGAAGATAAAAAAACTACTTTAATTTGTTTAAATCAGTACTGGAACGATTGTAATGCTAGGTTACGTAGTGGATGCGCAATAACCCTAGTAATGTGTTACATGCTGGTGCACAGTAGACAGAAAACAGTGTGAGGATAAAATAACTGCTTTAATTCCTTTAAATCAGTACTGGAACGATTGTAATGCTAGGTTATGTAGTGGATAGGCAATATCTCTAGTAACCTGTTACATGGTGGTGCACAGTAGAAGGCAGTGTGAGGATAAAGTAACTGCTTTAATTCCTTCAAATCTTTACTGGATCGAATGTAATGCTAGGTTACGTTGTGGATAGGCAATAACGGTAGTAACGTGTTACAAGCTGGTGCACATTACAAGGCAATGTGAGGATAAAATAACTGCTTTAATTCCTTTAAATCAGTACAGGCACGATTGTAATGCTAGGTTACGTAGTGGATAGGCAATAACTCTAGTAGCGTGTTACATGCTGGTGCACAGTAGAAGGCAGTGTGAGGATAAATAACCGCATTACTTCCTTTAAATCAGTACTGGAACGATTGTAATGCTAGGTTACGTAGTGGATAGGCAATAACTCTAGTAACGTGTTACATTCTGGTGCACAGTCCAAAGCAGTGTGAGGATGTAATAACTACTTTACTTCCTTTAAATCAGTACTGGAACGATTGTAATGCTAGGTTACATAGTGGATAGGCAATAACTCTAGTAACGTGTTACACGCTGGTGCACATTACAATGCAGTGTGAGGTCAAAATAACTGCTTTACTTCCTTTATGTCAGTACTGGAACGAGTTTAATGCTAGTTTACGTAGTGGATAGGCAATAACTCTAGTAACGTGTTACATGCTGGTGTACATTCCAAAGGAGTGTGAGGATGTAATAACTAATTTACTTCCTTTAAATCAGTACTGGAACGATTGTAATGCTAGGTTACGTAGTGGATAGGCAATAACCCTAGTAACGTGTTACATGCTGGTGCACCGTAGAAGGCAGTATGAGGATAAAATAACTGATTTACGTCCTTTAAATCAGTACTGGAACGATTGTAATGCTAGGTTACGTAGTGGATAATCAATAACTCTAGTAGAGTGTTACATGCTGGTGCACCGTAGAAGGCAGTGTGAAGATAAATAACCGTTTTACTTCATTAAAATCAGTACTGAAACGATTGTAATGCTAGGTTACGTAGTGGATAGGCAATAACTCTAGTAATGTGTTACATTCTGGTGCACAGTCCAAAGCAGTGTGAGGATGTAATAACTGCTTTAATTCTTTTAAATAATTACTGGAACGAGTGTAATGCTAGGTTACGTTGTGGATAGGCAATAACTCTAGTAACGTGTTACATGCTGGTGTACATTCCAAAGCAGTGTGAGGATGTAATAACTAATTTACTTCCTTTAAATCAGTACTGGAACGATTGTAATGCTAGGTTACGTAGTGGATAGGCAATAACTCTAGTAACGTGTTACATGCTGGTGCACAGTAGAAGGCAGTGTGAGGATAATATAACAGCTTTACTTCCTTTAAATCAGTACTGGAACGATTGTAATGCTAGGTTACGTAGTGGATAGGCATTAACTCTAGTAGCGTGTTACATGCTGGTGTACAGTAGTAGGCAGTGTGAGGATAAATAACCGCTTTACTTCCTTTAAATCAGTACTGGAACGATTGTAATGCTAGGTTACGTAGTGGATAGGCAATAACTCTAGTAACGTGTTACATTCTGGTGCACAGTCCAAAGCAGTGTGAGGATGTAATAACTACTTTACTTCCTTTAAATCAGTTCTGGAACGATTGTAATGCTAGGTTACATAGTGGATAGGCAATAACTCTAGTAACGTGTTACACGCTGGTGCACATTACAATGCAGTGTGAGGATAAAATAACTGCTTTACTTCCTTTATATCAGTATTGGAACGAGTTTAATGCTAGTATACGTAGTGGATAGGCAATAACTCTAGTAAAGTGTTACATGCTGGTGTACATTCCAAAGGAGTGTGAGGATGTTATAACTAATTTACTTCCTTTAAATCAGTACTGGATCGATTGTAATGCTAGGTTACGTAGTGGATAGGCAATAACTCTAGTAGCGTGTTACATGCTGGTGCACCGTAGAAGGCAGTGTGAGGATAAATAACCGTTTTACTTCCTTAAAATCAGTACTGGAACGATTGTAATGCTGGGTTACGTAGTGGATAGGCAATAACTCTAGTAATGTGTTACATTCTGGTGCACAGTCCAAAGCAGTGTGAGGATGTAATAACTACTTTACTTCCTTTAAATCAGTACTGGCACGATTGTAATGCTAGGTTACGTAGTGGATTTTCAATAACTCTAGTAACGTGTTACACGCTGGTGCACATTACAAGGCAGTGTTGGGATAAAATAACTGCTTTACTTCCTTTATATCAGTACTGGAACTAGTGTAATGCTAGTTTACGTAGTGGATAGGCATTAACTCAAGTAACGTGTTACATGCTGGTGTACATTCCAAAGCAGTGTGAGGATGTAATAACTAATTTACTTCCTTTAAATCAGTACTGGAACTATTGTAATGCTAGGTCACGTAGTGGATAGGCAATAACCCTAGTAACGTGTTACATGCTGGTGCACAGTCCAAAGCAGTGTGGGGATGTATTAACTACTTTACTTCCTTTAAATCAGTACTGGAACGACTGTAATGCTAGGTTACGAAGTGGAATGGCAATAACTCTAGTAACGTGTTACATGCTGGTGCACAGTACAAGGCAGTGTAAGGATAAAATAACTGCTATAATTCTTTTAAATAAATACTAGAACGATTGTAATGCTAGGTTACGTAGTGGATAGGCAATAACTCTAGTAACGTGTTACATGCTGGTGCACAGTAGAAGGCAGTGTGAGGATAAAATAACTGCTTTAATTCTTTTAAATCACTACTCGAACGAGTGTAATGCTAGGTTACGTTGTGGATAGGCAATAACGGTAGTAACGTGTTACAACCTGATATACAGTAGAAAGCAGTGTGATGATAAAAAAACTGCTTTAATTCCTTTCAATCAGTACTGGAACGATTGTAATGCTAGGTTACGTAGTGGATGCGCAATAACCCTAGTAATGTGTTACATGCTGGTGCACAGTAGACAGAAAACAGTGTGAGGATAAAATAACTGCTTTAATTCCTTTAAATCAGTACTGGAACGATTGTAATGCTAGGTTACGTAGTGGATAGGCAATAACCCTAGTAACGTGTTACATGCTGGTGCACCGTAGAAGGCAGTATGAGGATAAAATAACTGATTTACGTCCTTTAAATCAGTACTGGAACGATTGTAATGCTAGGTTACGTAGTGGATAATCAATAACTCTAGTAGAGTGTTACATGCTGGTGCACCGTAGAAGGCAGTGTGAAGATAAATAACCGTTTTACTTCATTAAAATCAGTACTGAAACGATTGTAATGCTAGGTTACGTAGTGGATAGGCAATAACTCTAGTAATGTGTTACATTCTGGTGCACAGTCCAAAGCAGTGTGAGGATGTAATAACTGCTTTAATTCTTTTAAATAATTACTGGAACGAGTGTAATGCTAGGTTACGTTGTGGATAGACAATAACTCTAGTAACGTGTTACACGCTGGTGCACATTACAAGGCAGAGTTTGGATAAAATAACTGCTTTACTTCCTTTATACCAGTACTGGAACGAGTGTAATGCTAGGTTACGTAGTGGATAGGCAATAACTCTAGTAACGTGTTACATGCTGGTGTACATTCCAAAGCAGTGTGAGGATGTAATAACTAATTTACTTCCTTTAAATCAGTACTGGAACGATTGTAATGCTAGGTTACGTAGTGGATAGGCAATAACTCTAGTAACGTGTTACATGCTGGTGCACAGTAGAAGGCAGTGTGAGGATAATATAACAGCTTTACTTCCTTTAAATCAGTACTGGAACGATTGTAATGCTAGGTTACGTAGTGGATAGGCATTAACTCTAGTAGCGTGTTACATGCTGGTGTACAGTAGTAGGCAGTGTGAGGATAAATAACCGCTTTACTTCCTTTAAATCAGTACTGGAACGATTGTAATGCTAGGTTACGTAGTGGATAGGCAATAACTCTAGTAACGTGTTACATTCTGGTGCACAGTCCAAAGCAGTGTGAGGATGTAATAACTACTTTACTTCCTTTAAATCAGTTCTGGAACGATTGTAATGCTAGGTTACATAGTGGATAGGCAATAACTCTAGTAACGTGTTACACGCTGGTGCACATTACAATGCAGTGTGAGGATAAAATAACTGCTTTACTTCCTTTATATCAGTATTGGAACGAGTTTAATGCTAGTATACGTAGTGGATAGGCAATAACTCTAGTAAAGTGTTACATGCTGGTGTACATTCCAAAGGAGTGTGAGGATGTTATAACTAATTTACTTCCTTTAAATCAGTACTGGATCGATTGTAATGCTAGGTTACGTAGTGGATAGGCAATAACTCTAGTAGCGTGTTACATGCTGGTGCACCGTAGAAGGCAGTGTGAGGATAAATAACCGTTTTACTTCCTTAAAATCAGTACTGGAACGATTGTAATGCTGGGTTACGTAGTGGATAGGCAATAACTCTAGTAATGTGTTACATTCTGGTGCACAGTCCAAAGCAGTGTGAGGATGTAATAACTACTTTACTTCCTTTAAATCAGTACTGGCACGATTGTAATGCTAGGTTACGTAGTGGATTTTCAATAACTCTAGTAACGTGTTACACGCTGGTGCACATTACAAGGCAGTGTTGGGATAAAATAACTGCTTTACTTCCTTTATATCAGTACTGGAACTAGTGTAATGCTAGTTTACGTAGTGGATAGGCATTAACTCAAGTAACGTGTTACATGCTGGTGTACATTCCAAAGCAGTGTGAGGATGTAATAACTAATTTACTTCCTTTAAATCAGTACTGGAACTATTGTAATGCTAGGTCACGTAGTGGATAGGCAATAACCCTAGTAACGTGTTACATGCTGGTGCACAGTCCAAAGCAGTGTGGGGATGTATTAACTACTTTACTTCCTTTAAATCAGTACTGGAACGACTGTAATGCTAGGTTACGAAGTGGAATGGCAATAACTCTAGTAACGTGTTACATGCTGGTGCACAGTACAAGGCAGTGTAAGGATAAAATAACTGCTATAATTCTTTTAAATAAATACTAGAACGATTGTAATGCTAGGTTACGTAGTGGATAGGCAATAACTCTAGTAACGTGTTACATGCTGGTGCACAGTAGAAGGCAGTGTGAGGATAAAATAACTGCTTTAATTCTTTTAAATCACTACTCGAACGAGTGTAATGCTAGGTTACGTTGTGGATAGGCAATAACGGTAGTAACGTGTTACAACCTGATATACAGTAGAAAGCAGTGTGATGATAAAAAAACTGCTTTAATTCCTTTCAATCAGTACTGGAACGATTGTAATGCTAGGTTACGTAGTGGATGCGCAATAACCCTAGTAATGTGTTACATGCTGGTGCACAGTAGACAGAAAACAGTGTGAGGATAAAATAACTGCTTTAATTCCTTTAAATCAGTACTGGAACGATTGTAATGCTAGGTTACGTAGTGGATAGGCATTATCTCTAGTAACCTGTTACATGGTGGTGCACAGTAGAAGGCAGTGTGAGGATAAAGTAACTGCTTTAATTCCTTCAAATCTTTACTGGAACGAATGTAATGCTAGGTGTCGTTGTGGATAGGCAATAACGGTAGTAACGTGTTACAAGCTGGTGCACAGTACAAGGCAATGTGAGGATAAAATAACTGCTTTAATTCCTTTAAATCAGTACAGGCACGATTGTAATGCTAGGTTACGTAGTGGATAGGCAATAACTCTAGTAACGTGTTACATGCTGGTGCACAGTACAAGGCAGTGTAAGGGTAAAATACCTGCTTTAATTCTTTTAAATCAATAATAGAACGATTGTAATGCTAGGTTACGTAGTGGATAGGCAATAACTCTAGTAAAGTGTTACATGCTGGTGCACAGTAAAAGGCAGTGTGAGGATAAAATAACTGCTTTAATTCTTTTAAATCATTACTGGAACGAATTTAATGCTAGGTTACGTAGTGGATGCCCAATAACCCTAGTAACGTGTTACATGCTGGTGCACAGTAGACAGAAAACAGTATGAGGATAACATAACTGCTTTAATTCCTTTAAATCAGTACTGGAACGATTGTAATGCTAGGTTACGTAGTGGATAGGCAATATCTCTAGTAACGTGTTACATGCTGGTGCACAGAAGAAGGCAGTGTGAGGATAATATAACTGCTTTACTTCCTTTAAATCAGTACTGGAACGATTGTAATGCTAGGTTACGTAGTGGATAGGCAATATCTCTAGTAACGTGTTACATGGTGGTACACATTAGAAGGCAGTGTGAGGATAAAATAACTGCTTTAATTCCTTCAAATCTTAACTGGAACGAGTGTAATGCTAGGTTACATTGTGGATAGGCAATAACGGTAGTAACGTGGTACAAGCTGGTGCACAGTACAAGTCAGTGTGAGGATAAAATAACCGCTTTAATTCCTTTAAATCAGTACTGGAACGATTGTAATGCTAGGTTACGTAGTGGATAGGCAATAACTCTAGTAACGTGTTACATGCTGGTGCACAGTAAAAGGCAGTGTAAGGATAAAATAACTGCTTTAATTCTTTAAAATCAATACTAGAACGATTGTAATGCTAGGTTACGTAGTGGATAGGCAATAACTCTAGTAACGTGTTACATGCTGGTGCACAGTAGAAGGCAGTGTGAGGATAAAATAACTGCTTTATTTCTTTTAAATCATTACTCGAACGAGTGTAATGCTAGGTTACGTTGTGGATAGACAATAACTCTAGTAACGTGTTACATGCGGGTGCACAGTAGAAGGCAGTGTGAGGATAATATAACTGCTTTAATTCCATTAAATCAGTACTGGAACGATTGTAATGCTAGGTTATGTAGTGGGTGCGCAATAACCCTAGTAACGTGTTACATGCTGGTGCACAGACCAAAGCAGTGTGAGGATGTAATAACTACTTTATTTCCTTTAAATCAGTACGGGAACGATTGTAATGCTAGGTTACGTAGTGGATAGGCAATAACTCTAGTAACGTGTTACATGCTGGTGCACAGTAGAAGGCAGTGTGATGATAAAATAACTGCTTTAATTCTTTTAAATAATTACTGGAACGAGTGTAATGCTAGGTTACGTTGTGGATAGACAATAACTCTAGTAACGTGTTACACGCTGGTGCACATTACAAGGCAGAGTTAGGATAAACTAACTGCTTTACGTCCTTTATACCAGTACTGGAACGAGTGTAATGCTAGGTTACGTAGTGGATAGGCAATAACTCTAGTAACGTGTTACATGCTGGTGTACATTCCCAAGCAGTGTGAGGATGTAATAACTAATTTACTTCCTTTAAATCAGTACTGGAACGATTGTAATGCAAGGTTACGTAGTGGATAGGCAATAACTCTAGTAACGTGTTACATGCTGGTGCACAGTAGAAGGCAGTGTGAGGATAATATAACTGCTTTACTTCCTTTAAATCAGTACTGGAACGATTGTATTGCTAGGTTACGTAGTGGATAGGCAATAACTCTAGTAACGTGTTACATTCTGGTGCACAGTCCAAAGCAGTGTGAGGATGTAATAACTACTTTACTTCCTTTAAATCAGTACTGGAACGATTGTAATGCTAGGTTACATAGTGGAAAGGCAATAACTCTAGTAACGTGTTACACGCTGGTGCACATTACAATGCAGTGTGAGGTCAAAATAACTGCTTTACTTCCTTTATATCAGTACTGGAACGATTGTAATGCTAGGTTACGTAGTGGATAGGCAATAACTCTAGTAACGTGTTACATGCTGGTGCACAGTAGAAGGCAGTGTGAGGATAATATAACTGCTTTACTTCCTTTAAATCAGTACTGGAACGATTGTATTGCTAGGTTACGTAGTGGATAGGCAATAACTCTAGTAACGTGTTACATGCTGGTGTACATTCCAAAGGAGTGTGAGGATGTAATAACTAATTTACTTCCTTTAAATCAGTACTGGAACGATTGTAATGCTAGATTACGTAGTGGATAGGCAATAACCCTAGTAACGTGTTACATGCTGGTGCACAGTAGAAGGCTGTATGAGGATAAAATAACTGATTTACTTCCTTTAAATCAGTACTGGAACGATTGTAATGCTAGGATACGTAGTGGATAGGCAATAACTCTAGTAGCGTGTTACATGCTGGTGCACCGTAGAAGGCAGTGTGAGGATAAATAACCGTTTTACTTCATTAAAATCAGTACTGAAACGATTGTAATGCTAGGTTACGTAGTGGATAGGCAATAACTCTAGTAACGTGTTACATGCTGGTGCACAGTAGTAGGCAGTGTGATGATAAAATAACTGCTTTAATTCTTTTAAATAATTACTGGAACGAGTGTAATGCTAGGTTACGTTGTGGATAGACAATAACTCTAGTAACGTGTTACACGCTGGTGCACATTACAAGGCAGAGTTAGGATAAACTAACTGCTTTACGTCCTTTATACCAGTACTGGAACGAGTGTAATGCTAGGTTACGTAGTGGATAGGCAATAACTCTAGTAACGTGTTACATGCTGGTGTACATTCCAAAGCAGTGTGAGGATGTAATAACTAATTTACTTCCTTTAAATCAGTACTGGAACGATTGTAATGCTAGGTTACGTAGTGGATAGGCAATAACTCTAGTAACGTGTTACATGCTGGTGCACAGTAGAAGGCAGTGTGAGGATAATATAACTGCTTTACTTCCTTTAAATCAGTACTGGAACGATTGTATTTCTAGGTTACGTAGTGGATAGGCATTAACTGTAGTAGCGTGTTACATGCTGGTCCACAGTAGAAGGCAGTGTGAGGATAAATAACCGGTTTACTTCCTTTAAATCAGTACTGGAACGATTGTAATGCTAGGTTACGTAGTGGATAGGCAATAACTCTAGTAACGTGTTACATTCTGGTGCACAGTCCAAAGCAGTGTGAGGATGTAATAACTACTTTACTTCCTTTAAATCAGTACTGGAACGATTGTAATGCTAGGTTACATAGTGGAAAGGCAATTACTCTAGTAACGTGTTACACGCTGGTGCACATTACAATGCAGTGTGAGGTCAAAATAACTGCTTTACTTCCTTTATATCAGTACTGGAACGAGTTTAATGCTAGTTTACGTAGTAGGTAGGCAATAACTCTAGTAACGTGTTACATGCTGGTGTACATTCCTAAGGAGTGTGAGGATGTAATAACTAATTTACTTCCTTTAAATCAGTACTGGAACGATTGTAATGCTAGGTTACGTAGGGAATAGGCAATAACCCTAGTAACGTGTTACATGCTGGTGCACATTAGAAGGCAGTATGAGGATAAAATAACTGATTTACTTCCTTTAAATCAGTACTGGAACGATTGTAATGCTAGGTTACGTAGTGGATAGGCAATAACTCTAGTAGCGTGTTACATGCTGGTGCACCGTAGAAGGCAGTGTGAGAATAAATAACCGTTTTACTTCATTAAAATCAGTACTGAAACGATTGTAATGCTAGGTTACGTAGTGGATAGGCAATAACTCTAGTAATGTGTTACATTCTGGTGCACAGTCCAAAGCAGTGTGAGGATGTAATAACTGCTTTAATTCTTTTAAATAATTACTGGAACGAGTGTAATGCTAGGTTACGTTTTGGATAGACAATAACTCTAGTAACGTGTTACACGCTGGTGCACATTACAAGGCAGAGTTAGGATAAAATAACTGCTTTACTTCCTTTATACCAGTACTGGAACGAGTGTAATGCTAGGTTACGTAGTGGATAGGCAATAACTCTAGTAACGTGTTACATGCTGGTGTACATTCCAAAGCAGTGTGAGGATGTAATAACTAATTTACTTCCTTTAAATCAGTACTGGAACGATTGTAATGCTAGGTTACGTAGTGGATAGGCAATAACTCTAGTAACGTGTTACATGCTGGTGCACAGTAGAAGGCAGTGTGAGGATAAATAACCGCTTTACTTCCTTTAAATCAGTACTGGAACGATTGTAATGCTAGGTTACGTAGTGGATAGGCAATAACTCTAGTAACGTGTTACATTCTGGTGCACAGTCCAAAGCAGTGTGAGGATGTAATAACTACTTTACTTCCTTTAAATCAGTTCTGGAACGATTGTAATGCTAGGTTACGTAGTGGATGCCCAATAACCCTAGTAACGTGTTACATGCTGGTGCACAGTAGACAGAAAACAGTATGAGGATAACATAACTGCTTTAATTCCTTTAAATCAGTACTGGAACGATTGTAATGCTAGGTTACGTAGTGGATAGGCAATATCTCTAGTAACGTGTTACATGGTGGTGCACAGTAGAGGGCAGTGTGAGGATAAAATAACTGCTTTACGTCCTTTAAATCAGTACTGGAACGATTGTAATAATACGTTACGTAGTGGATAGGAAATAACTCCAGTAACGTGTTACATGCTGGTGCAGAGTACAAGGCAGTGTGAGGATAAAATAAGTGCTTTACTTCCTTTAAATCAGTACTGCAACGAGTATAATGCTAGTTTACGTTGTGGATAGGCATTAACGGTAGTAACGTGTTACATGCTGGTGAACAGAAACAAGCAGTGTGAGGATGTAATAACTAATTTACTTCCTTTAAATCAGTACTGGAACGATTGTAATGCTAGGTTACGTAGTGGATAGGCAATAACTCAAGTAACGAGTTACATGCTGGTGCACAGAAGAAGGCAGTGTGAGGATAATATAACTGCTTTACTTCCTTTAAATCAGTACTGGAACGATTGTAATGCTAGGTTACGTAGTGGATAGGCAATATCTCTAGTAACGTGTTACATGGTGGTACACATTAGAAGGCAGTGTGAGGATAAAATAACTGCTTTAATTCCTTCAAATCTTAACTGGAACGAGTGTAATGCTAGGTTACATTGTGGATAGGCAATAACGGTAGTAACGTGGTACAAGCTGGTGCACAGTACAAGTCAGTGTGAGGATAAAATAACCGCTTTAATTCCTTTAAATCAGTACTGGAACGATTGTAATGCTAGGTTACGTAGTGGATAGGCAATAACTCTAGTAACGTGTTACATGCTGGTGCACAGTAAAAGGCAGTGTAAGGATAAAATAACTGCTTTAATTCTTTAAAATCAATACTAGAACGATTGTAATGCTAGGTTACGTAGTGGATAGGCAATAACTCTAGTAACGTGTTACATGCTGGTGCACAGTAGAAGGCAGTGTGAGGATAAAATAACTGCTTTATTTCTTTTAATTCATTACTCGAACGAGTGTAATGCTAGGTTACGTTGTGGATAGACAATAACTCTAGTAACGTGTTACATGCGGGTGCACATTAGAAGGCAGTGTGAGGATAATATAACTGCTTTAATTCCATTAAATCAGTACTGGAACGATTGTAATGCTAGGTTATGTAGTGGGTGCGCAATAACCCTAGTAACGTGTTACATGCTGGTGCACAGACCAAAGCAGTGTGAGGATGTAATAACTACTTTACTTCCTTTAAATCAGTACTGGAACGATTGTAATGCTAGGTTACGTAGTGGATAGGCAATAACTCTAGTAACGTGTTACATGCTGGTGCACAGTAGA
The DNA here is from genome assembly GCA_036971475.1 of Prosapia bicincta. Taxonomy (NCBI): domain Eukaryota; kingdom Metazoa; phylum Arthropoda; class Insecta; order Hemiptera; family Cercopidae; genus Prosapia; species Prosapia bicincta. Next base: position 256,798,415 of record JBAIZL010000001.1, on the reverse strand, counting down.
AGGCAGTGTGATGATAAAATAACTGCTTTAATTCTTTTAAATAATTACTGGAACGAGTGTAATGCTAGGTTACGTTGTGGATAGACAATAACTCTAGTAACGTGTTACACGCTGGTGCACATTACAAGGCAGAGTTAGGATAAACTAACTGCTTTACGTCCTTTATACCAGTACTGGAACGAGTGTAATGCTAGGTTACGTAGTGGATAGGCAATAACTCTAGTAACGTGTTACATGCTGGTGTACATTCCCAAGCAGTGTGAGGATGTAATAACTAATTTACTTCCTTTAAATCAGTACTGGAACGATTGTAATGCAAGGTTACGTAGTGGATAGGCAATAACTCTAGTAACGTGTTACATGCTGGTGCACAGTAGAAGGCAGTGTGAGGATAATATAACTGCTTTACTTCCTTTAAATCAGTACTGGAACGATTGTATTGCTAGGTTACGTAGTGGATAGGCAATAACTCTAGTAACGTGTTACATTCTGGTGCACAGTCCAAAGCAGTGTGAGGATGTAATAACTACTTTACTTCCTTTAAATCAGTACTGGAACGATTGTAATGCTAGGTTACATAGTGGAAAGGCAATAACTCTAGTAACGTGTTACACGCTGGTGCACATTACAATGCAGTGTGAGGTCAAAATAACTGCTTTACTTCCTTTATATCAGTACTGGAACGATTGTAATGCTAGGTTACGTAGTGGATAGGCAATAACTCTAGTAACGTGTTACATGCTGGTGCACAGTAGAAGGCAGTGTGAGGATAATATAACTGCTTTACGTCCTTTAAATCAGTACTGGAACGATTGTATTGCTAGGTTACGTAGTGGATAGGCAATAACTCTAGTAACGTGTTACATGCTGGTGTACATTCCAAAGGAGTGTGAGGATGTAATAACTAATTTACTTCCTTTAAATCAGTACTGGAACGATTGTAATGCTAGATTACGTAGTGGATAGGCAATAACCCTAGTAACGTGTTACATGCTGGTGCACAGTAGAAGGCAGTATGAGGATAAAATAACTGATTTACTTCCTTTAAATCAGTACTGGAACGATTGTAATGCTAGGTTACGTAGTGGATAGGCAATAACTCTAGTAGCGTGTTACATGCTGGTGCACCGTAGAAGGCAGTGTGAGGATAAATAGCCGTTTTACTTCATTAAAATCAGTACTGAAACGATTGTAATGCTAGGTTACGTAGTGGATAGGCAATAACTCTAGTAACGTGTTACATGCTGGTGCACAGTAGTAGGCAGTGTGATGATAAAATAACTGCTTTAATTCTTTTAAATAATTACTGGAACGAGTGTAATGCTAGGTTACGTTGTGGATAGACAATAACTCTAGTAACGTGTTACACGCTGGTGCACATTACAAGGCAGAGTTAGGATAAACTAACTGCTTTGCGTCCTTTATACCAGTACTGGAACGAGTGTAATGCTAGGTTACGTAGTGGATAGGCAATAACTCTAGTAACGTGTTACATGCTGGTGTACATTCCAAAGCAGTGTGAGGATGTAATAACTAATTTACTTCCTTTAAATCAGTACTGGAACGATTGTAATGCTAGGTTACGTAGTGGATAGGCAATAACTCTAGTAACGTGTTACATGCTGGTGCACAGTAGAAGGCAGTGTGAGGATAATATAACTGCTTTACTTCCTTTAAATCAGTACTGGAACGATTGTATTTCTAGGTTACGTAGTGGATAGGCATTAACTGTAGTAGCGTGTTACATGCTGGTCCACAGTAGAAGGCAGTGTGAGGATAAATAACCGGTTTACTTCCTTTAAATCAGTACTGGAACGATTGTAATGCTAGGTTACGTAGTGGATAGGCAATAACTCTAGTAACGTGTTACATTCTGGTGCACAGTCCAAAGCAGTGTGAGGATGTAATAACTGCTTTAATTCTTTTAAATAATTACTGGAACGAGTGTAATGCTAGGTTACGTTTTGGATAGACAATAACTCTAGTAACGTGTTACACGCTGGTGCACATTACAAGGCAGAGTTAGGATAAAATAACTGCTTTACTTCCTTTATACCAGTACTGGAACGAGTGTAATGCTAGGTTACGTAGTGGATAGGCAATAACTCTAGTAACGTGTTACATGCTGGTGTACATTCCAAAGCAGTGTGAGGATGTAATAACTAATTTACTTCCTTTAAATCAGTACTGGAACGATTGTAATGCTAGGTTACGTAGTGGATAGGCAATAACTCTAGTAACGTGTTACATGCTGGTGCACAGTAGAAGGCAGTGTGAGGATAAATAACCGCTTTACTTCCTTTAAATCAGTACTGGAACGATTGTAATGCTAGGTTACGTAGTGGATAGGCAATAACTCTAGTAACGTGTTACATTCTGGTGCACAGTCCAAAGCAGTGTGAGGATGTAATAACTACTTTACTTCCTTTAAATCAGTTCTGGAACGATTGTAATGCTAGGTTACATAGTGGATAGGCAATAACTCTAGTAACGTGTTACACGCTGGTGCACATTACAATGCAGTGTGAGGATAAAATAACTGCTTTACTTCCTTTATATCAGTATTGGAACGAGTTTAATGCTAGTTTACGTAGTGGATAGGCAATAACTCTAGTAACGTGTTACATGCTGGTGTACATTCCAAAGGAGTGTGAGGATGTAATAACTAATTTACTTCCTTTAAATCAGTACTGGAACGATTGTAATGCTAGGTAACGTAGTGGATAGGCAATAACTCTAGTAGCGTGTTACATGCTGGTGCACCGTAGAAGGCAGTGTGAGAATAAATAACCGTTTTACTTCATTAAAATCAGTACTGAAACGATTGTAATGCTAGGTTACGTAGTGGATAGGCAATAACTCTAGTAATGTGTTACATTCTGGTGCACAGTCCAAAGCAGTGTGAGGATGTAATAACTGCTTTAATTCTTTTAAATAATTACTGGAACGAGTGTAATGCTAGGTTACGTTTTGGATAGACAATAACTCTAGTAACGTGTTACACGCTGGTGCACATTACAAGGCAGAGTTAGGATAAAATAACTGCTTTACTTCCTTTATACCAGTACTGGAACGAGTGTAATGCTAGGTTACGTAGTGGATAGGCAATAACTCTAGTAACGTGTTACATGCTGGTGTACATTCCAAAGCAGTGTGAGGATGTAATAACTAATTTACTTCCTTTAAATCAGTACTGGAACGATTGTAATGCTAGGTTACGTAGTGGATAGGCAATAACTCTAGTAACGTGTTACATGCTGGTGCACAGTAGAAGGCAGTGTGAGGATAAATAACCGCTTTACTTCCTTTAAATCAGTACTGGAACGATTGTAATGCTAGGTTACGTAGTGGATAGGCAATAACTCTAGTAACGTGTTACATTCTGGTGCACAGTCCAAAGCAGTGTGAGGATGTAATAACTACTTTACTTCCTTTAAATCAGTTCTGGAACGATTGTAATGCTAGGTTACGTAGTGGATGCCCAATAACCCTAGTAACGTGTTACATGCTGGTGCACAGTAGACAGAAAACAGTATGAGGATAACATAACTGCTTTAATTCCTTTAAATCAGTACTGGAACGATTGTAATGCTAGGTTACGTAGTGGATAGGCAATATCTCTAGTAACGTGTTACATGGTGGTGCACAGTAGAGGGCAGTGTGAGGATAAAATAACTGCTTTACGTCCTTTAAATCAGTACTGGAACGATTGTAATAATACGTTACGTAGTGGATAGGAAATAACTCCAGTAACGTGTTACATGCTGGTGCAGAGTACAAGGCAGTGTGAGGATAAAATAAGTGCTTTACTTCCTTTAAATCAGTACTGCAACGAGTATAATGCTAGTTTACGTTGTGGATAGGCATTAACGGTAGTAACGTGTTACATGCTGGTGAACAGACCAAAGCAGTGTGAGGATGTAATAACTAATTTACTTCCTTTAAATCAGTACTGGAACGATTGTAATGCTAGGTTACGTAGTGGATAGGCAATAACTCAAGTAACGAGTTACATGCTGGTGCACAGAAGAAGGCAGTGTGAGGATAATATAACTGCTTTACTTCCTTTAAATCAGTACTGGAACGATTGTAATGCTAGGTTACGTAGTGGATAGGCAATATCTCTAGTAACGTGTTACATGGTGGTACACATTAGAAGGCAGTGTGAGGATAAAATAACTGCTTTAATTCCTTCAAATCTTAACTGGAACGAGTGTAATGCTAGGTTACATTGTGGATAGGCAATAACGGTAGTAACGTGGTACAAGCTGGTGCACAGTACAAGTCAGTGTGAGGATAAAATAACCGCTTTAATTCCTTTAAATCAGTACTGGAACGATTGTAATGCTAGGTTACGTAGTGGATAGGCAATAACTCTAGTAACGTGTTACATGCTGGTGCACAGTAAAAGGCAGTGTAAGGATAAAATAACTGCTTTAATTCTTTAAAATCAATACTAGAACGATTGTAATGCTAGGTTACGTAGTGGATAGGCAATAACTCTAGTAACGTGTTACATGCTGGTGCACAGTAGAAGGCAGTGTGAGGATAAAATAACTGCTTTATTTCTTTTAATTCATTACTCGAACGAGTGTAATGCTAGGTTACGTTGTGGATAGACAATAACTCTAGTAACGTGTTACATGCGGGTGCACATTAGAAGGCAGTGTGAGGATAATATAACTGCTTTAATTCCATTAAATCAGTACTGGAACGATTGTAATGCTAGGTTATGTAGTGGGTGCGCAATAACCCTAGTAACGTGTTACATGCTGGTGCACAGACCAAAGCAGTGTGAGGATGTAATAACTACTTTACTTCCTTTAAATCAGTACTGGAACGATTGTAATGCTAGGTTACGTAGTGGATAGGCAATAACTCTAGTAACGTGTTACATGCTGGTGCACAGTAGAAGGCAGTGTGATGATAAAATAACTGCTTTAATTCTTTTAAATAATTACTGGAACGAGTGTAATGCTAGGTTACGTTGTGGATAGACAATAACTCTAGTAACGTGTTACACGCTGGTGCACATTACAAGGCAGAGTTAGGATAAACTAACTGCTTTACGTCCTTTATACCAGTACTGGAACGAGTGTAATGCTAGGTTACGTAGTGGATAGGCAATAACTCTAGTAACGTGTTACATGCTGGTGTACATTCCCAAGCAGTGTGAGGATGTAATAACTAATTTACTTCCTTTAAATCAGTACTGGAACGATTGTAATGCAAGGTTACGTAGTGGATAGGCATTAACTCTAGTAACGTGTTACATGCTGGTGCACAGTAGAAGGCAGTGTGAGGATAATATAACTGCTTTACTTCCTTTAAATCAGTACTGGAACGATTGTATTGCTAGGTTACGTAGTGGATAGGCAATAACTCTAGTAACGTGTTACATTCTGGTGCACAGTCCAAAGCAGTGTGAGGATGTAATAACTACTTTACTTCCTTTAAATCAGTACTGGAACGATTGTAATGCTAAGTTACATAGTGGAAAGGCAATAACTCTAGTAACGTGTTACACGCTGGTGCACATTACAATGCAGTGTGAGGTCAAAATAACTGCTTTACTTCCTTTATATCAGTACTGGAACGATTGTAATGCTAGGTTACGTAGTGGATAGGCAATAACTCTAGTAACGTGTTACATGCTGGTGCACAGTAGAAGGCAGTGTGAGGATAATATAACTGCTTTACTTCCTTTAAATCAGTACTGGAACGATTGTATTGCTAGGTTACGTAGTGGATAGGCAATAACTCTAGTAACGTGTTACATGCTGGTGTACATTCCAAAGGAGTGTGAGGATGTAATAACTAATTTACTTCCTTTAAATCAGTACTGGAACGATTGTAATGCTAGATTACGTAGTGGATAGGCAATAACCCTAGTAACGTGTTACATGCTGGTGCACAGTAGAAGGCAGTATGAGGATAAAATAACTGATTTACTTCCTTTAAATCAGTACTGGAACGATTGTAATGCTAGGTTACGTAGTGGATAGGCAATAACTCTAGTAGCGTGTTACATGCTGGTGCACCGTAGAAGGCAGTGTGAGGATAAATAACCGTTTTACTTCATTAAAATCAGTACTGAAACGATTGTAATGCTAGGTTACGTAGTGGATAGGCAATAACTCTAGTAACGTGTTACATGCTGGTGCACAGTAGTAGGCAGTGTGATGATAAAATAACTGCTTTAATTCTTTTAAATAATTACTGGAACGAGTGTAATGCTAGGTTACGTTGTGGATAGACAATAACTCTAGTAACGTGTTACACGCTGGTGCACATTACAAGGCAGAGTTAGGATAAACTAACTGCTTTGCGTCCTTTATACCAGTACTGGAACGAGTGTAATGCTAGGTTACGTAGTGGATAGGCAATAACTCTAGTAACGTGTTACATGCTGGTGTACATTCCTAAGCAGTGTGAGGATGGAATAACTAATTTACTTCCTTTAAATCAGTACTGGAACGATTGTAATGCTAGGTTACGTAGTGGATAGGCAATAACTCTAGTAACGTGTTACATGCTGGTGCACAGTAGAAGGCAGTGTGAGGATAATATAACTGCTTTACTTCCTTTAAATCAGTACTGGAACGATTGTATTTCTAGGTTACGTAGTGGATAGGCATTAACTGTAGTAGCGTGTTACATGCTGGTCCACAGTAGAAGGCAGTGTGAGGATAAATAACCGGTTTACTTCCTTTAAATCAGTACTGGAACGATTGTAATGCTAGGTTACGTAGTGGATAGGCAATAACTCTAGTAACGTGTTACATGCTGGTGTACATTCCAAAGCAGTGTGAGGATGTAATAACTAATTTACTTCCTTTAAATCAGTACTGGAACGATTGTAATGCTAGGTTACGTAGTGGATAGGCAATAACTCTAGTAACGTGTTACATGCTGGTGCACAGTAGAAGGCAGTGTGAGGATAAATAACCGCTTTACTTCCTTTAAATCAGTACTGGAACGATTGTAATGCTAGGTTACGTAGTGGATAGGCAATAACTCTAGTAACGTGTTACATTCTGGTGCACAGTCCAAAGCAGTGTGAGGATGTAATAACTACTTTACTTCCTTTAAATCAGTTCTGGAACGATTGTAATGCTAGGTTACATAGTGGATAGGCAATAACTCTAGTAACGTGTTACACGCTGGTGCACATTACAATGCAGTGTGAGGATAAAATAACTGCTTTACTTCCTTTATATCAGTATTGGAACGAGTTTAATGCTAGTTTACGTAGTGGATAGGCAATAACTCTAGTAACGTGTTACATGCTGGTGTACATTCCAAAGGAGTGTGAGGATGTAATAACTAATTTACTTCCTTTAAATCAGTACTGGAACGATTGTAATGCTAGGTTACGTAGTGGATAGGCAATAACCCTAGTAACGTGTTACATGCTGGTGCACAGTAGAAGGCAGTATGAGGATAAAATAACTGATTTACTTCCTTTAAATCAGTACTGGATCGATTGTAATGCTAGGTTACGTAGTGGATAGGCAATAACTCTAGTAGCGTGTTACATGCTGGTGCACCGTAGAAGGCAGTGTGAGGATAAATAACCGTTTTACTTCCTTAAAATCAGTACTGGAACGATTGTAATGCTAGGTTACGTAGTGGATATGCAATAACTCTAGTAATGTGTTACATTCTGGTGCACAGTCCAAAGCAGTGTGAGGATGTAATAACTACTTTACTTCCTTTAAATCAGTACTGGAACGATTGTAATTTTAGGTTACGTAGTGGATAGGCAATAACTCTAGTAACGTGTTACATGCTGGTGTAGATTCCAAAGCAGTGTGAGGATGTAATAACTAATTTACTTCCTTTAAATCAGTACTGGAACTATTGTAATGCTAGGTCACGTAGTGGATAGGCAATAACCCTAGTAACGTGTTACATGCTGGTGCACAGTCCAAAGCAGTGTGGGGATGTATTAACTACTTTACTACCTTTAAATCAGTACTGGAACGACTGTAATGCTAGGTTACGGAGTGGAATGGCAATAACTCTAGTAACGTGTTACATGCTGGTGCACAGTACAAGGCAGTGTAAGGATAAAATAACTGCTTTAATTCTTTTAAATCAATACTAGAACGATTGTAATGCTAGGTTACGTAGTGGATAGGCAATAACTCTAGTAACGTGTTACATGCTGGTGCACAGTAGAAGGCAGTGTGAGGATAAAATAACTGCTTTAATTCTTTTAAATCACTACTCGAACGAGTGTAATGCTAGGTTACGTTGTGGATAGGCAATAACGGTAGTAACGTGTTACAAGCTGATGCACAGTAGAAAGCAGTGTGAAGATAAAAAAACTGCTTTAATTTGTTTAAATCAGTACTGGAACGATTGTAATGCTAGGTTACGTAGTGGATGCGCAATAACCCTAGTAATGTGTTACATGCTGGTGCACAGTAGACAGAAAACAGTGTGAGGATAAAATAACTGCTTTAATTCCTTTAAATCAGTACTGGAACGATTGTAATGCTAGGTTATGTAGTGGATAGGCAATATCTCTAGTAACCTGTTACATGGTGGTGCACAGTAGAAGGCAGTGTGAGGATAAAGTAACTGCTTTAATTCCTTCAAATCATTACTGGAACGAATGTAATGCTAGGTTACGTTGTGGATAGGCAATAACGGTAGTAACGTGTTACAAGCTGGTGCACAGTACAAGGCAATGTGAGGATAAAATAACTGCTTTAATTCCTTTAAATCAGTACAGGCACGATTGTAATGCTAGGTTACGTAGTGGATAGGCAATAACTCTAGTAGCGTGTTACATGCTGGTGCACAGTAGAAGGCAGTGTGAGGATAAATAACCGCTTTACTTCCTTTAAATCAGTACTGGAACGATTGTAATGCTAGGTTACGTAGTGGATATGCAATAACTCTAGTAACGTGTTACATTCTGGTGCATAGTCCAAAGCAGTGTGAGGATGTAATAACTACTTTACTTCCTTTAAATCAGTACTGGAACGATTGTAATGCTAGGTTACATAGTGGATAGGCAATAACTCTAGTAACGTGTTACACGCTGGTGCACATTACAATGCAGTGTGAGGTCAAAATAACTGCTTTACTTCCTTTATGTCAGTACTGGAACGAGTTTAATGCTAGTTTACGTAGTGGATAGGCAATAACTCTAGTAACGTGTTACATGCTGGTGTACATTCCAAAGGAGTGTGAGGATGTAATAACTAATTTACTTCCTTTAAATCAGTACTGGAACGATTGTAATGCTAGGTTACGTAGTGGATAGGCAATAACTCTAGTAGCGAGTTACATGCTGGTGCACCGTAGAAGGCAGTGTGAAGATAAATAACCGTTTTACTTCATTAAAATCAGTACTGAAACGATTGTAATGCTAGGTTACGTAGTGGATAGGCAATAACTCTAGTAATGTGTTACATTCTGGTGCACAGTCCAAAGCAGTGTGAGGATGTAATAACTGCTTTAATTCTTTTAAATAATTACTGGAACGAGTGTAATGCTAGGTTACGTTGTGGATAGACAATAACTCTAGTAACGTGTTACACGCTGGTGCACATTACAAGGCAGAGTTAGGAAAAAATAACTGCTTTACTTCCTTTATACCAGTACTGGAACGAGTGTAATGCTAGGTTACGTAGTGGATAGGCAATAACTCTAGTAACGTGTTACATGCTGGTGTACATTCCAAAGCAGTGTGAGGATGTAATAACTAATTTACTTCCTTTAAATCAGTACTGGAACGATTGTAATGCTAGGTTACGTAGTGGATAGGCAATAACTCTAGTAACGTGTTACATGCTGGTGCACAGTAGAAGGCAGTGTGAGGATAATATAACAGCTTTACTTCCTTTAAATCAGTACTGGAACGATTGTAATGCTAGGTTACGTAGTGGATAGGCATTAACTCTAGTAGCGTGTTACATGCTGGTGCACAGTAGTAGGCAGTGTGAGGATAAATAACCGCTTTACTTCCTTTAAATCAGTACTGGAACGATTGTAATGCTAGGTTACGTAGTGGATAGGCAATAACTCTAGTAACGTGTTACATGCTGGTGCACAGTAGTAGGCAGTGTGAGGATAAATAACCACTTTACTTCCTTTAAATCAGTACTGGAACGATTGTAATGCTAGGTTACGTAGTGGATAGGCAATAACTCTAGTAACGTGTTACATTCTGGTGCACAGTCCAAAGCAGTGTGAGGATGTAATAACTACTTTACTTCCTTTATACCAGTACTGGAACGAGTGTAATGCTAGGTTACGTAGTGGATAGGCAATAACTCTAGTAACGTGTTACATGCTGGTGTACATTCCAAAGCAGTGTGAGGATGTAATAACTAATTTACTTCCTTTAAATCAGTACTGGAACGATTGTAATGCTAGGTTACGTAGTGGATAGGCAATAACTCTAGTAACGTGTTACATGCTGGTGCACAGTAGAAGGCAGTGTGAGGATAATATAACAGCTTTACTTCCTTTAAATCAGTACTGGAACGATTGTAATGCTAGGTTACGTAGGGGATAGGCATTAACTCTAGTAGCGTGTTACATGCTGGTGCACAGTAGTAGGCAGTGTGAGGATAAATAACCGCTTTACTTCCTTTAAATCAGTACTGGAACGATTGTAATGCTAGGTTACGTAGTGGATAGGCAATAACTCTAGTAACGTGTTACATTCTGGTGCACAGTCCAAAGCAGTGTGAGGATGTAATAACTACTTTACTTCCTTTAAATCAGTTCTGGAACGATTGTAATGCTAGGTTACATAGTGGATAGGCAATAACTCTAGTATCGTGTTACACGCTGGTGCACATTACAATGCAGTGTGAGGATAAAATAACTGCTTTACTTCCTTTATATCAGTATTGGAACGAGTTTAATGCTAGTTTACGTAGTGGATAGGCAATAACTCTAGTAACGTGTTACATGCTGGTGTACATTCCAAAGGAGTGTGAGGATGTTATAACTAATTTACTTCCTTTTAATCAGTACTGGATCGATTGTAATGCTAGGTTACGTAGTGGATAGGCAATAACTCTAGTAGCGTGTTACATGCTGGTGCACCGTAGAAGGCAGTGTGAGGATAAATAACCGTTTTACTTCCTTAAAATCAGTACTGGAACGATTGTAATGCTAGGTAACGTAGTGGATAGGCAATAACTCTAGTAATGTGTTACATTCTGGTGCACAGTCCAAAGCAGTGTGAGGATGTAATAACTACTTTACTTCCTTTAAATCAGTACTGGAACGATTGTAATGCTAGGTAACGTAGTGGATTGGCAATAACTCTAGTAACGTGTTACACGCTGGTGCACATTACAAGGCAGTGTTGGGATAAAATAACTGCTTTACTTCCTTTATATCAGTACTGGAACTAGTGTAATGCTAGTTTACGTAGTGGATAGGCAATAACTCAAGTAACGTGTTACATGCTGGTGTACATTCCAAAGCAGTGTGAGGATGTAATAACTAATTTACTTCCTTTAAATCAGTACTGGAACTATTGTAATGCTAGGTCACGTAGTGGATAGGCAATAACCCTAGTAACGTGTTACATGCTGGTGCACAGTCCAAAGCAGTGTGGGGATGTATTAACTACTTTACTTCCTTTAAATCAGTACTGGAACGACTGTAATGCTAGGTTACGAAGTCGAATGGCAATAACTCTAGTAACGTGTTACATGCTGGTGCACAGTACAAGGCAATGTAAGGATAAAATAACTGCTATAATTCTTTTAAATCAATACTAGAACGATTGTAATGCTAGGTTACGTAGTGGATAGGCAATAACTCTAGTAACGTGTTACATGCTGGTGCACAGTAGAAGGCAGTGTGAGGATAAAATAACTGCTTTAATTCTTTTAAATCACTACTCGAACGAGTGTAATGCTAGGTTACGTTGTGGATAGGCAATAACGGTAGTAACGTGTTACAACCTGATATACAGTAGAAAGCAGTGTGAAGATAAAAAAACTGCTTTAATTCCTTTAAATCAGTACTGGAACGATTGTAATGCTAGGTTACGTAGTGGATTCGCAATAACCCTAGTAATGTGTTACATGCTGGTGCACAGTAGACAGAAAACAGTGTGAGGATAAAATAACTGCTTTAATTCCTTTAAATCAGTACTGGAACGATTGTAATGCTAGGTTACGTAGTGGATAGGCAATATCTCTAGTAACCTGTTACATGGTGGTGCACAGTAGAAGGCAGTGTGAGGATAAAGTAACTGCTTTAATTCCTTTATGTCAGTACTGGAACGAGTTTAATGCTAGTTTACGTAGTGGATAGGCAATAACTCTAGTAACGTGTTACATGCTGGTGTACATTCCAAAGGAGTGTGAGGATGTAATAACTAATTTACTTCCTTTAAATCAGTACTGGAACGATTGTAATGCTAGGTTACGTAGTGGATAGGCAATAACTCTAGTAGCGTGTTACATGCTGGTGCACCGTAGAAGGCAGTGTGAAGATAAATAACCGTTTTACTTCATTAAAATCAGTACTGAAACGATTGTAATGCTAGGTTACGTAGTGGATAGGCAATAACTCTAGTAATGTGTTACATTCTGGTGCACAGTCCAAAGCAGTGTGAGGATGTAATAACTGCTTTAATTCTTTTAAATAATTACTGGAACGAGTGTAATGCTAGGTTACGTTGTGGATAGACAATAACTCTAGTAACGTGTTACACGCTGGTGCACATTACAAGGCAGAGTTAGGAAAAAATAACTGCTTTACTTCCTTTATACCAGTACTGGAACGAGTGTAATGCTAGGTTACGTAGTGGATAGGCAATAACTCTAGTAACGTGTTACATGCTGGTGTACATTCCAAAGCAGTGTGAGGATGTAATAACTAATTTACTTCCTTTAAATCAGTACTGGAACGATTGTAATGCTAGGTTACGTAGTGGATAGGCAATAACTCTAGTAACGTGTTACATGCTGGTGCACAGTAGAAGGCAGTGTGAGGATAATATAACAGCTTTACTTCCTTTAAATCAGTACTGGAACGATTGTAATGCTAGGTTACGTAGTGGATAGGCAATAACTCTAGTAACGTGTTACATTCTGGTGCACAGTCCAAAGCAGTGTGAGGATGTAATAACTACTTTACTTCCTTTATACCAGTACTGGAACGAGTGTAATGCTAGGTTACGTAGTGGATAGGCAATAACTCTAGTAACGTGTTACATGCTGGTGTACATTTCAAAGCAGTGTGAGGATGTAATAACTAATTTACTTCCTTTAAATCAGTACTGGAACGATTGTAATGCTAGGTTACGTAGTGGATAGGCAATAACTCTAGTAACGTGTTACATGCTGGTGCACAGTAGAAGGCAGTGTGAGGATAATATAACAGCTTTACTTCCTTTAAATCAGTACTGGAACGATTGTAATGCTAGGTTACGTAGGGGATAGGCATTAACTCTAGTAGCGTGTTACATGCTGGTGCACAGTAGTAGGCAGTGTGAGGATAAATAACCGCTTTACTTCCTTTAAATCAGTACTGGAACGATTGTAATGCTAGGTTACGTAGTGGATAGGCAATAACTCTAGTAACGTGTTACATTCTGGTGCACAGTCCAAAGCAGTGTGAGGATGTAATAACTACTTTACTTCCTTTAAATCAGTTCTGGAACGATTGTAATGCTAGGTTACATAGTGGATAGGCAATAACTCTAGTATCGTGTTACACGCTGGTGCACATTACAATGCAGTGTGAGGATAAAATAACTGCTTTACTTCCTTTATATCAGTATTGGAACGAGTTTAATGCTAGTTTACGTAGTGGATAGGCAATAACTCTAGTAACGTGTTACATGCTGGTGTACATTCCAAAGGAGTGTGAGGATGTTATAACTATTTACTTCCTTTAAATCAGTACTGGATCGATTGTAATGCTAGGTTACGTAGTGGATAGGCAATAACTCTAGTAGCGTGTTACATGCTGGTGCACCGTAGAAGGCAGTGTGAGGATAAATAACCGTTTTACTTCCTTAAAATCAGTACTGGAACGATTGTAATGCTAGGTAACGTAGTGGATAGGCAATAACTCTAGTAATGTGTTACATTCTGGTGCACAGTCCAAAGCAGTGTGAGGATGTAATAACTACTTTACTTCCTTTAAATCAGTACTGGAACGATTGTAATGCTAGGTAACGTAGTGGATTGGCAATAACTCTAGTAACGTGTTACACGCTGGTGCACATTACAAGGCAGTGTTGGGATAAAATAACTGCTTTACTTCCTTTATATCAGTACTGGAACTAGTGTAATGCTAGTTTACGTAGTGGATAGGCAATAACTCAAGTAACGTGTTACATGCTGGTGTACATTCCAAAGCAGTGTGAGGATGTAATAACTAATTTACTTCCTTTAAATCAGTACTGGAACTATTGTAATGCTAGGTCACGTAGTGGATAGGCAATAACCCTAGTAACGTGTTACATGCTGGTGCACAGTCCAAAGCAGTGTGGGGATGTATTAACTACTTTACTTCCTTTAAATCAGTACTGGAACGACTGTAATGCTAGGTTACGAAGTCGAATGGCAATAACTCTAGTAACGTGTTACATGCTGGTGCACAGTACAAGGCAATGTAAGGATAAAATAACTGCTATAATTCTTTTAAATCAATACTAGAACGATTGTAATGCTAGGTTACGTAGTGGATAGGCAATAACTCTAGTAACGTGTTACATGCTGGTGCACAGTAGAAGGCAGTGTGAGGATAAAATAACTGCTTTAATTCTTTTAAATCACTACTCGAACGAGTGTAATGCTAGGTTACGTTGTGGATAGGCAATAACGGTAGTAACGTGTTACAACCTGATATACAGTAGAAAGCAGTGTGAAGATAAAAAAACTGCTTTAATTCCTTTAAATCAGTACTGGAACGATTGTAATGCTAGGTTACGTAGTGGATTCGCAATAACCCTAGTAATGTGTTACATGCTGGTGCACAGTAGACAGAAAACAGTGTGAGGATAAAATAACTGCTTTAATTCCTTTAAATCAGTACTGGAACGATTGTAATGCTAGGTTACGTAGTGGATAGGCAATATCTCTAGTAACCTGTTACATGGTGGTGCACAGTAGAAGGCAGTGTGAGGATAAAGTAACTGCTTTAATTCCTTCAAATCTTTACTGGAACGAATGTAATGCTAGGTTACGTTGTGGATAGGCAATAACGGTAGTAACGTGTTACAAGCTGGTGCACAGTACAAGGCAATGTGAGGATAAAATAACTGCTTTAATTCCTTTAAATCAGTACAGGCACGATTGTAATGCTAGGTTACGTAGTGGATAGGCAATAACTCTAGTAACGTGTTACATGCTGGTGCACAGTACAAGGCAGTGTAAGGGTAAAATACCTGCTTTAATTCTTTTAAATCAATAATAGAACGATTGTAATGCTAGGTTACGTAGTGGATAGGCAATAACTCTAGTAAAGTGTTACATGCTGGTGCACCGTAGAAGGCAGTGTGAGGATAAATAACCGTTTTACTTCCTTAAAGTCAGTACTGGAACGATTGTAATGCTAGGTTACGTAGTGGATAGGCAATAACTCTAGTAAAGTGTTACATGCTGGAGCACAGTAGAAGGCAGTGTGAGGATAAAATAACTGCTTTAATTCTTTTAAATCATTACTCGAACGAGTGTAATGCTAGGTTACGTTGTGGATAGGCAATAACGGTAGTAACGTGTTACAAGCTGATGCACAGTAGAAAGCAGTGTGAAGATAA
Organism: Prosapia bicincta; assembly: GCA_036971475.1. NCBI lineage: Eukaryota > Metazoa > Arthropoda > Insecta > Hemiptera > Cercopidae > Prosapia > Prosapia bicincta. The sequence continues at coordinate 256,782,652 of JBAIZL010000001.1, read as the reverse complement.
AATAACTGCTTTAATTCCTTTAAATCAGTACTGGAACGAATGTAATGCTAGGTTACGTAGTGGATGCCCAATAACCCTAGTAACGTGTTACATGCTGGTGCACAGTAGACAGAAAACAGTGTGAGGATAACATAACTGCTTTAATTCCTTTAAATCAGTACTGGAACGATTGTAATGCTAGGTTACGTAGTGGATAGGCAATATCTCTAGTAACGTGTTACATGGTGGTGCACAGTAGAGGGCAGTGTGAGGATAAAATAACTGCTTTACGTCCTTTAAATCAGTACTGGAACGATTGTAATAATACGTTACGTAGTGGATAGGCAATAACTCCAGTAACGTGTTACATGCTGGTGCAGAGTACAAGGCAGTGTGAGGATAAAATAAGTGCTTTACTTCCTTTAAATCAGTACTGCAACGAGTATAATGCTAGTTTACGTTGTGGATAGGCATTAACTTTAGTAACGTGTTACATGCTGGTGAACAGACCAAAGCAGAGTGAGGATGTAATAACTAATTTACTTCCTTTAAATCAGTACTGGAACGATTGTAATGCCAGGTTACGTAGTGGATAGGCAATAACTCAAGTAACGAGTTACATGCTGGTGCACAGTAGAAGGCAGTGTGAGGATAATATAACTGCTTTACTTCCTTTAAATCAGTACTGGAACGATTGTAATGCTAGGTTACGTAGTGGATAGGCATTAATTCTAGTAGCGTGTTACATGCTGGTGCACCGTAGAAGGCAGTGTGAGGATAAATAACCGCTTTACTTCCTTAAAATCAGTACTGGAACGATTGTAATGCTAGGTTACGTAGTGGATAGGCAATAACTCTAGTAATGTGTTACATGATGGTGCACAGTCCAAAGCAGTGTGAGGATGTAATAACTACTTTACTTCCTTTAAATCAGTACTGGAACGATTTTAATGCTAGGTTACGTAGTGGATAGGCAATAACTCTAGTAACGTGTTACTCGCTGGTGCACATTACAAGGCAGTGTTGGGATAAAATAACTGCTTTACTTCCTTTATATCAGTACTGGAACGAGTGTAATGCTAGATTACGTAGTGGATAGGCAATAGCTCAAGTAACGTGTTACATGCTGGTGTACATTCCAAAGCAGTGTGAGGATGTAATAACTAATTTACTTCCTTTAAATCAGTACTGGAACGATTGTAATGCTAGGTTACGTAGTGGATAGGCAATAACCCTAGTAACGTGTTACATGCTGGTGCACAGTCCAAAGCAGTGTGGGGATGTAATAACTACTTTACTTCCTTTAAATCAGTACTGGAACGACTGTAATGCTAGGTTACGTAGTGGATAGGCAATAACTCTAGTAACGTGTTACATGCTGGTGCACAGTAGAAGGCAGTATGAGGATAAAATAACTCCTTTAATTCCTGTAAATCAGAACTGGAACGATTGTAATGCTAGGTTACGTAGTGGATAGACAATAACTCTAGTAACGTGTTACATGATGGTGCACAGTCCAAAGCAGTGTGAGGATAAAATATCTGCTTTACTTCCTTTAAATCAGAACTGGAACGATTGTAATAATAGGTTACGTAGTGGATAGGCAATACCTCCTGTAACGTGTTACATGCTGGTGCACAGTAGAAGGCAGTGTGAGGATAAAATAACTTTTTTACTTCCTTTAAATCAGTACTGGAACGATTGTAATGCTAGGTTACGTAGTGGATAGGCAATAACTCTAGTAACGTGTTACATGATGGTGCACAGTCCAAAGCAGTGTGAGGATAAAATAACTGCTTTACTTCCTTCATATCAGTACTGGAACGATTGTAATACTAGGTTACGTAGTGGATAGGCAATAACTCTAGTAGCGTGTTATATGCTGGTGCACCGTAGAAGGCAGTGTGAGGATAAATAACCGTTTTACTTCCTTAAAGTCAGTACTGGAACGATTGTAATGCTAGGTTACGTAGTGGATAGGCAATAACTCTAGTAACGTGTTACATACTGGTGCACAGTAGAAGGCAGTGGGAGGATAAAATAACTCCTTTAATTCCTGTAAATCAGTACTGAACGATTGTAATGCTAGGTTACGTAGTGGATAGACAATAACTCTAGTAACGTGCTACATGATGGTGCACAGTCCAAAGCAGTGTGAGGATAAAATAACTGCTTTACTTCCTTTAAATCAGTACTGGAACGATTGTACTAATAGGTTACGTAGTGGATAGGCAATACCTTCAGTAACGTGTTACATGCTGGTGCACAGTAGAAGGCAGTGTAAGGCTAAAATAACTGCTTTACTTCCTTTAAATCAGTACTGAACGATTGTAATGCTAGGTTACGTAGTGGATAGGCAATAACTCTAGTAACGTATTACATGCTGGTGCACAGTACAAGGCAGTGTGAGGATAAAATATCTGCTTTAATTCTTTTAAATCAATAATAAAACGATTGTATTGCTATGTTACGTAGTGGATAGGCAATAACGGTAGTATCGTGTTACAAGCTGGTGCACAGTAGAAGGCAGTGTGAGGATAAAATAACTGCTTTAATTCCTTTAAATCATTACTCGAACGAGTGTAATGCTAGGTTACGTTGTGGATAGGCAATAACGGTAGTAACGTGTTACAAGCCGGTGCACAGTAGAAAGCAGTGTGAAGATACAATAACTGCTTTAATCCCTTTAAATCAGTACTGGATCGATTGTAATGCTAGGTTACATAGTGGATGGGCAATAACCCTAGCAACGTGTTACATGCTGGTGCACAGTAGACAGAAAACAGTGTGAGGATGTAATAACTACTTTAATTCCTTTAAATCAGTACTGGAACGATTGTAATAATAGGTTAGGTAGTGGATAGGCAATAACTCCCGTAACGTGTTACATGCTTGTGCACAGTAGAAGGCAGTGTGAGGATAAAATAACTGCTTTAATTCCTTTAAATCAGTACTGAAACGAGTATAATGCTAGTTTACGTTGTGGATAGGCAATAACGGTAGTAACGTGTTACAAGCTGGTGCACAGTACAAGGCAGTGTGAGGATAAAATAACTGCTTTAATTCCTTCAAATCTTTACTGGAACGAGTGTAATGCTAGGTTACGTTGTGGATAGGCAATAACGGTAGTAACGTGTTACAAGCTGGTGCACAGTACAAGGCAATGTGAGGATAAAATAACTGCTTTAATTCCTTTAAATCAGTACAGGCACGATTGTAATGCTAGGTTACGTAGTGGATAGGCAATAACTCTAGTAACGTGTTACATGCTGGTGCACAGTAGAAGGCAGTGTGAGGATAAAATGACTGCTTTAATTCTTTGAAATCTTTACTGGAACGAGTGTAATGCAACGTTACGTTGTGGATAGGCAATAACGGTAGTAACGTGTTACATGCTGGTGCACAGACCAAAGCAGTGTGAGGATGTAATAACTACTTTAATTCCTTTAAATCAGTACTGGAACGATTGTAATGCTAGGTTACGTAGTGGATAGGCAATAACTCTAGTAACGTGTTACATGCTGGTGCACAGTAGAAGGCAGTGTGAGGATAAAATGACTGCTTTAATTCTTTGAAATCATTACTGGAACGAGTGTAATGCTAGGTTACGTTTTGGATAGACAATAACGGTAGTAACGTGTTACAAGCTGGTGCACAGTACAAAGCAGTGTGAGGATAAAATAACTGCTTTAATTCCTTTAAATCATAATTGGAACGAGTGTAATGTTAGGTTACGTTGTGGATAGGCAATAACGGTAGTAACGTGTTACAAGATGGTGCACAGTACAAGGCAGTGTGAGGATAACATAACTGCTTTAATTCTTTATATCATTACTGGAACGAGTGTAATGCTAGGTTACGTTGTGGATAGGCAATAACGGTAGTAACGTGTTACAAGCTGGTGCACAGTACAAGGCAGTGTGAAGATAAAATAACTGTTTTAATTCCTTAAATCAGTACTGAAACGATTGTAATGCTAGGTTACGTAGTGGATAGGCAATAACCCTAGTAACGTGTTACATGCTGGTGCACAGTAGAAGGCAGTGTGAGGATAAAATAACTGCTTTAATTCTTTATAACATTACTGGAACGAGTGTAATGCTAGGTTACGTTGTAGATAGGCAATAACGGTAGTAACGTGTTACATGCTGGTGCACAGACCAAAGCAGTGTGAGGATGTAATAACTACTTTACTTCCTTTAAATCAGTACTGGAACGATTGTAATGCTAGGTTACGTAGTGGATAGGCAATAACTCTAGTAACGTGTTACATGCCGGTGCACAGTAGAAGGCAGTGTAAGGATAAAATAACTGCTTTAATTCTTTGAAATCATTACTGGAACGAGTGTAATGCTAGGATACGTTTTGGATAGACAATAACGGTAGTAACGTGTTACAAGCTGATGCACAGACCAAAGCAGTGTGAGGATGTAATAACTACTTTACTTCCTTTAAATCAGTATTGGAACGATTGTAATGCTAGGTTACGAAGTGGATAGGCAATAACGGTAGTAACGTGGTACAAGGTTGTACACATTACAAGACAGTGTAAAGATAAAATAACTGCTTTAATTCTTTTAAATCAATACTAGAACGATTGTAATGCTAGGTTACGTAGTCGATAGGCAATAACTCTAGTAACGTGTTACATGCTGGTGCACAGTAGAAGGCAGTGTGAGGATAAAATAACTGCTTTAATTCTTTTAAATCATTACTCGAACGAGTGCAATGCTAGGTTACGTTGTGGATAGACAATAACCCTAGTAACGTGTTACATGCTGGTGCACAGTAGAAGGCAGTGTGATGATAAAATAACTGCTTTAATTCTTTTAAATAATTACTGGAACGAGTTTAATGGTAGGTTACGTAGTGGATAGGCAATAACTCTAGTAACGTGTTACATGCTGGTGCACAGTACAAGGCTGTGTAAGGATAAAATAACTGCTCTAATTCTTTTAAATCAATACTAGAACGATTGTAATGCTAGGTTACGTAGTGGATAGGCAATAACTCTAGTAACGTGTTACATGCTGGTTCACAGTAGAAGGCAGTGTGAGGAAAAAATAACTGCTTTAATTCTTTTAAATCATTACTCAAACGAGTGTAATGCTAGGTTACGTTGTGGATAGGCAATAACGGTAGTAACGTGTTACAAGCTGATGCACAGTAGAAAGCAGTGTGAAGATAAAAAAACTGCTTTATTTCCTTTAAATCAGTACTGGAACGATTGTAATGCTAGGTTACGTAGTGGATAGGCAATATCTCTAGTAACGTGTTACATGGTGGTGGACATTAGAAGGCAGTGTGAGGATAAAATAACTGCTTTAATTCCTTCAAATCTTAACTGGAACGAGTGTAATGCTAGGTTACGTTGTGGATAGGCAATAACGGTAGTAACGTGGTACAAGGTTGTGCACATTACAAGACAGTGTAAAGATAAAATAACTGCTTTAATTCTTTTAAATCAATACTAGAACGATTGTAATGCTAGGTTACGTAGTGGATAGGCAATAACTCTAGTAACGTGTTACATGCTGGTGCACAGTAGAAGGCAGTGTGAGGATAAAATAACTGCTTTAATTCTTTTAAATCATTACTCGAACGAGTGCAATGCTAGGTTACGTTGTGGATAGACAATAACGTTAGTAACGTGTTACAAGCTGATGCACAGTAGAAAGCAGTGTGAAGATAAAATAACTGCTTTAATTCCATTAAATCAGTACTGGAACGATTGTAATGCTAGGTTACGTAGTGGATGCGCAATAACCCTAGTAACGTGTTACATGCTGGTGCACAGTAGAAGGCAGTGTGATGATAAAATAACTGCTTTAATTCTTTTAAATAATTACTGGAACGAGTGTAATGGTAGGTTACGTAGTGGATAGGCAATAACTCTAGTAACGTGTTACATGCTGGTGCACAGTACAAGGCAGTGTAAGGATAAAATAACTGCTCTAATTCTTTTAAATCAATACTAGAACGATTGTAATGCTAGGTTACGTAGTGGATAGGCAATAACTCTAGTAACGTGTTACATGCTGGTTCACAGTAGAAGGCAGTGTGAGGAAAAAATAACTGCTTTAATTCTTTTAAATCATTACTCAAACGAGTGTAATGCTAGGTTACGTTGTGGATAGGCAATAACGGTAGTAACGTGTTACAAGCTGATGCACAGTAGAAAGCAGTGTGAAGATAAAAAAACTGCTTTTTTTCCTTTAAATCAGTACTGGAACGATTGTAATGCTAGGTTACGTAGTGGATAGGCAATATCTCTAGTAACGTGTTACATGGTAGTGCACAGTAGAAGGCAGTGTGAGGATAAAATAACTGCTTTACTTCCTTTAAATCAGTAATGAAACGAGTATAATGCTAGTTTACGTTGTGGATAGGCAATAACGGTAGTAACGTGTTACATGCTGGTGAACAGACCAAAGCAGTGTGAGGATGTAATAACTAATTTACTTCCTTTAAATCAGTAATGGAACGATTGTAATGCTAGGTTACGTAGTGGATAGGCAATAACTCTAGTAACGTGTTACATGCTGGTGCACAGTAGAAGGCAGTTTGAGGATAAAATAACTCCTTTAATTCCTGTAAATCAGAACTGGAACGATTGTAATGCTAGGTTACGTGGTGGATAGACAATAACTCTAGTAACGTGTTACATGATGGTGCACAGTCCAAAGCAGTGTGAGGATAAAATAACTGCTTTACTTCCTTTAAATCAGTACTGGAACGATTGTAATAATAGGGTACGTAGTGGATAGGCAATACCTCCAGTAACGTGTTACATGATGGTGCACAGTAGAAGGCAGTGTAAGGATAAAACAACTGCTTTACTTCCTTTAAATCAGTACTGGAACGATTGTAATGCTAGGTTACGTAGTGGATAGGCAATAACTCTAGTAACGTGTTACATGATGGTGCACTGTCCAAAGCAGCGTGAGGATAAAATAACTGCTTTACTTCCTTTAAATCAGTACTGGAACGATTGTAATACTAGGTTACGTAGTGGATAGGCAATAACTCTAGTAGCGTGTTACATGCTGGTGGACCGTAGAAGGCAGTGTGAGGATAAATGACCGTTTTACTTCCTTAAAATCAGTACTGGAACGATTGTAATGCTAGGTTACTTAGTGGATAGGAAATAACTCTAGTAATGTGTTACATTCTGGTGCACAGTCCAAAGCAGTGTGAGGATGTAATAACGACTTTACTTCCTTTAAATCAGTACTGGAACGATTTTAATGCTAGGTTACGTAGTGGATAGGCAATAACTCTAGTAACGTGTTACTCGCTGGTGCACATTACAAGGCAGTGTTGAGATAAAATAACTGCTTTACTTCCTTTATATCAGTACTAGAACGAGTGTAATGCTAGTTTACGTAGTGAATAGGCAATAACTCAAGTAACGTTTTACATGCTGGTGTACATTCCAAAGCAGTGTGAGGATGTAATAACTAATTTACTTCCTTTAAATCAGTACTGGAACGATTGTAATGCTAGGTTACGTAGTGGATAGGCAATAACCGTAGTAACGTGTTACATGCTGGTGCACAGTCCAAAGCAGTGTGGGGATAAAATAACTGCTTTACTTCCTTTAAATCAGTAATGAAACGAGTATAATGCTAGTTTCCGTTGTGGATAGGCAATAACGGTAGTAACGTGTTACATGCTGGTGCACAGACCAAAGCAGTGTGAGGATGTAATAACTACTTTACTTACTTTAAATCAGTACTGGAACGATTGTAATGCTATGTTACGTAGTGGATAGGCAATAACTCTAGTAACGTGTTACATGCTGGTGCACAGTAGAAGGCAGTGTGAGGATAAAATAACGGCTTAAACTCTTTTTAATCATTACTGGAACGAGTGTAATGCTGGGTACGTTGTGGATAGACAATAACGGAAGTAATGTGTTACAAGCTGGTGCACAGCACAAAGCAGTGTGAGTATAAAATAACTGCTTTAATTTCTTTAAATCATTATTGGAACGATTGTAATGCTAGGTTACGTAGTGGAAAGGCAATAACGCCAGTAACGTGTTACATGCTGGTGCACAGTAGAAGGCAGTGTGAGGATAAAATAACTGCTTTATTTCCTTTAAATCATAATTGGAACGAGTGTAATGCTAGGTTACGTTGTGGATAGGCAATAACGGTAGTAACGTGTTACAAGCTGGTGCACAGTACACGGCAGTGTGAAGATAAAATAACTGTTTTATTTCCTTAAATCAGTACTGAAACGATTGTAATGCTAGGTTACGTAGTGGATAGGCAATAACCCTAGTAACGTGTTACATGCTGGTGCACAGTAGAAGGCAGTGTGAGGATAAAATAACTGCTTTAATTCCTTTAAATCTTTACTGGAACGAATGTAATTGCTAGGTTACGTTGTGGATAGGCAATAACGGTAGTAACATATTACAAGCTGGTGAACAGTACAAGGCAGTGTGAGGATAAAATAACTGCTTTAATTCCTTTAAATCAGTACTGGAACGATTGTAATGCTAGGTTACGTAGTGGATGGGCAATAACCCTAGTAACGTGTTTCATGCTGGTGCACAGTAGACAGAAAACAGTGTGAGGATGTAATAACTACTTTAATTCCTTTAAATCTTTACTGGAATGAGTGTAATGCTAGGTTACGTTGTGGATAGGCAAGAACGGTAGTAACATGTTACAAGCTGGTGCACAGTAGAAAGCAGTGTGAGGATAAAATAACTGCTTTACTTCCTTTATATCAGTACTAGAACGAGTGTAATGCTAGTTTACGTAGTGGATAGGCAATAACTCAAGTAACGTTTTACATGCTGGTGTACATTCCAAAGCAGTGTGAGGATGTAATAACTAATTTACTTCCTTTAAATCAGTACTGGAACGATTGTAATGCTAGGTTACGTAGTGGATAGGCAATAACCGTAGTAACGTGTTACATGCTGGTGCACAGTCCAAAGCAGTGTGGGGATAAAATAACTGCTTTACTTCCTTTAAATCAGTAATGAAACGAGTATAATGCTAGTTTACGTTGTGGATAGGCAATAACGGTAGTAACGTGTTACATGATGGTGCACAGACCAAAGCAGTGTGAGGATGTAATAACTACTTTACTTACTTTAAATCAGTACTGGAACGATTGTAATGCTATGTTACGTAGTGGATAGGCAATAACTCTAGTAACGTGTTACATGCTGGTGCACAGTAGAAGGCAGTGTGAGGATAAAATAACGGCTTAAACTCTTTTTAATCATTACTGGAACGAGTGTAATGCTGGGTTACGTTGTGGATAGACAATAACGGAAGTAATGTGTTACAAGCTGGTGCACAGCACAAAGCAGTGTGAGTATAAAATAACTGCTTTAATTTCTTTAAATCATTATTGGAACGATTGTAATGCTAGGTTACGTAGTGGAAAGGCAATAACGCCAGTAACGTGTTACATGCTGGTGCACAGTAGAAGGCAGTGTGAGGATAAAATAACTGCTTTATTTCCTTTAAATCATAATTGGAACGAGTGTAATGCTAGGTTACGTTGGGGATAGGCAATAACGGTAGTAACGTGTTACAAGCTGGTGCACAGTACACGGCAGTGTGAAGATAAAATAACTGTTTTATTTCCTTAAATCAGTACTGAAACGATTGTAATGCTAGGTTACGTAGTGGATAGGCAATAACCCTAGTAACGTGTTACATGCTGGTGCACAGTAGAAGGCAGTGTGAGGATAAAATAACTGCTTTAAATCCTTTAAATCATTACTGGAACGATTGTAATGCTAGTTTACGTTGTTTATAGGCAATAACGGTAGTAACGTGTTATATGCTGGTGCACAGAACAAAGCGGTTTGAGGATGTAATAACTACTATACTTCCATTAAATCAGTACTGGAACAATTGTAATGCTAGGTTACGTAGTGGATAGGCAATAACTCTAGTAATGTGTTATATGCTGGTGCACAGTAGAAGGCAGTGTGAGGATAAAATAACTGCTTTAATTCCTTTAAATCTTTACTGGAACGAGTGTAATGCTAGGTTACGTTGTGGATAGGCAATAACGGTAGTAACATATTACAAGCTGGTGAACAGTACAAGGCAGTGTGAGGATAAAATAACTGCTTTAATTCCTTTAAATCAGTACTGGAACGATTGTAATGCTAGGTTACGTAGTGGATGGGCAATAACCCTAGTAACGTGTTACATGCTGGTGCACAGTAGACAGAAAACAGTGTGAGGATGTAATAACTACTTTAATTCCTTTAAATCTTTACTGGAATGAGTGTAATGCTAGGTTACGTTGTGGATAGGCAATAACGGTAGTAACATGTTACAAGCTGGTGCACAGTAGAAAGCAGTGTGAGGATAAAATAACTGCTTTAATTCCTTTAAATCTTTACTGGAACGAGTGTAATGCTAATTTACGTTGTAGATAGGCAATAACGGTAGTAACGTGTTACAAGCTGGTGCACTGTACAAGGCAGTGTGAGGATAAAATAACTGCTTTAATTCCTTTAAATCAGTACTGGAACGATTATAATGCTAGGTTACGTAGTGGATAGGCAATAACTCTAGTAACGTGTTACATGCTGGTGCACACTACAAGGCAGTGTGAGGATAAAATAACTGCTTTAATTCTTTTAAATCAATAATAGAACGATTGTATTGCTATGTTACGTAGTGGATAGGCAATAACTCTAGTAACGTGTTACATGCTGGTGCACAGTAGAAGGCAGTGTGAGGATAAAATAACTGCTTTAATTCCTTTAAATCATTACTCGAACGAGTGTAATGCTAGGTTACGTTGTGGATAGGCAATAACGGTAGTAACGTGTTACAAGCTGGTGCACAGTAGAAAGCAGTGTGAAGATAACATAACTGCTTTAATTCCTTTAAATCAGTACTGGAACGATTGTAATGCTAGGTTACGTAGTGGATGGGCAATAACCCTAGTAACGTGTTACATGCTGGTGCACAGTAGACAGAAATCAGTGTGAGGATGTAATAACTACTTTAATTCCTTTAAATCAGTACTGGAACGATTGTAATGCTAGGTTTCGTAGTGGATAGGCAATATCTCTAGTAACGTGTTACATGGTGGTGCACAGTAGAAGGCAGTGTGAGTATAAAATAACTGCTTTACGTCCTTTAAATTAGTACTGGAACGATTGTAATAATAAGTTAGGTAGTGGATAGGCAATAACCCCAGTAACGTGTTACATGCTGGTGCACAGTAGAAGGCAGTGTGAGGATAAAATAACTGATTTACTTCCTTTAAATCAGTACTGCAACGAGTATAATGCTAGTGTACGTTGTGGTAAGGCAATAACGGTAGTACCGTGTTACATGCTGGTGCACAGACCAAAGCAGTGTGAGGATGTAATAACTACTTTACTTCCTTTAAATCAGTACTGGAACAATTGTAATGCTAGGTTACGTAGTGGATAGGCATTAACTCTAGTAACGTGATACATGCTGGTGCACAGTAGAAGGCAGTGTGAGGATAAAATAACTGCTTTAATTCTTTTAAATCATTACTGGAACTAGTGTAATGCTAGGTTACGTTGTAGATAGACAATAACTCCAGTAACGTGTTACATGCTGGTGCACAGTAGAAGGAATTGTGAGGAGAAAATAACTGCTTTACTTCCTTTAAATCAGTACTGCAACGAGTATAATGCAAGTTTACGTTGTGGATAGGCAATAACGGTAGTAACGTGTTACATGCTGGTGCACAGACCACAGCAGTGTGAGGATGTAATAACTACTTTACTTCCTTTAAATCAGTACTGGAACGATTGTAATGCTAGTTTACGTAGTAACACGAACTCTAGTAACGTGTTACATGCTGGTGCACAGTAGAAGGCAGTGTGAGGATAAAATAACTGCTTTAATTCTTTTAAATCATTACTGGAACGAGTGTAATGCTAGGTTACGTTGAGGATAGACAATAACGGTAGTAACGTGTTACAAGCTGGTGCACAGTACAAGGCAGTGTGAAGATAATATAACTGCTTTATATCCTTTAAATCAGTACTGAAACGATTGTAATGCTAGGTTTCGTAGTGGATAGGCAATAACTCTAGTAACGTGTTACATGCTGGTGCACAGTAGAAGGCATTGTGAGGATAAAATAACTGCTTTAATTCCTTTAAATCAGTACTGGAACGATTGTAATGCTAGGGTACGTAGTGGATAGGCAATAAGTCTAGTAAAGTGTTACATGCTGGTGCACAGTAGAAGGCAGTGTGAGGATAAAATAACAGCTTTACTTCCTTTAAATCAGTACTGGGACGAATGTAATGCTAGGTTACGTAGTGGATAGGCAATAACTCTAGTAACGTGTTACATGCTGGTGCACAGTAGAAGGCAGTTTGAGGATAAAATAACCGCTTTAATTCCTTTAAATCATTACTGGAACGAGTGTAATTATAGGTTACGTTGTGGATAGGCAATAACGGTAGTAACGTGTTACATGCTGGTGCACAGTAGAAGGCAGTGTGAGGATAAAATAACTGCTTTACTTCCTTTAAATATGTACTGGAACGATTGTAATGCTAGGTTACGTATTGGATAGGCAATAACTCTAGTAACGTGTTACATGCTGGTGTACAGTAGAAGGCAGTGTGAGGATAAAATAACTGCTTTAATTCCTTTATATCAATACTGGATCGAGTGTAATGCTAGGTTACGTTGTGGATAGGCAATAACGGTAGTAACATGTTACAAGCTGGTGCACAGTACAAGGCAGTGTGAGGATAAAATAACTGCTTTAATTCCTTTAAAACATTATTGGAACGAGTGTAATGCTAGGTTACGTTGTGGATATTCAATAACGGTAGTAGCTTGTTACATGCTGGTGCACAGTACAAAGCAGGTGTGAGGATAAAATGACTGTGTTACCTCCTGTAGATCAGTATAGCGTCTAGTGTTATGCTAGGTTACGTTGTGGTTAGGCAATACTTCTATTAACGTGTTACCTGATGGTGTATAGTACATGGAATTGTGAGGTAAAGATTACTGCGTTACTTTCTTTAGATCAGTACTGGAAGGAATGTAATACTAGGTTACGTATTGGATAGGCAATACCGCTAGCAACGTTTTACATGCACTTCCACAGTACAAGGAAGTGTGAGGATAAAATGACTGCGTTACTTTCTTTATGACAGTAAAGGGACGAGTGTAAGGCTAGGTAATGTAGTGGATAGGCAATACCGCTAGCAACGTGTTACATGATGCTGTACATTACAAGGAAGTGTGAGGATAAAATGTCTGCGTTACTTTCTTTATGACAGGAAAGGGACGAGTGTAAGGCTAGGTTATGTAGTGGATAGGCAATACCGCTAGCAACGTGTTACATGATGCTGTACAGTACAAGGAAGTGTTAGGATAAAATGACTGCGTTACTTTCTTTATATCAGTATAAGGACGCGTGTAAGGCTAGGTTATGTTGTGGATAGGCAATACCACTAGCAACGTTTTACATGAAGCTGGACCGTACAAGGAAGTGTGAGGATAAATTACTGCGTTACTTTCTATATATCAGTATAGTGACGAGTGTAAGGCTAGGTTATGTAGTGGATTGGCAATACCGCTAGCAACGATTTACATGATGCTGAACAGTACAAGGTAGTGTGAGGATAAAATGACTGCGTTACTTTCTTTATGACAGTAAAGGGACGAGTGTAAGGCTAGGTTATGTAGTGGATAGGCAATACCGCAAATAACGTTTTACATGCTCTTGCACAGTACAAGGAAGTGTGAGGATAAAATGACTGCGTTACTTTCTTTATGACAGTATAAGGACGAGTGTAAGGCTAGGTTATGTAGTGGATAGGCAATACCGCTAGTAACGTTTTACATGCTCTTGCACAGTACAAGGAAGTGTGAGGATAAAATGACTGCGTTACTTTCTTTATGACAGTATAAGGACGAGTGTAAGGCTAGGTTATGTAGTGGATAGGCAATACCGCTAGTAACGTTTTACATGCTCTTGCACAGTACATGGAAGCGAGAGGATAAAATGAATCCGTTACGATCTTTAGATCAGTATAGGTACGTGT